>JAEOAD010001412.1:6915000-7360000 GCA_036365145.1 Orientallactaga sibirica | reverse complement strand
GCTTGCAAGCAAGTGCTTTTAACCACTGAGAAATCTCCCCAGTCTTTTTCTTTTTAAAATTTTATTTATTTATTTATTTAACTGAGAGAGAAAGAGGCAGATAGAGGGAGGGAGAGAGAGAGAGAAAATGGACACACCAGGGCCTCTAACCACTGCAAACAAACTCCAGATGCATGTACCATCTTGGCATCTGGCTTTACGTGGATACTGGGAAATTGAATCCAGGTCCTTAGGTTTTGCAGACAAGTGCCTTAACCACTGAGCCATCTCTCCAGGCTGAGCCGGAGTTTACTATGTAGTCTCAGGGTGGCCTTGAACTCACAGCGATCCTCCTACCTCTGCCTCCTGAGTGCTGGGATTAAAGAAAGGTGTGTGCCACCCAGCTCCTCCTTTTCTTTTTTAAAAATATATTTTTTTATTTATTTGTAAGGAGAGAGAAAAAGAGAGAAAGGTGGGGCACGACAGAGCCTCCTGTCACTGCAAATGAGCTCCAGATGCTTGTGCCAGTCTGCATTTGGCTTTACATGGATATTGGGGAGTCAAATCCAGGCTTTTAGGCTTTGCAAGCAAGTACCTTAACTACTGAGCCATCTCTCCAGCCCCACCCAGTCTTTTTCTATTCCAGTCTAATTTGTATTTAACAGCCAATGTCTAGAATTACCATGTTAGGCAAGTACTGAGACACAGCTGAGTGCCCCTTCCAGAACAGTTGTACAGCAGCTTCCTCTCCCTTTGAAACGTATCTGTGTTTGGGTCTTAAAATTCTTCAAAATGCATTCATTCAGTTTTGCATTAGCAAGCCAAACTTCTCCTGAGGAGTGGTGAGAGAAAACAGGTGAGGTTGGAGAAAGTAAAGTGGGGGCATTGTTCCTTGGCTGGTCACACCAGAGTAAGTCCTTCAGACCTGAAACACAAGCATGGAGATTGTTCTAGAGAACAGGATCAAGCAAACCCAGAAGGTGTTCCAGATACACTGGCTGAGTAGAGCAATCTCCCCATCAGTGCACCCAAGTCATGAAAGGTTAGGGTACTCAGCCCTCTGGCAGAGTTCTAGTTTCTGTTACAAGCTTTCTTTCTCCCTTTCTCCTTCAACCCCCATCTCTCTCTCATATGCCACAGGTATGATGGCTAACAATTGGGTCTGTCTCTGCCCACACTTCTGGCTTGGACCAACGGCAAACTCCTTGATCGTCTTGGCACGAAGGGTGCTCACTGGTATTTACAGACTATCCTTAGAACCATGCACAAGGCTTCACATCTGTTGCTTACCAGATGGATAAAAGTCCTATAGAATTTGCAAGCCTGCTTTTTTTTTTATAGCTTCCTCCCAGTCCTCTGTTAGATTGTTGAGCAATAAAAGATCAAGGATGGAACTATTGATACAGCTGGTGCTGGCGGACAATCATTTACTAATCCATACCAGAAGGGGGTCAAGATGTTGGAGGAGCTGGAGAGATGGCTTAGCAGTTAAGGCATTTGCCTGTAAAGCCAAAAGACCTTGGTTCGATTCCCCAGGACCCACGTAAGCCAGATGCACAAGGTGGCACATGTGTCTGGAGTTTGATTGCAGTGGCTGGAAGCCCTGGCACGCCCATTCTCTTTCTCTCTCTCTCTGTCTGCCTCTTTCCCCTTTTTGGTCTATCAAATAAATAAATAAAATAAAATAAAATAAAATAAAATAAAATAAAATAAAATAAAGAAGATGTTGGAGGGACACAACATGGCTTTCAAGTGCCAGAAAGTTTGTCCCAGGGACAAGCTCAGAACCAATGACTGACAAGTAGGAAAAAGGTAAAATTCTCCTAAGAATAGTATCATGGTGAGAGCTTGGGGGAGGGGCTGTGCTCATTGACACAGGAATGAGGGTGAATGTGCAATTTTTGTGACACAGAATTTAGCAATCTGTACCCAAAGCCTTAAATAGGGGCAGAAACTTTGACTCAGGAATTCTGCTCTTTTTTTTCTTTAACTTTTTGTCTATTTATTTGCAAGTAGAGAGAGACAGAGAATGGGCATGCCAGGGCCTCCTGTCACTGCAAATGAACTCCAGATGCATGTGCCACTTTGTACATCTGGGTTATGTGGGTTCTGGGGAATCAAACTCAGGTCATTGGATTTTGCAGGTAAGTGCTTTAGCTGTTGGGGTATCTCTCCAGCCTTAAATTTTTTATTGACAACTTCCATTACATATAGCCAACATACCCTGATCATAATCCCCTCCTACCACTCTCTCTTTACTCCCCTCCCCAACACCCCACTACTGCATCCTTTCTTCTTTTCCAAGTAGTCTTTCTTATGTTTTTTTAAAAAAATATTTTATTTATTTGAGAGAGAAAGAAAGAGAGAGAATGGGTGCACAGGGCCTCCAGCCACTGCAAACAAACTTCAGGCACAGGTGTCAACACCGAGAGCCTGGCTTATGTGGGCACTGGGAAATCAAATTTGGGTCTTTGGGCTTTGCAGGCAAGCACCTTAACCGCTAAGCCATCTCTCCATCCCTCTCTTCTATTTTTTTTATGACATCATTTCCCCCCTCCTATTATGCAGGTCTTGCATAGATAGTGTCGGTCACTGTGAGGTTATGAGTAGCACAGTCACTTTATGTTTGAAAGACAAGATTGCAAAACACTCCTCTCCTTCTTTTGGCTTTTACATTCTTTTGGTCACCTCTTCTGCAATGTTAGGAATTTTGCTTTTACATTTTGGTCACAGATATATGTAGGATGTCCCATATAGTACTCGTTATAATACGGAAACACCTAGAACAGAGCTAATCATCAGAGCATAACTAAATCATTATCTATTACTCATTGAGTTGAAAATCACACAGCTGCTGAAATAATTGGTTATAATACTGAAACACCTAGAACAGAGCTAACCTTCAGGGCATAACTAAATCATTATCTATTACTCATTGAGTGGAAAATCACGCAGCTATTGAAATGACTTTTAGTGCTGTATTTATTTGAATAGAGATAGATTTGTAGTACATGATGAAGTAGAAAAAAAGCAAGATAATAATGGTTCCATATTAATTATGTATAATTAAATACATATGGGACTAGAGAGATGGCTCAGCAGTCAAAGCACTTGTCTGCAATGCCTATCAACTCAAGTTTGATTCCCTAGTACCTACGTAAAGCCAGATCCTCAAAGTGGCACATGCATCTGGAGTTCATTTGCAGTGGCTAGAGGTCCTGACATGCCCATTCTTTCTCTCCCTCTTCTCTCTTCTGGCAAATAAATAAATAATTAAATATGTGTATACAGATAAATGTATCTTTGTGTGTGTATATACATACATATATATATATATATATTTGAAGCATATATCAAAATATGATCAGTAATTATCTCTTGGGGTGGTGGAAATACACCTTTTTTCAGATTTTTTTTTTGAGGTAGGGTCTTGCTGTAGCCCAGGCTGACCTGGAATTCACTATGTATTTTGGGGTCCCTCCTAGAACCAGCCCAGGAGGGGATGCAGGATCTACATCAGGTAGGGGGTAAGAGGTGCAGAGTTATGATACAGACACCGGGAGTTGGGTGGAAGCAGGCAGAGGGTGAGCTGCTGCAAACTCGTTTATTCAAGGAAGTGTAGGGATTTTTAAGGGTTTGGCTGGCCAATGGTTTTATGGGGTGGTTCCCTTCTTGTGACCAGTGACAGGCTGTCTCCAGGCAGATCATCTTGCAGCAGGTTGCTCAAGGGCTGTTGTCATGCTAGGCCTGTGCAGGATGTCACATCCACAGAAGCTACTTCCTGGTTTCTCCTAGCAGGTGGCCTGGCTAGGGCCCAACCTGCACTGTGCCATACATATGTAGACTCAGGCTGGCCTCAGAACTCTCAGTCCTCCTACCTCTGTCTCCCAAGTGCTGAGATTAAAGGAGTGTGCTGCCATGCCCGGCTTTTTCATATTTTTAAAAAAATATTATTTAGGGGGCTGGAGAGATGGCTTAGCAGTTAAGGTGATTGCCTGAGAAGCCAAAGGATCCCAGTTTGATTCTCCAGGACCCACATAAGCCAGATGCACAAGGGAACGTACATCTGGAGTTCGTTTGCAGTGGCTGGAGGCCCTGAAATGCCCATTCTCTCTGTGTCTGCCTCTCTTCTATATCTCTGCTTGCAAATAAATAAATAAATAAATTTTAAGAATATTTAAAAATATTATTTATTTATAGCCGGGCATGGTGGCGCACGCCTTTAATCCCAGCACTTGGGAGGCAGAGGTAGGAGGATTGCCGAGAGTTCGAGGCCACCCTGAGACTACATAGTTAATTCCAGGTCAGCCTGGATCAGAGTGAGACCCTACCTTGCAAAACCAAAAAAAAAAAAAAAAAAAAAAAAATTATTTATTTGTTTGAGAGAGAGAAAGAGGGAGAGGGGAGAGAGAGAATGGGCATGCCAGGGTCTCCAGCCACTGCAAACGAACTCCAGATGCATGAGTCCCCTTGTGCATCTGGCTTAGGTGGGTTCTGGAGAGTTGAACCCTGGTCCTTTGGCTTTGCAGGCAAACACTTTAACTGCTAAGCCATCCCTCCAGCCCAACTTTTTCAGATTTTAAATATGTCTTTACTATTTCTGAATTTTCAGGTATGGACATATAAGATAATAGTGATGGTAAATTTTTAAAAAATATTTTATTTATTTATTAGAGAGAGAGAGAGAGATACAGAAATAGGCAGGTAGACAGAGAGAGAGAGAGAGAATAGGCGTGCCAGGGCCTCCAGCCACTGCAAACAAACTCCAGATGCCTGCGCCCCCTTGTCCATCTGGCTTACGTGGGTCCTGGAGAATCGAGCCTTGAACCGGGGTCCTTAGGCTTCACAGGCAAGCGCTTAACCACTAAGCCATCTCTCCAGCCCGTGATGGTAAAATTTAAGTCTGATGAAAATGTGCCTTTCTGGTCACTAAACTGGTGAATTTTCTGCCTCCACAGTGCTCAGCCAGGGACCAAATTCCTTGGCTGGATGTCATGGAAGAAGGCCAGACCAGAACAGGCTAAAGCCATTTGGCTGTTAAGTGCTGTGACTCCACAAAGAAACATGGGGACTAAGGTCCCTGCACCCTTTGTCAGAAATATAGGGTTTCAGAAATTAGTTATTCAGAAACAATATTTTTAATTTATTTAATATTCGCAAAGCTTGTTGATGACGACGAACGTAACATTTTTATTTATTTGCAAGCAGAGAAAGAGAGAGAGAGAGAGAGAGAGAGAGAGAGAGAGAATGAGTGTGCCAGGTCCTCCAGCCTCTGCAAACAAACTCCAGATGTACTGGGGAATTGAACCCAGCTCATTAGGCTTTGCAGGCAAGTTCCTTAATTGCTCAGCCATCTCTTCAGCCCATATCTTTTAAAATCAGAATTATGGCCTTAGCCAGTCATGGTTGTGTGAGCTTTTAGTCCAAGTGCTTGGGATGTGGGCCCACGTGGGTCCTAAATTTGAGGTCAATCTGGGTTACAATGCAAGACCCTGCTATATTCTCAGTCTTTCCTTTTTCTATGACCTCTTAAATGAGCCCTGGGAATTCCTCATTGTGTTCCCTGTATTTTCCACACAAAAACTTAGTAAGTGGCCCTGCAAACAGAAATAATATTTGTCTGTCAGCCCACTGGGTACAATGTAAGTTCCACGAGGTTAGGGAATTTTATTTGTTTTGCTCTGGAGTCCAAAATGTTTGACACATAGTAGGAGGATATCTATCTATCTATCTATCTATCTATCTATCTATCTATCTATCTATCATCTATCTATCTATCATCTATCTATGTATTATCTATCTATCATCTGTCATCTATCTATCTATCTATCTATCTATCTATCTATCTATCTATCTATCTATCTATCATCTATCCAACTATCTATCTGTTGGTCAATAATGACAGAGCTATAGATGATACAGATAAAGGAGAGATACAGATATAGATATAAATAGCTAATAATTAAAAAAATATTTTATTTTTATTCATTTATTTTACAGAGAAAGAGGGAGCGAGAGAGAGAGAGAGAAAGAGAGAGAGAGAGAGAGAGAGAGAGAGAGAGAATGGGTGCACCAGGGCCTTCAGCCATTGCAAACTAACTCCAGATGTGTGCACCCCCTTGTGTATCTAGCTAACATAGGTCCTGAGGAACTGAACTTGGGTCCTTTGGCTTTGCAGGCAAATGCCTTAACCACTAAGCCATCCCTCCAGTCCTAATAATTTTTATTTTATTTTACTTTTTCAAGGTTGGGTCTCATTCTAGCCCAGGCAGACCTGGAATTCACTATGTAGTCTCAGGATGGCCTTGAACTCACAGTGATCCTCCTACCTCTGCCTCCCAAGTGCTGGGATTAAAGGTGTGTGACACCACATCTGGCCTATTTTTTAAATTAAAATAATTTTTTTGAGACAGGGCCATACCATGTAGCCTGGGATGGCCTGGAACTCACTATTCAGGCCCTACTGGCCTCTAGCTTGTGGTGATCTCTCTGCTTGTGTCTCCTGAGTGCTGGGATTATAGACATGAGCCACCATGCCTGGCTCAGTATGTATTATTGAATGAATAAATGAATATTGGCAGAGTGAAATAAGCAACCTGGAAGCTGCTAAGCAAATAAATGTGTTTTTTTTTGTTATATTTATACTCATTACCTTAAAGACATGAATTTGTAGAAAGAATTCCAAAACAAAGAACACATTTTTCTATGTAACTGTCTTTTCAAATAACACTTTTTTAAATCAGGTTTGGTAAGTTGTAAATCATAAATTTTAAAAAATGAGAACTACCAGCCAGAATCAGTGGCATACACATACAATTCCAACCGTTGGGAGGCTGAAATATGAAGATCACAAGTTTGAGACCAGCCTGGGCTACACAGTGAGACCCTGCCCAAGAAAGAAAAATGAATGAATGAATGATGGAGGAAGGGAGGGGAGGCAGATTGCATTTCCTGGGAATTGAAGAGTCTTGTCTGCTATAGACAGGCACACATCAGTGCCCTTAGGCAAGTCACATGATCCCTAGGCTTGCCTTTTCACACCTCTAAAACTGTGAGATAAGACTGGGTCATATTTAAAATTTTCTCCAGCTCAAATTCTTAAAAATGACTTTGGAGCCAGGCATGGTGACGCATGCCTTTAATCCCAGCACTCAGGAGGCAGAGGTAGGAGGATCGCCATGAGTTTGAGGCCACCCTGAGACTACAGAGTGAATTCAAAGTCAGACTGAACTAGAGTGAAACCCTACCTTGAAAAACAAAAAACAAAACAAACAAAAAAATTACTTTGGGTTCAAGCACTACATTTTAAGTCTTTGATATTTCATTTTATATTCTCATTTTAAAAATTTAATTAATTAATTTGTTTTTAAATATATTTAATTAATTTATTTATTTGGGAAACAGAATGAGAATGGGCATACCAGGGCCTGTAGCCACTGCAAACAAATTCCAAATTCCTGCGCCACCATGTGCATCTGGCTTACATGGGTTCTGGGAAATCAAACCTGTGTTCTTACGCTTCCCAGGCAAATGCCCTAACTGCTTAGCCGTCTCTCCAGCCCTGATTTTGAACTCTTAATCCTCCTGTCACAGCCTCTTGCTTGTTGGTTAGAAAAGCATCTTGCCACCCATAGACGCCTTATTCTCTTTAATCAGATGTATTTCCTGCTTCTCAGTATGTAGGTTTTGGACCTTTATTTGTGTATTTTGTGTTCTCTTCTGGCTCAACTCCCACTTCCTTAACCACCCTGGGCATACTGATGGAACCCTTACCACTCACAGGTTCTCTGCATATTTACAAACACTTTGACAACAGATGTCACACTTTATGATATGAATGTATAGTCTACGTTTTTGAGGTCAGTTCTCTCCAAGTAGATCTACAACAAATCCTTGATGAGTAATTACTAATCACAGTGTATAAAGGTGATCATGATACACATTTTATGCACTAAGTGTCTAATGAAAACCAATTATGAACAAGGTATGGTCCAACTAAACATGAGGTGACATCAGAGAATGAAATGTGTCTGGTCTCCTGCCCTCCCAGAGCCTACATTCAGGGTCACTTAATCCTATTCTTTTTTTCTTTTACACTTTTTTTTTCTTTTACACTTTTAAAAAATATTTTTATTTATTTATTTGAGAGAGAGAGAGAGAAAGAGAGAGAGAGAGAGGGAGGTGCAGGCAGAGAGAATGGGCATTACAGGGCCTCCAGTCACTGCAAACAAACTCCAGATGCATGTGCCACCTAGTGCATCTGGTGTATGTGGGTCCTAGGGAATCAAACCTGAGTCCTTAGGATTTGAAGGCAAATGCCTTAACAACTAAGCCATCTCTCCAACCCCCTTTATACATTTTTAAATTTTTATTATTATTATTTTATTTATTTTTGGAGAGACACAGAGAGAGAGATAGAGAGGGAGAGGGAGACAGAGATGGGCATGCCAGCAGTCTCTCAGCTGCTGTGAACGAAATCCAGATGTGTGCACCCCCTTTTGGTCAAGTGTGGCATTGCGCCCTTGCATCACTTTGCATCTGACTAAACGTGGGACCTGGAGATTGGAACCGCTGGAGATTGGAACCAGGGTTCTTAGGCTTAGGAGGCAGGCGCCTTAACCACTAAGCCATCTCTCCAGCTCCTTTGTACATTTTTTTTTAAATGGGAGAGAGTGAGAGTGAGAGAGAATTGGCCTCCAGTGGCCTCCAGCCACTGAAATTTAACTCCAGATGCATGTGCCACCTTGTGGGTGTGTGCAACCGTGCATGCTTGCATCACATTGTGTGCCTGGCTTACATGGGATCTGGAGAGCAAACATGGGTCCTTAAGCTTCTCAGACAAGCGCCTTAACCACTAAGCCATCTCTCTAGCCCAATCTTATCCTTTTGATACCAGTAATATGCATTTAAAAAATTCTGCAAGGTCTAGAGAGATGGTTAAGGCATTTGCCTGCAAAGCTTAACAACCTGGGTTTGATTCCCCATCTTGTTTTTTTTTAATTAAAACATTTTATTTATTTATTTATTTATTTATTTATTTATTTATTTAAGAGAGAGAGAAAGAGGCAGAGAGAGGGAGAGAGAGAGAGGACGGGAGAGAGAATGGGCATATCAGGGCTTCTAGCCATGGCAAATGAACTCCAGATGCAAGTGCCACCTTGTGTATCTAGCTTACATGAGTACTGGGGAATTGAACCTGGGCCCTTAGGCTTTACAGGCAAATGCCTTAACTGCCAAGCCATCTCTCCAGCCTCTGGTTTTTGTTTTTTTGAGGCAGGGCTCATGTAGCCCAGGCTGACCTTGGAATCCCTATGTATCTAAGGATTACCTTGAGCTTCTAATCCTTCTATCTCTATCTCCCAGGTACTAATATTATAGGCATAAGCCACTGTGTATATATGCAGTGCTGGGGATCAAACTCAAGGCTTCATGCATGCTAAGCAGGCGCTCTATTCATTGGGCAACACTCCAGCCCTCAAATGATCTTTTATCCCTGCTCAGGAAGGGTTTTGTAACACCATGCCTGGGTCATTTAGACAATATCAGTTTGCTTAGTTGTGGAGATCTAAATGTTGACCCATTTAACATATATGCATATCGCCTCCCATCTCACCTGAAAAATCTTTACTACAGAATATCTTTGGAGATCGAGCCTTTAAGGGGAAACTAATTAAAATGAGACCATTGAGTATCCCCTGTTGTAATCCAACTAGTCCTTATAATAAAAGGAGATTAAGCTGGTTCCTAGTAACATAGCGACTGCAATTCAGTCACTCAGGAAGATTGAAAGTTCAAGGCCAGCCTGGACAACTTAACAGACACTCTAATAGGAGGGAGGATATTGCTCAGTGGTAGAAGGCTTGCCTGGCATTGTGTGCTAGGTTCTAGGTTCCATTCCTAGTGCTGGGGGAAAAGCAACATAGAAGAAACTGGGATACACTGATGTCAGGGCACAGGCACATTGAGGGAGGACCATATGTGAAGAGGCAGCTAGATGGTGGCTGCCTGGAAGCTCAGGAGAGGTCCTCAGAGGAGGCCAGTCTTGACACAGCACCTCCACCTTGGACATCTGTGTTGTGAGAGTAAGTCTCCCTTGTTCAGGCTATGCTGGCTGAGCTGTTTTATTTCAGCAGTGCTAGGAAGTGAATATGGAATCTCTCATGCCCACCTCTGTCACATGGACTTGTCACCAATAGCTGCTTCAAACTTTCTCCCCTTCTCTGGCTGTTAAGTAGGCTTAAACATATATGTGTGTCATCCTCCTTCAGACAGGGCCAGCAGGCCAAACCTCCTTTGGGCCTGAAGTGTCCTCAGCCCACAGTCTCAGGGCAAACCTACCCACTCACAGTGCAGGGCTCAGTGAGGAGATGGTGAATGAACAGATAACCTGATGTAGCCCAGGGGCTGGGGGCTGTCTTTGTCTTGTGTCCAGCACCTCTCAAGGCAAAGTACAGTACACCTCTCTGATGGATTTGTGTCCATGGCCCCAACTTCCTGGATACTATTGGTCTGGCTACTGTTGTAGTTACTTTGTCAATACTGGCAGAAAACACCAAACCAAATGCAGCTGATGGGAGGAAAGGGTTTATTTTGGCTCACAGACTTGAGGGGAAGCTCTGTGATGGCAGGGCAAAACGATGGCATGAGCAGAGGGTGGACATCACCTCTTGGCCAACATCAGGTGGACAACAGCAGCAGGTGATTGTGCCAAACACTGGCAAAGGGAAGCTGGCTATAACACCCATAAGCCCACCCCCAACAACACACCTCCAACAAGGTTCCATTTCCAAACTGTCATCAGGTGGGGATCAAGCATTCAAGTTCAACTCCCCAGTAACCATGTTAGCCAGATGCACAAGGGGGTGCATGCACCTGGAGTTCATTTGCAGTGGCTAGAGGCCCTGGTGCACCCATTCTCTCTCTTCCTCTTTCTCTGTCAAGTAAATAAATAAAATAAAATAAAATAAAAATTATCATAGTATAAAAATGTGTACTCTTTCTAAAGCACATATTAAACATTGGGCCACAATTAGCCTTCCCATGGTCACAGTTTAAAAGAAAATTTAAAATTTCACTTTACATTAATACTTCACTTTCATTCTTTAGAAAAAAAACATAGTGGGACATGATGGCACATGCCTTTAATCCCAGCACTTGGGAGGCAGAAGTAGGAGGATCAGAAGTAGGAGAAGTTCAAGGCCACCCTGAGTGAGACTACACAGTGAATTCCAGGTCAGCCTGGGCTAGAGTGAAACCCTACCTTGAAAAACTAAAAAAACAAACAAACATGACAGGGGTGGAGAGATCGCTCAACAGTTAAAGGTGTTTGCTTGCAAAGCACAATGGCTCAGGTTTGATTTCCCTAGTACCCACATAAAGCCAAATGCACAAAGGGGATCATCTATCTGGAGTTTGTTTCAAGTGGCAAGAGGCCCTGGTGCCCCTCCATAATTCTCTTTCTCTGTCTCTGCCTGAAAATAAATACAAACATATTTTTAAAAATCCATAACATATGTAATTACAACCCCCTCTACCAAAGACATTATCTTTCCCAGCAAACTTAGTTTTGTGCATCAGTGTTAGAACACACACAGTCATTTCAAGAGCCCCCTATTGCTCATGCTGAGGCCACCTTGAATTATAACTTGGTGTCTCACCTATGTGTCTTCATACCCCTTCCACCCTGCTGCGGCAGAAAAATAAGACCCTAGTCCATCTAGGTTCTGACCTTGGGTTCTATCCAATGTGTACGTGGGTTCTATCTAGTGCTCCCTGGCTCCTAGCATGGAGGCTGAGTCACGCGGAATAAATGGTTCCCTCATCACCTCAGGAGTTACAAGAACCCCGTCTCTGGCTTTGGTGACCCCCCCCCCATGCTCATTCATGGTATGCTAATCTTCCTATAATAAACCTTGTTACCCAGAGAAAAAGATCCATCCAAGTGTTTCTACAAAACTAGCCCTTGTTTTTTAAGTCAATCTTTCTTCAATTACTTTTCCAATCAGTCTTCCATAAATTCATTCTTTAATTTTACAACTACCTGCTAAGTGCCTATTCTGTGTCAGAAACAATTTTTTTGAGAACATTTTTTATTTATTTTTGTTTTTTTTACTTATTTATTTGCAAGCAAAGAGAGAAAAAAGACAAAGAGAAAACGGGCATGGCAGGGCCTCCAGCTGCTGCCATTTTTTGCATGTGGCTTAACATGGGTAATGGAGAATTGATCTTTGGTCATTAGGCTTTGCCATCTCTCCAGCTCTCAGGAACAATTTTGATGTTAGAGAGACAGCAGTAAACGAGAGGGGAAAGTTCCCTCATGAATCTCACAGTTCAGTGAAATTTTTGGGCCTTATCAAACTATTTTGTTATAAAGTTCAATGATACATCTTTTTTGTTTGTTTTTTAGTTTTAGTTTTTGGTTTTGATTTTTGAGATAGGGTCTTGCAGTAGCCCAGGGTGGCCTGGAATTTACTCTGTATTCTCATGGTGGCCTTGAACTCACAGAGATATTCCTACCTCTGCCTCCCAAGTGCTGGGATTAAAGGTGTGCTTCATCTTCATGTGTGTGTAAATCACATACACAAAAACTTTAATAGAACAAACATGCCTCAGAAAATTCTAAAATTGAAGAATACTGAACATGTTTTAAGATTACACTGCAATAGAGACCTCATAACATACAATCCAGAGAGTACTGCAGTGTTTCCTATTGCAGAGTAAAAAACACATGAGATTTAGAACTTCCCCACCATGGAAAAACCCTCTTGTTTACTTGATTAAACAAAATTATAATAAGCTGTATGGCAACAATGTCCAAAGAAACCCCAGCTTTGTTGAAGGCTGCAGTGGCTGACACAGCATGTCCTGTTGCTTCCCCGGCCTCGCTCTGTGGACACAGCGCACATTCAGAAGCCAGTCAGTGCACACAGGAGGGGCAGATTGTTTCCTCACAGGCTGGTCACCTGCCCAAGGATAGGTCCTGCCTTTAACACCAGCCAAAGTCTTAAGCACGTTCCAGAACATTCTGTCTAGCATTCCTGTTATTCCATTCTTAATGAGCTGTTAATTACTCCTGAGGGAAGGACATGGGGATGAGATCCAAGGGGATGTTATGTCCTCTGATCTCTCCCAGGTAATACTCATCTCTGCCTCTCCCCCTCTCCACCTCTTCCTGCTAGACAACTTCTTTGCAATACTTATTTTCTTTTAGTTTTAAGCCATTTACTTTTGCCGCTTTGTAGGATTGAGGTCCTGACAGAAACCAACAATGCATTGAGTGAATCCCACTTATTTTAGGTGTTTTCTTTTTTCTCATGGAAATCATTATTAATGACAATTTCCTCCCAAATCACTTGCTGTCATTTGGCAAACCATGACCACAGAGTTTAGCAGGAAATTCTTTAGGAATAAACACATTATCACTAACCCCAGCACAATTCCTGAGCATAAAATAGTGGAAATACGGGCTGGAGAGATGCCTTAGCGGTTAAGGTGCTTGCCTGCAAAGTCAAAGGACCTTGATTAGACTCCCCAAGACCCATGTAAGCCAAATGCACAAGGGGGCGCATGTGTCTGGAGTTTGATTGCAGTGGCTGGACACCCTGGCGCGCCCATTCTTTCCCTCCCTCCCTCTCTCAGCCTCTTTCCCTCAGGGCGTGGTGGCGCATGCTTTTAATCCCAGCACTCGAAAGGCAGAGATTTGAGGCCACCCTGAGGCTTCATAGTGAATTCCAGGTCAGCCTGAGCTAGAGTGAGATCCTACTTCAAAAACAAACAAAAAATAAACAAATAAAATATAAATAAACTTAAAAAATAGTGGAAATACATTTTATTGCTTTAAACATTTTTCTTATTATAAGAGACACTTGAAAAAGATTTGTGTAAATTAAAGTTTAGTAAGTAGAATAGTGTTTTGAGATTGGTTATTTAGTTATTTGCAAGCAGAGAGAGAGAGAGACTATGAGTGAGAATGAGAGGGAACAGGCACACCAGGGCCTCCTGTCACTGCATAAAGAACTCAGATTCATGCGCCACTTTGAGCATCTGGCTTTACACAGGTACTGAGGAGTGTGTCCCAGGCCATCAGGCTGTGTAAGCAAGTACCTTCAGCCATTGAGCCATCTCCCCAAGCTGATATGGGTTCTTTTGTTTATTTGAGACAGTGTTTCATGGAGTCCAGCCTGGCCTTCCACTTGCTCTGCAGTTAAGGATGACCTTGAACTCCTGGTTCTCCTGCCTCAACTTCCCAAATTCCCAAGTGTTGGGATTACAGATGTGTACCACCATGCCTAGCTTTACCAGGCGTGGGGAATTGAACTGGAGACTTCATGCAGGACGGACAAGCGCTCTACCAATTTAGCCCCACCCCCAGCCCTGAGGTTCAGCTCTTACATATCCTCCCAACCGGGTATCAGGCAGAGTGATGCCAAAGAGAGAGCAGAGTAGGTTGGCCTTTCTCCTAAAAAATGAAGTAATTAGACCTTTTAGCTTTCCAAGCTGTCTTTCTAGAGCCTCTGTGGCTGGAGGAGGAGGGGAGGCCCCCTCTCTCACTTTGTTGTTTCTTTCTTCTGAGAGCCTGAGATGCAATTGCTAGGGAGTGTGACACAACTGCAATTTGTTGCTGTTGTTGTTGTTGTTGTTTTGGTTTTTAGAGGTAGGGTCTCACTCTAGCCCAATTCACTATGTAGTCTCAGGCTGGCCTTGACCTCTTGGCAATCCTTCTACCTCTGCCTCCTAAATGCTGTGATTAAAGGCATGCACCACCACACCCAGCTACAACTTCGTATTTCGTCTCCACCTCTTTCTGACTATGCCAGAGAGTTTTCTTTTCAAGCCAGCCAGCTGCCACAGTCCCACTCATTCTAGGTCTTTCTCTTTCCATGATTTCTGCATCCTTTACAAACCCAACTGGCATAATCATTGGTTATATTTATCTGTGAGGCCTCCTAAAAAGAAAGACTATTAGAGTCAAAGATAAAAAACACACTTTGAATGCATAGAGATTTCAGAAGAACATAAAATAATAAAGTAGGGGCTGGAGAGAGAGCTGAGTGCTTAAGGCACTTGCCTGTAAAGCCTAAGGACCCAGGTTTGAGTCACCAGGACCCACGTAAGGCAGATGCACAAGGTGGCGCATGCATCTGGAGTGCATTTGTAGTGGCTGGAGACCCTGGTGTGCCCATTCTTTCTCTCTTTATCTGCCTCTTTCTCTTTCTTAAATAATTCAATAAATAATTTTTAAAAGAAAATAAAAAGAAATAATGAAATAAAAATTAGCCATCAAATGCCAAAAAGTCATGTGTGGTTAAAAAAAAATAGGGCTTTCTGGGCTGGAGGGATGTATGGCATAACGCAGGTCTGGCCCTAGCCAGACCGCATGTCAGAAGAAACCAGGAAGTAGCTTCTGTGAACATGGCGTCCTGTGCAGGCCTGGCATGACAACAGCTACAGTCCCATGCTCGCAAGAAACCTGCTAGGAGATGATCTGTCCAGAGACAGGCTGTCATTGGTCACAAAAAGGGGACCACCCCATGCAATGATTGGCCAGCCAAACCCCTTAAAACCCCCTACACTTCTTTGAATAAATGAGTTTGCAGCAGCTTGCCCTCTGCCTGCTTTCACCCAACTCCTGGAGTCTGTGTCGTGATTCCATGCCTCTCACCCCCTACTCGGCAGAGACCCTGCCATCCCTCCTGGGCTGGCCCTAGGGGGGACCCCAACAGAGGGATGGCTTAGCAGTTAAGGTATTTGCCTGCAAAGCCAAAGGACCCTGGTTCAATTCCCCAGGACCCATGTAAGCCAGATGCACAAGGTGGCACATTCATCTGGAGTTCGTTTGCTATGGCTAGAGGCTCTGGCACACCCATTCTCTCTGTGTGTCTCTCTCTCTCTGTTTCTCTGACTCTCTCAAATAAATTAAAAAAAAAAATTTAAAAATAGGGTTCTCTGCTTTCTGAATCATTTCCCCTCCACATCACTGGATTCTGTCCTTGGAAGGCTCTCACTTCGTTTTGTTGTAGGGACTTTTTATTTATTTATTTATTTATTTATTTATTTATTTATTTATTTATTTGAATGGTGACTGTCCCTCTACTTTCGTTTATTTCTGCATCTCCAGTGCTGAGCAGAATGCTTAGAGAACGGTAGCAACTCAAGCAAAGCTTTCTCATGGGACAGAAAAAATAAGGAACTGTGTATGCACAAGGAGAGACAGCCTGTTGAAAGAGAGAATGGGCCTCTTCACCTAACCAAAAGGTGTGAGGAGATTTCCCTGGACCCTAGAAAAAGGCTTTTTTTTTTTTTTTTTTTTTTTTTTTTTTTTTTCGAGGTAGGGTCTCACTCTGGCCCAGGCTGACCTGGAATTAACTATGCAATCTCAGGGTGGCCTTGAACTCATGGCGATCCTCCTACCTCTGCCTCCCGAGTGCTGGGATTAAAGGCATGTACCACCACGCCCGGCGAAAAAGGCTTTTTTGAGGCAGGGTCTCACTGTAGTCCAGGCTGACCTGGAATTCACTATGTCATCTCAGGCTGGCCTCGAACTCACAGTGATCCTCCTACCTCTGCCTCTCTAGTGCTGGGATTAAAGGTGTTTGCCACCACGCCCGGCTTATTTTTATTTTTTAAGTAGCGCTTTAACAGCTTAGCCATCTCTCCAGTTTAATGCCACTTTATTTATTTATTTTTTTTAACTTCAGCTTTTGGGAAAACTACTGAGATTTGGAGTGGAGAGAGAGAGGGGCCTGTAGGTGGCGAATGGGAAGAAACTCAAGTTTACATGATGAATTTTAGAGTGTGTTTTTCACACCCATGCCACTCTATAGGCTGCAAAAAATGAAAGCAAGTTTGGTCAATCACCAAGTGTGAACAGACTTTGATTTACCATGCATAGTTTGGGCTTTTTTTTTTTTTAATACGAAAGACTTCACAAATTTGAGTATCATCCTTCCACAGGGGCTGTGCAAGTCGGTCCCATTCCACTGTCAGTGTATGCGCTGCTGAGCGAGCATGGTTTGGGGATATTTTAAAAAGAAAAGATGGACAATGCACTGAAACAGGTACTTTAATGGTAACTTAGTGATCTTTTGTTTTGGTTTGGTTTGGTTTTTCGAGGTAGGGTCTCACTCTAGCACAAGCTGACCTGGAATTCACTCTGTATTCTCAGGGTGGCCTCGAACTCACAGTGATCCTCCTAACTCTGCCTCCCGAGTACTGGGATTAAAGGCGTGTGCCACCACGCCTGGCTTAATTTAGTGATCTTTAATAAGAACTGCAGGGAGAGTTCTCCCATCTTTGTCACCCTCCCCCACAACACCCTCATCAGCTAAGCAGAAAACATGTGAGCCTCCCTATAACTTCACTGGGAGCCACAGGGATGGATGCATTTTAGAGACTGGTGCCTCCTATCACTAGATTCAGGAAGCCAATGAGGTCACAGGTAGTGAGCCACGGCATGGTAGTCACCTTCACGCTCTCGTTTTGCCACACCTCTATCCATACAAGGTCCCCCAGCCCATGGTTAGTAGTCTATGAACATGGAAGAAGGTGGGAATCAGGATTTTTATATCTTCTGAAACAGATGGTTATAATTTAAACTTCATGAAATACAGGGGAGGCAAAAGAAAAAAGAAACGAAATCAAAAAACCTGAAAGTCCCAGTTTCTTGTCTTCCAGGCCAAAGCCTGCAGGATAATTGCATAAATAGTTCTGAGACTCTTCTATTTTTCTTCCTTCTCGGGGATAATCTGCAGTATGTCTGTCTGGACACATTGAATGTTTAGCCAGCTGGCATTGCAAAAAATTGCTTTTCAGAGAGCCTGGGCTGTCATCCGACGTGTTGGAATGAACTCAGGCTGGTTGAGGAATAACACAATAAAGACCACAGAACGAAAGAAAGGGAAGAGGAGCAAAAAGGCCACAGGAAAAATATTTCATTTAAAAACTGGAAGCAGAAGCCAGGCGTGGTGGCACATGCCTTTAATCCCATCACTGGGGAGGCAGAGGTAGGAGGATCGTTGAGAGTTCGAGGCCATCCTGAGACTACATAGTTAATTCCAGGTCAGCCTGGACCAGAGTGAGACCCTACCTCGAAAAACCAAAAAAACAAAAACAAAAACAAAAAACTGGAAGCAATAGTTGAGCATGAGCTGAGCAAAAGCTTCTATATATTGAAGCTGCCATAGTTCTTCCCATGCAGTGTTGGCCTCAGCCAGTCTTCAATGCTATCTCCATAGCAGGGTACTCACTACATACAGGAGGACTTAGAAATACTTCACAATCAGAGTCATTAACTGCGAGACTTTCCTCAGTGGAGTGGAGCAGGTTGTAAAGTGGCTGTGGCTCAAGCAGGTCCAGGTACAGCTTGTGTTAGCAACAGACCTTGAACTCAAATATTCAGGTCCTCTTCCTCAGCCCCCTGAGTGGCAGGATGACAGGTACGTGGCACCATTCACAGCTATCCTTGGACTTCTGAGCAATGCTACAACAATTAAGAAGCTAGGAATTCTTAGAACAAACGCATTTGGCATTTGAAGTAGAAGACAACCGTTTGGATGTGGAATGCTGATGGTTTGGGCCCTAAGGTGGTGCAGTGGGCAGTGGCCTTTAGGAAGTGGGACATGGTGGGAGGTTCCTAGGTAACCCGCAGGTAGGTCCTCCAAAGCAACTGTGAAACTCTGGTTGCTTCCCTTCCTTCTTGCTCCTTGACACCAGAGACATCTTGCTCCATCGCTCACTTCTGCAGCCCAAAGCAAAACAGTCACCTGATCTTGAACTAGACTCTCCAAAGCTGAAACACGAAGCAATCCCTGTCTCTTTATGAACTAGTTATCTCGGGAATTTAATTATAGCCACACAAAGCTGACTAACATGAAGATTCTGTGTACTATTGTCTCTATGTTTTAATGTTTGATATTTTCCATAAAAAATACTTCTTTTGAAAATAGTAACTGGGCTGGGAGTGGCAGGGCACGCCTTTAATCCCAGCACTGGGGAGGCAGAAGTAGGATGATCCCCTTGAGTTCTAGACCACCCTGAGACTACTGAGTGAATTCCTGGATTAGTGTGAGACCCTACCTCAAAAAACAAAATAAAATAAATTCAATTAAAACAAAAATAGTATCTGCAATATTACCTTTACTAGACCTAGCAGTCTTGGGGGGGGGCGCTATATTTATTAGATCTCATAACTTGAACATTGGAGCTATTTCTCCAAGAATCAAACAGTGCTTTCCTTGAAAAAAAGCAAAAGCTATTATGGAAAAGAAACCTATTTTAAAATCAATTCTGAATCAAGCATATGCAAAAACTGTAGAAAATCTTTGAAATGTAAGAAACACAATGATGACAAATGTAGTCTTATGAGATATAGCAAAAGGTGTATTTATGAAAAAAATGCACAGACTTAAGTGCATATGTCAGACGAAGAAAAGATGGTGTGGTGGTTTGACTCAGGTGTGCCCCATAAACTGAGGCAGTCTTAATGCTAGGTTCCCAGCTGATGGAGATTTGGGAATTAACGCCTCCTGGAGGTGGTGTATTGTTGGGGGTGGGCTTATGGGTGTTATGGCCAGGTTCCCTTGCCAGTGTTTGGCACTCTCTCCTGTTGTTGGCCAGGGGGTGATGTCCACCCTCTGCTCATGCCCTCATTTCCCCCTGCCATCATGGAGCTTCCCTTCAAGTCTATAAGCCAAAAGAAACCACTGCACCCCCCTTTTTTTCCCCAAAAGCTGCTCTTGGTCAGGTGATTTCTGCCAGCAATGCGAATCTTACTGCAACAGAGGGAAAACTGATAACCTCAATAATCACCTCAAGAAAGAAAAAAAAAAAAAAAAAAACAGCAAATTAAGCCCAAAGAGAGGGGAAGTAAAGAAAAATAAAGAACATGAATTAACTCAAAACAACTGTACAGTACAGAAAATCAACAAATCCCAAAATCATTTTTTGCTATAATTAATAATTGGAGAAAATCTCTAGCAAGACTGAGATAGAAAAAAGAGGTCACGAATACTGAGTCTGAGAAGGAGATACTGTGCAATTGCTTGCAGACTTGAAATATACAATACAAGGCTATCAATACCTTTATATTAATACATTTAGATCAAATTGACAAACTTTTACCAGCCATGGTGGCATAGGCTTATAACCCCGGAAGTTGGGAGGCAGAAGCAAGGAGTATCCCCAGTTCAAAGCTGGCTTGGAATGCATACTGAGACCTTGTCTCCAAAAATAGATTGACAGGTCAAGCCCTGGCTACAGTATAACATCCTGTCTCAAAACAACAATACCAAAAACTGGCAAGTTTTCAGGTTAGCATAATTTATCAAATTTATCAAAACTGATGCAAGATAGAATCTAAGATCTGAATTCAATATTTATTAAGGACATAGAATTTATAATTTTAATGCAAGAATTATACTAATGAGGATAGTTCTTTTGGTGAACTCTTCCATCAATTTATGAATGAAATGATATCAGCATAAGACAAAATATTCCCAGGAAGAGAAAAGAAGAAGCACCTTGTTTTCTTAAAAAAAAAAAAAAAAAAACTTAATTTATTTATTTGAGAGGAAAGAGAGAGAGAGAATGGGTACCAGGGCATCCAGCCACTGCAAATGAATTCCAGACACACATGCCTCCTTGAACATCTGGCTTACGTGTGTACTGTGGAATCAAACCTGAGTCCTTGGGCTTCACAGGCAAGCACCTTAACCACTAAGGCATCTCTCCAGTACAGAAGAAGCATTTTCTTTCTTTCTTTCTCTCTCTCTTTCTTTCTTTCTCTCTCTCTCTCTCTCCCTCTCCTCCTTCCTTCCTTCCTTCCTTCCTTCCTTCCTTCCTTCCTTCCTTCCTTCCTTTCTTTCTTTCTTTCTTTCTTTCTTTCTTTCTTTCTTTCTTTCTTTCTTTCTTTGTTTTTGCGAGGTAGAGTCTCACTCTGGTCTAAGCTGACCTGGAATTAACTATGTAGTCTCAGGATGGCCTCAAATTCTTGGCGATCCTCCTACCTTTGCCTCCCAAGTGTGGGGATTAAAGGCATGCGCCACCACGCCTGGCCAGAAGAAGCATTTTCTAACTAATCTTAGGAAGCTGACATAATCTTAAGACTCAAAGCAACCAAGAACTATGTGAGAAAGATACACAACAGACCAATCTTTTTCAAAGGTATAACACAAAAAATTTCCCCCCAAATTAAAGCATTAAAATAAGTTAACCTTGATCCAGGATGGCAGGGTGGGCTTGACATTTGAAAACCAAGATGAAAACCCATGATATTGACAGAATGAACAACAAAATCATATGGTGATCAATAAATGGGGAAAAATGATATTGACAAGAAACAATACCCCATTGAAATCAGTGTGGAAATTTCTCAAAAATCTAAAAGCTGGGCTGTAGAGATGGTTTCGTGGTTAAGTCATTTGCCTGAAAAGCCAAAGGACCCCAGTTCTATTCCCTAGGACCCACGTAAGCCAGATGCACAAGGGGGCGCATGCATCTGGAGTTCGTTTGCAGTGGCTAGAGGCCTTGGGGTGCCCATTCTCTCTCTCCCTCTCTCCCTCTCTCTGCCTCTTTCTCTCTCTCTGTCTCAAATAAATAAATAAATAAATAAATAAATAAATAAATAAATAAATAAAAATTTAAAAAATATATTTAAAAATCTAAAAGAATAACTATCATATAAGCAAGCTATATCACATCTGGGTATGTACCTGAAGGGCTCTTATCAACATCCCAAAGAGATCCTTGCATGTCTGTGTTTATTGATGCACTAGTCGCAATAGCTATGAAATGGATCTATCCTGGAGGTGTATCAATGGGTGAGTGGATAAGTATGCACAATGGAGTTTTATCCAGCCATAAAGAAAAATGAAGTTGTGCCATTTGCAAGCAGACAGATGCTAAAAGAGATGATCAAGACTCAGAAAGGTAGGTACCATATGTTTCCCGTAACGTGCATTACCTAGATTTAAGATTATGTGGGGCATGTGTATGCGTGTGTGTGTGTGTGTGTGTGTGTGTGTGTGTGATGAAACTAGAACTAGAAAGGAGATCATGGAGGGGAAAGAGATCTTCAGGGAGGAAGGAACAGAGATTGCATTTGCACACGTGGAATAGGAGAGTAGAATGGAGGTACCACTTGGGAGGAGGAAGGACACCAGCAAAGGAGGGTCAGGGGATGAGTATAGTAAAGAGAATAACATATCTGTATAAAATCCCAGTAGTCTAAAAAAAATCCCATTAGTCTGTATGCTACTTTAAGTATGTATTTATTCACCTATGAGAGAGAGAATGGGTGCTCCAGGGCCCCTTTCAGTTGGACATGAATTAACAGAGGCGTGCACCTCTTTGTGCATCTGGCTCTGTGTGGGTACTGGGGAATCCAACCTGGGCTGGCAAGTTCCAGCAAGCACCTTTCACCCATAAGCCATCTCCCTAACCCCTCTATGCTCGTTTAAAAAATTAAGGAAAAAATGGGATTTCGGTAAAAATCCTATCAAGTTGACCAACTGCTTTGGTGATATAGATGTGAAAAGTGTTGGGCGTGAGAGCTCACACATTTAATCCCAGCACTCAGGAGGCAGAGGTAGAAGGATTGCTGTGAGTTCCAGGTCAGCCTGGGCTAGAGTGAGACTATCTCAGAGGGAAAAAAAGAGGGGCTGGAGAGATGGCTCAGTGATTTAGATGCTTGCCTGCAAAGCTAAGGACCCAAGTCTGATTTCCCAGTACCCACATAAAGCCAGATGTGTGGGGTGGTGCATGCATCTGGAGTTTGTTTGCAGTGGCTAGAGACCTTGCTGTATCCATTCTTTCTCTCCCTCTATCTGCCTCTTTCTCTCATAAATAAATACATTAAATATATATATGTTGTTGTTGTTGTTTTGTTTTTTGAGGTAAGGGTCTCACTCTAGCCCAGGCTGACCTGGAATTCACTATGTAGTCTCAGTGTGGCCTTGAACTCATGGCAATCCTCCTACCTCTGCCTCCCCATTGCTGGCATTACAGGCGTGTGTCTGGCTCAATAAAATATTTTTAAAACAAGAAAAACCAATTTTTTCAAGATAATTTTGAGTAAGAAAATAGTTGAAGACCTTTGAACTACAAAATATCAAAGCTTGTTTTAAATGTTGAGCATTTAAAAGTGTTGGTGACAAGACAGACAAATAGAGGAGAGACATATAATGTAGGATATAGAAATAGGCATGTGTTACACGTATTAGGACCACACAGCGGGACAGTGTGGACATGGAGCTCTTTCAATAAAAGATGCTGAATTGGGGCCAGCCATGGTGGCACACGCCTGTAATCCCAGCACTTAGGAGGCAGAGGTAGGCGGATCGCCATGAGTTCGAGGCCACCCTGAGACTACATAGTTAATTCCAGGTCAGCCTGGGCTAGAGTGAGACTCTACTTTGAAAAACCAAAAAACAAAACAACAACAACAAAAACCAAAACAAAACCAAAAAAAAAAAAAAAAAAAAAAAGGATGCTGAATAGATGGGATATTCATAGTACAATGAATACTGATTCCTAATTCACATCACAAACAACAATTGATTTCAGATAGATTTTTTTGAAGTTTTAAGTTTCTACTTTATTTAAGGGAAAGGAAAAGAAATAGATGGCAATGGGATGAAGGTAGTTCAAATCAATGAGCTGGGATGCAACTACCTACAATACCATTCAATGATCCACTTAGAAAAGGACCAATACAAGTCTAATATAACTCTTCAACAAAGAGCTATATTCCTGCCAAAACACTGCTGAGAGCACATATGGGACTGTCAGTAGTTTATAAGAATCTACTGTGGTGCTGGAGAGATGGCTTAACAGTTAAGGTGCTTGACTCTGAAGCCAAAGGACCCAACTTTGATTCCCCAGCCCCATGTAAGCCAGATGCACAAGGGAACTCATGCATCTGGAGTTCGTTTGCAGTGGCTAGAGGCCCTGGTGTGCCCATTTTCTCTCTGTGTGTCTCCTCCCTCTCTCTTTCTTTCTCTGCTTGCAAATAATAAATAAATAAAATAAAGTTTTTTTTTTTTTAAAAAGAATCTGCTGTGGGCTGGAGAAATGCCTTAGCAGTTAAGGCATTTGTCTGCAAAGCCAAAGGACTGTGGATCGATTCTCCAGGACCCACGTAAGCCAGATGCTCAAGGTGGCACATGCGTTTAGAGTTCGTTTGCAGTGGTTAGATGCCCTGATGTGCCCATTCCCTCTCTCTCTCTCTGCCTCTTTCTCTCTTGCTCTCTCAAAAAAAATAAATAATTAAAAAAAGAAGAGAATCTACTGTGACCTTCTGATCAGCCCACAAGGTGTAGCAGGTGAAAGATGCCATGTCAGGTGCCTCATGTGCCTGGATGTCCTCATGACTTACCAAGTTGCCCAGCTCCACTTGTTTCCTTCTGGGTGAGTAGCGAGGACTGTGTTAATACCAAGGGCCCCAGTCTTCCATGTATGGCTGGCAGCTAGCTTCAATCTCCTAGTCAAGCATGAGCTTGTATTTGACCTTCTAGATCCAGTTAAATCATCTCAGCCGATCCTTCACATTGCTGGGGCAAAATCCCTGACCAACAGTAGCCATTTGGAGGAAAGAGGTTGTGTGTGGTTTACAGTCTCCAGCGGAAGCTTGATGATGGTAGGAAAAGGTGGTAGAGTACAGGGTGGGACAGCACAATCTTGCCTTAGCAGACGGAAAAGAGCGGCAAGAGAGTGAGCTGAATGCTGGCAAGGGAAATCTGGCTCAATTTCAGGTAGATTTTATGTAGAAATGTAAAGAATAAAACAACATTTTGAGGATGACACCACAGAAAATATTATGATAATGGAGTAGACAGGGATTTTTAAAATAGGAGACAAACGGCACTAACAGGAGAGGCTATTCCATAATCGAATACATTGCACACATCCTCAAAAAGAAAAGACCAAGCCAGGCATAGTGGTGCATGCCTTTGATCCCAGCACTTCCCAAATGATCATACTAGTAGCAGACTTAATAATTATCAGTCAGAAGCAACCCCAAATACTGTTGGTGGCAACAGTAAAAGCGATGGATAAAGATGTTTGGTCATGCCAAGGAAACACAGTGGTATCGATGGGGATGGACGCGGCTACCCACGGTAACGCTGACATCCCTCACCAGGGTAACTGAGCAAAAGAACCCAGATGCCAAATCCTGGGCCAAACCAGCCCAGGCCCAGCCAAGGGGTAAATGCACCCACAACTGGAAGTTCCCAGATGGGCAGAGAGCCTGCCCTCCCTTGGCAAAGGTATTTATAGTGGTGGGCTGTCTTCTGGCTCAGATGAACCAGAGGGACAGCTGGTTCGTTAGGGCTAGGGGCTGTCTCAGGAAGAGGGTAGCCCTGGCACCAGGTTCCAAGGGCTGAACTTGACCAACCACAATGTTTAAATCCTATGAAAGACCTTCCTCCCAGGAGGGGTCCTGGTTGTTTGTGGAAAAACAGGTCTCGGGCACCAGGCAAGAGATAAGATCATATTTGATTTCTAACAAGTGCAGACTCACCTACCTTTTTTACTCCCGGGGTCCAGTCACCCTAACTATACCCCCCTCTCAGAAGCGGCTTCTTCCTTCATCGATGGAACTTCCCCTGGATTTGTAAGCTGAAATAAATCCCATTCCTCGCCTAAACTGTGTATCCCAGCAATGTGGAGCTGTCTGCAACACCCCATGTAATAAAAATGATTACTTCTAGGTGACAAGATTACAGGTGATCTGCATTTTCTATCATTATATATTTTCATATTTAAAAAGTTTCCAAATTCTTTATAAGCATTACTTTTACTAAAAATTGGTAACAAGGGCTGGAGAGATGGTTTAGCAGTTAAAACATTTGCCTGCAAAACCAAAGGACCCAGTTCGATTCTCCAGGACCCACGTAAGCCAGATGCACAAGGGGACACATTCATCTGGAGTTCATTTGCAGTGGCTGGATGCCCTGGCACACCCATTCTCTCTCTCTCCCCTTCTTTCTCTCTCTCAAATAAAAAAAAATTAAAAATTGGTAAAAAATATTATGTATTAAATGCTCATGAGCCACCCCATTTATATGCTGAAGTCTTAACCCCTAAGAGATGGTATTTGGAGGTGAGACCTTTGAGGGGTAGTTCAGTTTCCATGTGGTTGTAAGGTCAGGGCTCATTAGGGGATTAATGTCCTTACAGGACAGGAAGAAGTCAGATACCCTCTCTGCCTTTACCATAGTGAGGAGAAAGGGAGCTGTCTGCAGAATCCAGTGTGCAGAACCTGATCTTGGACTTGCAGCCTCCAGAATTAACGTGGATTAACGAGGATTAACGTGTCATGTTAAGCCACCCACACTAAGGCATTTTGTTATAGCAGCCTGAGTTGACTCTGCAAAAACTTTAAAGTTTTAGAAATCAATCTTTTTAGAAAAAATAAAAATTCTTCCATTCTCCTTCTGTGGCATTAGAGAATATAATAATGAACTCCCTTTGCTTTTTTCCTTGACTATTAGAGTGACCAGATAAACTTGCCTTTTGGGTAAGCAATGAAGCAGGGACATACATTAAAAATGTATTTATTACCTGAAATTATCTGTTAAGTCAGGAAACCTTAATGTTGAGGGATTTTTCTCCTTTGTCACCATCTCCCCAAGAAAGAAGTTCATTAACGCTTGCTAAGGAGGGAATTGGCAGGCAGGAAATGTGAGGGAAAGTCAAGTGTCTATCAGGGATAATTGTACTGTGGGTGTATCTAATGAGTCCTTTTCTTTCCAGAATTTACTCTTTCTACTAAGCATTAGCCAGCATGTGGACACAGAAAAGCACAGTAAAAAGGTGGCTATCAGGCTGGAGAGAAGGCTCAATGGTTAAGCCATTTGCCTACAAAGCCTAATGACCCAGGTTTACTTCCTCAGTGCCTATGTAAAGCCAGATGCACATGGTGGCACATAGATCTGGAATCAATTTGCAGTGGTTAGAGGCCCTGGTGCACCCATTTATCCTATCTCTCTCTTTCTCCATATATGTGTGTGCGTGCGTGCGTGTGTGTGTGTGTGTGTTATAAAATTGCCTCCTTGCAAATAAATAAATAGTGGCTATCATGATGGGGAGAAAGTTTAGTGAGTAAAGAGCTTGCTATGCAAGAATGAAGACCTGAGGAGATTCCCAGAACTCAGGTAAAAGCCAGGCATGGGGATGTGGGCCTGTAATCTCAGCACTGGAGTGGGGAGGGCAGAGACAGGGAATCCTTGGGGCTTGCTGGTTAGCTAATCTAGCCAAATCATTGAGCTCTAGGAAGAAAGAGAGAGAGATCTTGTCTTAAAGAATAAAGGGGTAGGGTGATTGAGGAAGGTACCCAACATTGACCTTCGGCCACTTGTGCATACGCATCTGCACGCACACATACGTGAACCTCCAAAACACACTCACAGCCCCCCCCCACATACAAATGGGAAAAAGGAAGTGGCCTTCTGACCTTGAATCTATTGGTGACTTGACCTTGGACCTCTTAGACTTTTAAACTGTCTGTTGTTACCCAGTTAGTGCAATTTTTGTTACAGAAGTTCAAGTGGACTAAACCAAGGAAAGTCACCTGAAGTGGAGCACGAGCCAAGGCATGAAGATAGAAAGATGATGAGAGGATGATGGGAAGATAATGAGAAGATGGGAAGATGATGGGAAGATGGGAGAATGATAGGAAGATGAAAGGAAGATGGGAAGATAATGGGAAGATGAAAGGAAGATGATGGGAAGATGGGAGAATGATAGGAAGATGATGGGAAGATGGGAAGATAATGGGAAGATGAAAGGAAGATGGGAAGATGATGGGAAGATGATGAGAAGATGAGAAGATAATGAGAAGATGGGAAGATAATGGGAAGATGGGAAGACGATGGGAAGATGGGAGAATGATAGGAAGATGAAAGGAAGATGGGAAGATAATGGGAAGATGATGAGAAGATGAGAAGATAATGAGAAGATGGGAAGATGATGGGAAGATGGGAGAATGATAGGAAGATGAAAGGAAGATGGGAAGATAATGGGAAGATGATGGGAAGATGGGAGAATGATAGGACGATGATGGGAAGATGATGGGAAGATAATGGGAAGATGAAAGGAAGATGGGAAGATGATGGGAAGATGGGAAGATAATGAGATGATGGGAAAATGGGAGAATGATAGGAAGATGATGGGAAGATGGGAAGATAATGAGATGATGGGAAAATGGGAGAATGATAGGAAGATGATGGGAAGATGGGAAGATAATGAGATGATGGGAAGATGGGAGAATGATAGGAAGATGATGGGAAAATGGGAAGATAATGAGATGATGGGAAAATGGGAGAATGATAGGAAGATGATGGGAAGAAAGTCGGTGTGGCAGGAGTCACTGACGATGCAGTCTGAAGGGGGTGGGGGAGAGTTAGGAGTAAGGTCAGGAGAAGGGGCTGTGGTAGTTTGAGATAGTTTGAATGTTTGGCCCCACAGACTCAGTCATTTTTGATTAAACTTCCTACTTGAGCCCCATCAGGCAGATGGATCCCTGTTACAAGGGGGGCATGTCACCAGGGGATCCTAGACTCCAGCCTAAGGTGTGTCTGGGGACAGATCTGAGCCCTTCCCTACAAGTGTGCTCAGAGAAGTTTGAGCTCTTCCAGTTCCTGCTGCCCAACCATGCTTGCTCTTTACTCCTCTCTGCATGGATCTATGAAAGGGCGCCAGCTTCTTCTGCCATTGGTGGGGTTCCCCTGCACCCTGTGACCTGAGATAAGCCCCTTCCTCCCATAAGTGTGTCTGGTTAGAAGTTCGTCCCAGCAGTGTGGAGCTGACCACAGCAGGGGCTCTTTCACGCGGGTTGGGTGTGCGCGAAGGACACTTAGCAGCACCACGACAGGGTGGTACTCACATTTTTATCTGCATCAATGTACAAAAAGTGGTGAAGGGCTGGAGAGATGGCTTAGTGGTTAAGGCACAAGCCTGTGAAGCCTTAGGACACAGGTTTGATTCTCCAGGTCCCACATAAGCCAGATGCACAAGGTGGCGCGTGTATCTGGAATTTGTTTGCAGTGGCTAGAGGCCCTGGGGCACCCTTTTTCTCTCTCTCCTTCTCTCATAAATAAATAAATAAATGAATTTTCCAAAAAAAAAAAAAAAAAAATGAGAGTTCCTAGTGGCTGCTGGAAGAGTTCGGACATCTTGGAATAATGCTGTTTCTGCTGTTCTACTTGAAACTCTCCAGTGTTTTCCTTCTGCCCTGCAGGTCAAGTCCAAAATGCCTTGGGTGCTCTGAAAGATCTCATGTTCTTGTTTCTGTCTGCCCCTTCCTTGTGACCATGTCACTGTGCTCTGGCCACATGACATTCTTTTAGCTGTTCAGACTGTCTGGACTATCCCCCATGTCTTAGCCTGCATGTTTGCTGTCACCCATGCCTGGCGTGCCATCCTCCCACTCCGGGCTCTGGGAGATCTACTCATGACTCAGATTTCAGCCCCCTCCCCGTGATCCTCCCAGGGAAGCCGGTTCAGAACCTCTGCTCCACACTGCCAGGGCACCCTGCAGTTGGCCTGTGACACTTGTCATTATTTATTGCTCTGTCATCATTTGCTTACTAACGATCACCATGGCAAACGGGAACGATGGGGGCTTTTTTTTTAAATATATTTTTTAAATTTTTATTTATTTATTTGCAAGCAGAGAGAGAGATATATAATAGAGGCAGACAGAGAGAGAATGGGTACACCAGGGCCTCCAGCCACTGCAAACGAACTCCAGATGCATGCGCCCCTTATGCAGCTGACTTATGTGGGTCCTGAATCAAACCAGGATCCTTTGGTTTTGCAGGCAAACACCTTAACCGCTAAGCCATTTCTCCAGCCCCTGATGCGGGCTTTAAACCTGTCTTCAGGTTCTAAGTACTTGAATGTCCCATAAGGTGGTTGCAATGATGGACGTGGAGGGCAGTTAGGATGATGGTTATGGAAATAACCATGAAATGATGGTGAAATATGAATTTCTAAGTCCACGCTTGTCCCTCTCCAAACTAGACATTCTAGAACAGGGATCTATGGTCAACTATGGACTAGTGTTATTCTAAGTGCAGTTTCATGGAAACAGCCTGTTGTGGTTGGAATGCAAGATGTCTCCCATAGGCTGAGAATACTTGGTCCCCAGCTGGTGGCATTGTTTGGGCACGTTGTGGAATCTTTTTTTTTCTTCAATTTTTCTTTTAAGTTAAAATTTTTTGTTTATTTTTATTTATTTTATTTGAGAGACACAGGCCGACAGAGAAAGAGGCAGAGAGAGTGAGAGAATGGGCACGTCAGGGCCTCCAGCCACTACAAATGAACTCCAGATGCATGCACCCCTTGTGCATCTGGCTTACGTGGGTTCTGGGGAATCGGGCCTCGAACCAGGGTCCTTAGGCTTCACAGGCAAGCTTACCTGCTAAGCCATCTCTCTAGGCTCTCTTTTTCTTTTTATTTATTTATTTGAGAGTGACAGACAGAGAAAGTGGCAGAGAGAGAGAGAGAGAGAGAGAGAATAGGCACACCAGGGCCTCCAGCCACTGCAAACGAACTCCAGATGCATGTGCCACCTTGTGCATCTAGCTTACATGGGTACTGGGGAATCGAGCCTTGAACAGGGGTCCTTAGGCTTTACAGGCAAGCACTTAACCGCTAAGCCATCTCTCCAACCCAGGTTGTGGAATCTTTTAGGAGGTGGAACCTTGTGGGAGGAAGTGTGTCACTGGAAGTGGACCTTGAGGTTTTGCAGCCTGGCTTCACTTCTTGTTGGCTCTCTGTCTACTGCTTCTGGCTCTGATGTGACCAGCCAGCCCCTTCCTTTCTGTGCAATGATGGAGTGTATTTCCTGAAAACTGTCAGCCAAAATAAACCCTTTCTTTTCTCAAGTTGCTTATGGTTAGGTATTTGGTTACAGCAACACAAAAGTAATGAATACAGAGCCATGATCATTCACAAAGGCTGTTCTCACTGTACAAAGCCAGACTTGAGTCCCTGCAATGGCGGGAGAGAGAGGGAAGATGTGCAAAGCCCAACGTGTGTCCTGCCTGGCCCCGCACCAGCAGAGTTCACCGAGCTTGCTGTGGAAGGAACACAGCAGGGAGGTTTAGCCCAAGGATAGTAGCGGTGAGCATGGTGTGCCAGGAGTACAGATGCGTTTTATATTCTTCTTAATTTTCTACATTACTTATAATTTCTTTTAAAAATATTTTATTTATTCATTTGAGAGCGAAAAAGAGGGAGAGAGAGAGAGAGAATGGGCGCACCTGGGCCTCCAGCCACTGCAAACAAACTCTGGATGCATGAGCTCCCTTGTGCATCTGGCTCACTTGGGTCCTGGAGAATTGAACAGGGATCCTTTGGCTTTGCAGGCAAATGCCTTAACCACTAAGCCATCTCTCCAGCCCCTTACTTATAATTTCTATGAAGAACATATATTATTTTTATAACCAATATAACAATCAAGGTTCTTAAAAAACAGATAGAGCATCCCACTAATTCTTTTTAGTTTTTAATTTCTAAATGTTTTATTTTGGGGGGGGGGCTGGAAAACTTGCTGTTCTTTGCTGATTTCTGTGAATGTAGTAAGACAGTTCTAAGGCAACCAAATATATGCTTCTCTGGCTCCCCAGTTTCCTGCACCAGAAGGCTGAGACTTCTCTGTTATTTGGGATCTGGCTGTTAATTCTGAGTTTAAAGACTCAAGTGTGATGTTTCTATGTATTACGAGCTCTAGTCAACACTCTTCCTGCCCCTATAGAGCAGCTGTGAGTTCCTGGTTAATATTGGCAGTATTCTGGTTGACATCTACTTTCTAGATTTTAATGACAACTAAATGTGTAAATCATACACACAACTCAAACAGTAGTTTTTTTTTAATTTTAGAGAGAGTAAGAGAGAGAAAGAGAGACAGAGAGAGAGAGAAAGAGAGAGAGAGAGAAAGAGAAAGAGAATTGGCGTGCCAGGGCCTTAGCCACTGCAATCAAACTCCAGACACTTCCGCCACCTAGTGGGCATGTGAGACTTTGCACTTGCCTCACCTTTGTGCATCTGGCTAATGTGGGATTTGGAGAGTAGAACATGGGTCTTTAGGCTTCACAGGCAAGTGCCTTAACTACTAAGCCATCTCTCCAGCTCCTCATTCTCTTTTTTAAAATCACTTGTTAACAGGCTAAAACAGTGATCCTTCAGCAGGCCTACAGAGGGAATACTCGAACCACAGGAACCTGGAGAGAACATGATGAAGGCCAACTTTAATCTTGTCCTGCTTCTCTTTCTCTTCTCTCTCTCTCTCTCCCTCTCCTCTCTATACTCACTTTCTCTTTTACATTATATATCTTTTTCCTCCCTCACCTTCCTAGGTGCAGACTTATAACTCCCAGTGCCAGCATGGGGTTAACTTCCACAATGAGCTGTTGATCTGAAACACCTACAAGGTTCCCCAAAAAAGACAGACTTTGGTCAGAGTTCTTGGTGACCCACCAAAGGTTAATGGTAAGACCCTACTGTCGAAGACAGCATACGTGTGTGAGACCAAACACAGAGAGAGATCTGGCCAGAATATGGAAGAAGGTCAGTGCCCAGACAGTTAGCTAGTCTAGTACCAGAGGGTGCTACACGAGCAACTGGGGGAAAATGTCTGACATTGGTCCAAACAACTTGCAGTCTAAGATACCCAGCAGGAAACAATCTGACGTAATGCTCATACAAGTGCAGTAGTGGCAAACAGCCATGGTGGGTAACCAACTGCTCTTGATTTGGCTAATAAATCCATTCAGTGGAATGGAACTCATTGCTGGAACCGGGAAATAAGTCAAAGCCATGTACAAAAAATGAGCTCAGTCTCCAAGATCTCGAGGCCACCAAATGTGGGCTAGAAGAGAGCCAATGCATATAAAATTCCCTCCAAAACATATATGGTTATCCCTTCTATCTAGTACTAACTTCTCTCTCCGTTGGAGAATTTGCTTATCTCTTTTCAGGTGGACAACGAACCTGAAGGGAGGATCAGCTAACCACACCTCACCAGCTGAAACCATAGAACAATGCAGGGGAAGGGCAAGAATACAGCGTTCAAGGCGATCACAACACCAGAAAAAGGCTGAAGGAGATAAACACAGAGAACATCCAACTCCAACTAATCCAGATATCCAGAGACACAGAGGCTCCCAAAACCTCATCAAGGAAGCAGAACTAAAATGACCCCAATGTGGCTCAGGGAAACTCGCGGAAGAGGGGGCGGAAAGATTGTTAGAGTCACAAGTTGGGGCATTATGCACAGAGACTGGGGCCTATCCACCAGAACTCTTGAGCAAACTCACAATACATGATTCCCCATTGATGAGGGTCCCTTTGAAAGTGGGAGGACGAGGAGGAGGACAATGGAACCAATACTATGAATGTAAAATTAGAATAATATAAATAAAAAATATATATTTATTTAAAAATAAATAAATAAAATCACTTGTTACATTTTTTTAACTGTTGGAGGGCTGGAGAGCTGACTTAGCTGTTAAGGTTTGACTCCCTAGTACCCATATAAACCAGATGCACATGGTGGTGCATGCATCTGGAGTTTGTTTGCAGTGGCTAGAGGCCCTGTTGTGCCCATTCTCTCTCTCTCTCTCTAATAAATAAATGAATTAATTAATTAAAAAAGAGAATGAGTAATCTAGATTTTTAAGCATCTGGTAGAAGAATGTAAAATTTCCCATTTAGATACCAATCTCTTTCCTTTTCCTCTCCCTTCAAATTTCAAGATACTTTAAGCAATTACCTTGGGAATTTCTGGCTTGTAATTTTCTATTGGAACATAAACTATGTGAGAACAGGAATTGATCTTCCATACTGTTCATGGCTGTGACCTGGGACTATTGCTGGGATACAATACATATTTGTTGAATTAAACTGGCCTAAGTGAAAATAAATAGAAAATAAAAATCTGGCCCCCAGGGAAACTGTTTTTTAATTAATTACTGCTTAGTTATTTATTTGAGAGACGGAGAAAGAGGCACACACACACACACACACACACACACACACACACACGGAGAATGGGTGTGCCAGGGCCTCTAACCATTGCAAATGAACTCCAGATGCATGCCCACCTGTGCATTTGGCTTATGTGGGTTTCTGGGGAATTGAACCTGAGTCCTTAGGCTTCACAGACAAGTGCCTTAACTGCTAAGCTATCTCTCCAGCCCACTATTTTCCTAGTCATTTTTATGTCAGATATGACAAGATTAAATGTGTGCAGGGTGGTATGGCCATAGATTGAATTTTTAACTGGAGCCTTATTTTTCCTGGATGCTTCTTCCCTACCCCCCCTTCTTCTTTTTTTTTTTTTTTTTTTTTTTTTTTTTTTTTTTTTTTGAGGTAGGGTCTCATTCTAGCCCAGGCTGACCTAGAATTCACTATGTAGTCTCAAGGTGGCCTTGAACTCACTGCAATCCTTCTACCTCTGCCTCCTGAGTGCTGGGATTAAAGGCGTGTACCACCACACCTGGCCTGGATGCTTCTCAAAACACTGTGTATGAAGACCAGCAACACAGCTTGAGCCCTCCGTGCCGGGCAGTGGGATCTCCAGCCTTGATTTTGCAGTCCCCTTGTGTGCCCTGTGATCTCCCCTGCTATTGTGAAATTTTCCAAATAAAAACTCATTTCAACTTACTAAAAGCAAATAAAATAGAAATATACCAATGATCTTAATCCTTGGAATTTTCCTAAGGAAACACCTTTTTAAAAGCAGAAAATCTTTTTTTTTTTTTTTTTTGAGGTAAGGTCTTGCTGTAGCCCAGGCTGACCTGGAATTCACTATGTAGTCTCAGGGTTGCCTCAGACTCATGGTGATCCTCCTACATCTGCCTCCCGAGTGCTGGGATTAAAGGTGTGTGCCACCACGCCTGTCATTTTTCTTTTAAATCTTTTTTATTGACTATTAGGAAACATTTTGTACAGGGAGATCCTTCATGTTGATATTTATAATAGGAAGTAATGGTAGGGAGTGGTGGTATTGTCACTGGATTGACTATGATAAATCAGTGAATGCTGATATGTTTGGAATGTACAAAGAAGCACACGTGCTTTCAGACTTAAGATAAAGAAATAAAATTCCTTCTATGTTACGAAAGTGTTTGTAAACCATTCCAACATTTAAATCAAGATCAGTAGAAACCATAACACATAAAAATGGTTGATTTTGTGGGATGATGAGAATTTTGCCCTATTTAAAAAAAAAAAGATTTATTATGGGCTGGAGAGATGGCTCAGCTGTTAAGCACTTACCTGCAAAGCCAAAGGACCAAGGTTCGATTCCCCGGGACCAATGTAAGCCAGATGCACAAGGTGGTGCATGGGTCTGAAGTTCGTTTGTAGCAGCTAGAGGCCCTGGCATGCCTATTCTCCCTCTCTATCTGCCTCTTCCTCTATCTCTGTCTCAAATAAATAAATAAAATGTTTAAAAATTATAAAAAAGAATCATTACTTTATTATTTATTAAAATTTATTATTGTTTTTATTATTCAAAATGATATAACATTTAAAAATATAACAACCAGCTGGGCGTGGTGGCGCACACCTTTAATCCCAGCACTTGGGAGGCAGAGGTAGGAGGGTCACCGTTTTTTGAATTTTGAACTCATTGATCCAGCCAGACTAGCAAGCCAGTGAGCCCAAGGCATACCCCATCATGTCTAGCATTTTACGTGGGTGCCGTGGATTCAAACTCAGATCCTCAAGCTTGTGTAGCATGCATTTTACCCATTGAGCCATTTCCTCAGCCAAGTAAAGATGAAAGTTAAAGACTTAGAAGAGAGTTGGAGAGATGGCTTAGCGGTTAAGGGGCTTGCCTACAAAGCCTAAGGACTCAGGTTAGATTCCCCAGCCCTCACGTAAGCCAGATGCACAAAGTGGCACATGCGTCTGGAGTTTGTTTGCAGTGGCTGGAGGCCCTGGCGTGCCCATTCTCCCGCCCCACCTCTTTATCTATCTCTCTCAAATAAATAAAAAAGTAAAAAAAAATTTAAAAAGGACTTAGAATAATTGATATTGTATTTTAGTTGTGTTGTTTGTGTGTTTTGTTTCACTTTTGTGTGTGTGCATGTGTGTGCATGCATGTGTGTATATACATGTTTGCATAGGTATAGGTGCTCGTGTGTTTGGGTGTATGTGCACGTGCACGTGAGGTTGTCTTCCTCAGTTGCTCTCCACTTTACTTACTGAGTCAGGGTCTCTCACTTGAACCAAGAACTCACCAATTTGGATCCTCTATCTTAGGAGTGCAGGGATTATAGGCAGCCACCACGCACGCCAGGTATTTACTTGAGCACTGGGACTCGAACTTGGATCCCAATGTTTGTTCAACAAGTGTGAAGTGCTTCATCCAGTAATCCATCTCCTCAACCCTCAGCTGCTAGTTTTTTTTTTTGTTTTGTTTTTTTGACTTCTTAGCTCTTCTGGAAGCTTCTATTCCTCTTTTGTCTGATAAGGTCTTATTCCTCATTACTCATCAGCTGAATCATGTAGATAAAATTTTATAAGATAAAACTGTTTTGGAGAAAAGGTCATTTATCACTATCTATTGCCCTCAGTTCCCAAGACTCAGGAAATTATTTTTTTTGTTTGAGGCATACTTGTATATGAAATTTGTGCAACTGTAACACAGAAAATATTTTTTTTTTGAGGTAAGGGCTCACTCTAGCTCAGGCTGACCTGGAATTCACTCTGTAGTCTGAGGCGATCCTCCTACCTCTGCCTCCCAAGTGCTGGGATTAAAAGGCATGCACCACCACGCCCTGCAAAAATATATTTTTAAACTAACTGCAATGTAGGCTTTCAGTATGCTATGGACTGGGCTGATAGAAGAAACCCTATAGGTTGTTCATGAGATTGAAAGGAGGTGAGGTCTGTGACCTTGGTCCAGATATCCCCATGTGGGAGGCAGGGAAGAGCGAGGAAGAGCATAGGACGAGAGTCACTGCCTTATCACCACAGAGATCTTTCTTTCTTTCTTTCTTTCTTTCTTTCTTTCTTTCTTTCTTTCTTTCCTTACTTACTTATTTAAGATAAAGGCAAAGAGAGAGAGAGAGAAAGAGAGAGAGAGGAATGGACATTTCAGGGCCTCCAGCCACTGCAAATTAACTCCAGATGCATGTGCCCCCTTGTGCATCTGGCTGACGTGGGTCCTGAAGAGGTGAACTTGGGTCCCTTGGCTTTGCAGGCAGACACTTTAACTGCTAAGCCACCTCTCCAGACCCCCACCACAGAGATCTTTAAGGGACTTGAGCAAAGCAGCCACAGCCTGGGTGGACCCATTGCTCTGGCACCTTCTGCCCAATTTCAACTTCTTGTCAACAAAGATGGTAGGAAGTGGCTGTGGAAAACCCCTGCTGGATTCATGCACCTAATGTCACATTCTTTATTGGATGCTGTCTTTCTGGCTCTGACACTGAGGAAAGCCATATCTGTCCTTGGATCACATACTCCTTGAGGGCTGGGGAGATGGCTCCGTGGTTAAAGATGCTTGCTTGCAAAGCCTGCCAACCTGGGTTTGATTCCCCACTACCCACATGTAACCAGATGCACAAGGTGGCTCATGTATCAGGAGTTTGCAGTAGCGAGAAACTCCTCTCTTTCTCTAATAAACAAGTAAAATAGTTAAAGAAAAAAAATCACAAAAATACTCTTTGGGGGCTGGAGAGATTGCTCCGTGGTTAAAGGTGCTTGCGTATAAAGCCTAATGGCCTAGGTTCAATTTCTCAGTACCCACATAAAATCAGATGCACAAAGTCGTGGTTGTGTCTGGAGTTTGTTTACAGCGGCAGGAGGCCCTAATGTACCCATACACACCCTCTCTTCCTCTCTCTCTTTCCTTCTTTCTCTGTTTCTCTTGATTTCAATAAATAAATAAATAAATAAGTACGAATATTAAAAATACTCCTTGAATGTGTGATTGTACCTTGCCATTTGAACCCATCATACATCACCAAGACCACAACCCTTTTTTTTTTTTACTTTGGCAGACTTAACAACTCCTCTTTTGTTATTAATTTGCAGTGCTCTTTGCCCTTGGTGAGCTCAGTAGACATGCACAGCCGAGCAGCAGGAGCCTTCTCCATCTGAACAGCCGGTTGCCACATGCCACCCTGTCACCTTAGCTGTGGTTCTGCAGACGGGGTGTGTGGTAGCTGGTGATGGTTATCTGCTCTGACTGATTCTCCGAACTGAGTCTAAATCATGAAGTCAGGAATGTGGGTTTATCAGGATGAGACATGATGTGGAAACAGACAGGAGCCAGTCTCAATAAACAGATAACTAGTATATTCTCGCCGTAATAAAAGCCTGCCCCATACTTGTATTGAGCAACTACAGTTCAATGGGTCAGGCCTAGCCTATGAGGAAAGGCTGTGGATCAGGAATCCAGCCAACCTTGGGTGGCCAACTGGCCCCCTCGGGCCCTGTATTTGTGTCTTTTTTTGCCCCACTTTGTTACAAAATTGGCACACAAAATGCCTGTCCCTTGGGCAACGGAGACATTTCTTTTCCCTTTGCAAACTACTTTGAGGTACTTAGTGGAAACGAAAGAGGAATTGTGAAGTATGCGTGATGAGTTAGCACTGGGGCCATCTATTCTGGGTAACCAGCAGCTAATTGATTCTCTTTCTGCATCGTGAGGCTGACCTTGTCAGCCTCACCTGCATTCCCTGGCATTCAGCTGGCTTCGGAGGGCTTTCTTTAACAAAGAAGCTTTTAAGAAGGAATAAACAAAAAGCACAAACATCTTGTTTAAATTATCTGACGTTTCCTTTGCCAGAGATTGAAATGATGCAAAGATTTCAGAGAAACTGTGGGAAACGAACCTTCCAGTGTCAAGGATCTGGTGGAGAGAACTCTTTCTGAGTGGTTTCCAATTGTCTGCTGTAATAAATGATTAATTTCCCCATCACATTACATTAAACAGATAAAAATGATAGTACTTTCCCTTTGCATACAATTTTATGAGTCACTCATGTGATATGTCATGAGTGAGAAAAATGGATCAGACAGTTTGAATTAAACTATGATGGGCAGCATACGACAGCAGCCTATCCACAGAGCATCTGAGTCTTGATTAACCTTCCTTCTGACTGTGGGTCAGCTCCCATCTGACATGGGGTCCCCAGTACTCCTGTTGGGATCAGAGGCCAGTGCTGGGGCTGCATGTCTCTGGGTCTATGAAGCTGAGAAACGGCCCTTTCAACTAGCTCAGGCTCCCTGGGTTAGTGTCTAGTGGGAGCCATAATGAGGGACATCGGCTGGGTGGTTTAGAATGACCGAAATGTCTTGTCTCAGAGCTCTAACTGGCAGAAGTCTAAAATCAAGAGGGCTAGAGAGATGGCTTAGCCATTAAGGCACTTGCCTGCAAAGCCTAAGGACCCATGTTCGACTCTCCAGATCCCACAGTAGCCAGATGCATGAAGGTGAGGCAAGCGCAAGGTCACACATGCCCACTAGGTGGCGAAAGCATCTGGAATTCGATTTCAGTGGCTGAGGTCCTGGCCAGCCAATTCTTTCTCTCTCTCTCTCCCTCCCTCTCTCTGAAATAAAATAAAAAACATTATTATAAAATCAAGACTTCAGTACATTTCCTCTGAAGGGTGCCAGGAAAGGGTCTGTTCCAGGCTGTTCTAGCTTGTGGCAACATAGGTCCAGTCTTCATAAAGTACTCCCCTGTAGGCATGCCCATGACCAAATTATTCCCTTTTTAGGATTTACTTTCCTCTGGGGCTGGAGAGACAGCTCACTAGATGATGTGCTCACCAGCTAAGCTGGAGTACCCCAGTTTCCAGTTTGATCCCCAGACCCTGGGTGGCCGGAAGCCATGGCTGGCTTCTGTAATCCCAGCGCACTGAAGCTGATGGCCAGGTCATTGGTCAGGCTAGGTCATTGGTTTCATTATGACATTTTCATACCTTATGATCATATTTTTTTTATTTTGAGGTAAGGTCTTGCTCTAGCCCAGGCTGATCTGGAATTCACTATGTAGTCTCATGGTGGCCTTGAACTCATGACGATCCTCCTACCTCTGCCTCCTGAGTGCTGGGACTAAAGGCATGTGCCACCATGCCCAGCTAATGAGCATATTAAAAAAACTTTTATTTATTTGCAAGCAGGGAGAAAGACAGAGAGAGAGGGAGAGAAAAAGAGGGAGAGAGAGAAGAGAGAGAGAGAGAGAAGAGAGAAAGAGACAGAGAAAGAGAAAAGAGAGAGAGAAAGAATATGAATATGGGAGTGCCAGGGCCTCTTACCACTGCAAATGAACTCCAGATACATGTGCCAATTTGTGCATCTGCCTTTACATGAGTACTGGGGAATTGAACATGGGCTGGCAGGCTTTGTAAGCAACTGCTTTTAACCACTGAGCCAAGTCCCCAGTTTCTTTGTTGATTTTTAGTTTGGATTACCTATTTAAAGGCAATGAGAGAGTTGTTTCAAAGATTATTGTGTGTGTATGTGTGTATACATGTCATGGCACATAGGTGGAGGTCAGAGGATGCCCATCAGGTCAGTCCTCACCTGCCCATCTCACGAGAGGTGGGATGTCTTGCTCTGACTTCGGGCTCTGCTGTTCTTTGCTGGGCCTGCCCCAAGCTTCCAGGAAATTCTGTCTCTGCCTTCCATCTGGCCATCGGCTTCAGTGCGCTGGGATTACAGAAGCCCGCCATGGCTTCCAGCCACCCAGGGTCTGGGGATCAAACTGGAAACTGGGGTACTCCAGCTTAGCTGGTGAGCACATCATCTAGTGAGCTGTCTCTCCAGCCCCAGAGTCAGGTAGTGATGTCACACCATCTCAGGATGTACCTGACATTTCATGTTCATTACTGTTCAATAATCCCAACAATCAGGGTCTATATTTACAATTTCATTACAAATTTTTGATCATTGCTTGCTTTGTTTATATTAGTGGCCTTTATCCCTTCTAACTCTCAAGTCTATTTTATAAGAGATCAGAATAGTTACATCAGCTAGATTTTTGCTTCCATTCCCTTGGTAGATTGACTTCCATTCTTTAACTCTCAGTTTGTGGAGTGTCTTTGAGGTTCTTTTTAAAAAAGTATTATCTTGAAACTGGGGAGGAGGCTTAGTGGGTAAGCATTCTTGCTACAAGCATGAGGGCCTGTGAGGGGCCGAGACCGCCTGAGTTCCATCCCAGGATCCATGCAAACAACTGGCCATGTCCCTGTACATCTGCATCCCTGTGGGGTTAGTCCTGTGGGGACTGGAGAATTTTTGGGACTTGTGAAAACCTCAGCTCTGCATTCAGAGAGAAACACCAGCTTAAGAAAATAAGCGAATGAAGGCTGGAGAGGTGGCTTAGCGGTTAAAGCATGTGCCTGCAAAGCCAAAGGATCCCGGTTCGATTCTCCAGGACCCATGCAAGCCACATGCACAAGGGGGTGCATGCATCTGGAGTTCGTTTGCAATGGCTGGAGGTCCTGGGGTGTCCATTCTCTCTCTCTCTTTCTGTCTGCCTCTTTCTCAAATAAACAAATAAATAAATATATGTTTTAAAGAAGAAAAGGAAAGAAGCAAATGATAGATAAGTGAAGGACCGTTTGCACACTACCTGCAAGCTCATGTGTACACACCACACACTCTCACACACCACGCAACACACCAAGCTCATGTGTACATACTACACACTCTCACACACCACACAACACACCATGTAATACATATTCACACACCATCCAATACACTCAGACCACACAGACACTCACACACCACACATATTCACACACTCACACCACATACACTCACACCATGCACTCACACACCATGCAACACACCATGTAATACATATTCACACACCATCCAATACACTCAGACCACACAGACACACACCACACATATTCACACACTCACACCACATACACTCACACCATGCACTCACACACCATGCAACACATTCACATGACACAAACACTCACACACTACACACATACTACCTACACTCACACACTACACACACACCACACACATTCACATACTCACACACCACATACACTCACACACACTACACCTACCCACACCACACAAATTCACATACCACATACACTCATGCCATGTACTCATACACCACACACACTCACACACCACCACCCCCACACATATATTTTGCTGATCTGTGGGGACGCGAGAGCAGCTTGTCAAAGAGCAGCATCAGTCCCAGCGGAGTCTCTACAAAGCCACTTACCCTTCTCCAAGGAAGAAAAGGGACAGGACAGCTAACATCTGCTTGCCCCGCTGGAAGTCCAGATGTCATGTTGATTTGGGCAAACCTTCAGAAAGGCGTGTCTGAGAGCAAAGGAAACCGGTGATCAAATGTTAGACTCAGGCCGGGCACACGCCTTTAATCCTAGCACTAGGGAGGCAGAGGTAGGAGGATTGCACAAGTTCGAGGTCACCCTAAGACTACATAATGAATTCCAGGTCATCCTGAGCTAGATTGAGACCCTACCTAGAAAAAAAAAGTCACAGACTCAGGTAAGGGGATGGAGCCCAAAGCAGCTGGCACTTTGCTCCCACAGAACGTGCGATGCTCTTCGTACGGCAAGGGAGACAAACGGCAAAATGGCTCTGGCTATTCCTCCAGGCCTCGGGGACCTGGGACCAGGCACTGCAGCTGTTCCTACATTGTGTCTGGAACCTACCACCCATTGCATTGCCACACCGGTCTTGTGGTGACATGTTAGTATTGCCTTGGCCAAAACCCCAGCCCAAGGCTACAGATGGTAGCTTTCCTGGAAGCGGGGCCCTGCAGTGATCTGAGCGTTTACAACTGAACTGGAAACTAATTCAATTTGAAATATTATTTTCGGCACTCAATTTTGCTAGACTATACATTTTTCTCTTTGGCCCTTATCCCAAAGTCATACCTTGTGTGTCACTTGCTGTGAGCACTAAACAGGAATACAAATGTGCCGGAATTTGTTCAATGTCATTAAAGGTGATTATTGAGCCTCCCCAGGCCTGATGGGACTTCTTTAGAGACTTGTGACCGCGGACTCGTGTTGATTGTTAATTCAGTCAGACTGCTGTGAGGACCGCAAAAGAGAAGACCATCCCTGGAGCTCTGTCCGGGTCTAAGGATGACGCTGGCCTTCATGAATGACAGTGTTGAGTGGCCCTCATGTGACAGTGACGAAAACCACTCAGAGGGCGTTTCCCAGTTGACAGCAGAATTGTAGAACTCATAGATGAGGCCTGGGTGTGGGAAGATGGGAGAATTCTTGTTTGATGGGTGTATATATGTGTATTTGCATGCTCACATGTGTGTGCGGATGCATGTGGAGGTCAGATGTTGAAGTCTAGTGTCTTCCTCCCCATCTTTTTTGGGGGGTTATTTATTTATTTATTTGACAGAGAGAGGGAGAGAGAGAGAATGGGTGTGCCAGGGCCTCCAGCCACTGAAAACCAACTCCAGACGCATGTGCCCCCTTGTGCATCTGGTTAATGTGGGTCCTGGGGAATCGAACCTGGGTTCTTTGGCTTTGCAGGCAAATTCCTTAACCGCTAAGCCATCCCTCCAGCCCCCTTTTTTTTGAGGTAGGGTCTCACTCCAGCTCAGGCCGACCTGGAATTCACTATGTAGTCTCAGGGTGGCCTTGAAATCTTAGCGATTCTCCTACCTCTGCCTCCCAAGTGCTGGGATCAAAGGCGTATGCCACCATGCTCGGCTCCTCATCTTCTTTTTAATTATTATTTATTTATTTTGTGTGTGTGTGTGTGTGTGTGTGTTTAGTGTTTGGGCTGTGTGGCATGTTGTGTTCTGGTTTTGTGTGAGGGGACAAAAGCAAGTAGGAAGAAAATGTGTAGTCCAGGCTGGCCTTGAACTCCTGATCCTCCTGCTTCCACCTCCACCTCTTCAGCAATATCCCACTGGCTTTTTTTTTTTTTTTTTTTTTTTTTTTTTAAATAAGGCCTCACTCTAGCCCAGGCTGACCTGGAATTTACTTTGTAGTCTCAGGCTGGCCTCGAACTCACAGGGATCTTCTGGCTCTCAAGTGCTGGGATCAAAGGTGTGCGCCACCATGCTCGGTTCCATCTTACTTACTAAGCCACTGTGCTAGTTTGAAAGTATGTCCCCCATAGACTCAGGAGTTTTATTAAAGCTTGCTACTTGGGTCTCCACCCACCTGGCTAGAGGAGGTGTCACTGGGACACATCCTGGAGTACAGCCCTAAAGTGTTACTGGGAGGGGAGTGCGGGCGGTGGATCTGAATTCCAGCCCAAAGGTTTGAGCTCTGGCAGGATTCCTGTGGCTGGCTGCTTTCTGGTGTTTGCTGGACGGTGGTGGTTTTTCTCTCTGTGTAGACATATGGAAGCAGCTTCTTTCACCACTGATGGAACTTCCCTCTGGATCTGTAAGCTGAAATAAGTCTGGTTCCTCCCCCTAACTGTGTCTGGTTTAGAGGTTCATCCCAGCAGTGTGAAGCTGTCGACTACAGACAGGGTCTCAAACTTGAACCCAGAGCTAGGAAATGCTAGTCTCTTTCATCAACTTAAATTTGTTGTAAAAATGTGTTTGATATATAAAAATTATAAATATTGAGTCTGGAGAGATATCTTAGTGGGAAAATGCTTGTCCCACAAGCATGAAGACCTGAATTTGGATCCCCAGGAACCACATAAAGCCACACACTGTGTGCTAGTGTCACTAATGATTCTCTGTACACCCAGAAGTAGGTGACAAAGGAGGCAGAGACAACAGAATCCTCCAGAAGTTCAGGGGCCAGATAGCCTGGCAATTGAGACAGTGAACAATGAAAGAAGGTGAAAGGAGGGCTGGAGAGATGGCTTAGCGGTTAAGGCACTTGCTGGCAAAGCCAAAGGACCCAGGTTCAAGTCCCCGGTATCCATATAATCCAGATGCACAAGGTGGCACGTGTGCCCATTCTCTCTCTTTCTCTCTATTTGCCTCTCTCTCAAATAAATAAATAAAGGGAAAGAAAGAAGGTGAAAAAGGTGAAAGGAAAGGACAGACATGCCCAAAATTGTCCTCTGATCTCCACACATATGCCTATTCTCCCATACATGTACACACATATATGCATACAAAAAAATCAAAATATTTATGGGTTATCATGTAATATTTGGGTATGTGTATCCATGGTATACTGTTCAAGGTAGGGCAATGTGTGTCCCCTTCTTTTTGAAGCTTTGACCCATGACAAGCAATGCCTAGGTGACGGCCATGACTCAGCACCTGGCATCGCGCCAAGTGGACATTCTCTGTCCCTCAGAGTCACAGTTCCAAGGCTGCTCTGTGTGACTCAGCTGTCATGACCCGTTTGGGCAAGTTCCACAGCATGTTTTGTGGGCCAGGGCTCTTCATCGGAATGAAAAGACCTTATCAGCCAAGCAGATGGGCGGGCACTGGCCACTTCCAGGGGAAACCCGGAGTTCCTCCCTGAGCCAGTGGGGAAAGGCTCAAGTGCAAAGTCCTTTGGGATGAAAGGTATTCTGAGGATGTGAGTTATCACAGCACGGGAGGCTCACCGAGGCTTCTCTGAGTTGTTATAAATAACTGCACTGGCAGCCCATGGGATGAGAGCCAAATAGTAATGGATCCTAGGACAAACAAGCAGGCCTCTGGGATGTGGGCCCAGCCACTGTAAACCACAGTTGGCATCAGGCTAGGAGGTGGTGGTGGTGGGCGAAGTTGCACCAACAACATTGCATTAATCACTTGTCAGTGATGCGAGGAAGCTCTTAGGATAACATGAGCTCGGATAATTAGGAAAGGCCACAGCGCACAGGACTAGAGCCTCGGTTCGAAAGGGACATTGCCAAGAAGTGTGTTCGTTTGCCTGATCTGATCTGAACTGTTAACCAGCAATTCATTAGTTATACGATGGATCCTTCATATATGTATCTACTGTGCTTGAGAGAGAACACAGAGGGATGAGACAGTGTTTTAGCACCTCACTACCCCCAACATACAGCAAATAACTTTATATTTTTAAAATGTGTTTATTGGGCTGGAGAGATGGCTTAGTGGTTAAGCTATTTGCCTGCAAAAACAAAGGACCCTGATTAATTCCCTAGGATCCATGTAAGCCAGATGCACAAGGTGGTGCATGCATCTGGAGTTCATTTGCAGTGGCTGGAGGCCCTGGCGTGCCGATTCTCTCTCTCTCTCTCTATCTATCCCTTCCTCTTTCTTTCTCAAGTAAATAAATAAAAATATTTTAAATGTATTTATTATTTATTTGCAAGCAGAGAGAGAGAGAGGGAGAAGAGAATGGTACACTAGGGCCTCCTGACACTACATTACAAACAAATTTCAGATACACATGCCGCTTCGTGCATCTGGCTTTATGTGGATACTGGAGAATTGAACTTGGGTCTTCAGGCTTTGCAAGCACGCACCTTTAACCACTGAGCCACCTCTCTAGCCAGCAAATAACTTCAAGTGGTAATAAGTTTAAGGAGAAGGCAGTCTAGCAGTACTAGATATAAAACCAATTTTGTTGTAAAAATATTTTTATTGCATTGTTGAGTTCATATTATCAGAAGGGGAAAAAACTTGAATGGGCATTTTGAGGATCAAGAAAATAGGGAAAAAAATTTATTTGCTTTGAGCGTCGCGCCAGGATCTATTGGGGGATGATAAGTCTAAACCATGAGCCATAACAGAAGAGGAGTGTGGTGGTTTAAACCTGAATGTGCATCCCCCATAGACTCAGATGCTTTATTAAAGCTTGAAGCTTGGGTCTCCAGCTGCAGAAGGTGGTCTCACTGGGGGCAAATCCTATGGTCCAGCCTAAAGGTGTGTTTGGCAGGGTGGATATGATTCCAGCCCAAAGCTCTGACGGGTTTGTGGGTGCTGGTGTTTTGTTTGCTACAGTTTTTCTCTCTGTGTGAATCTGTGAAAGAGAGCCAGCTTCTTCCCCCATTAATGGAGTTTTCCCTGGATCTGTAAGCTTGAATAAGTCCATTCCTCCCATAAACTGCATCTGGTTTGAATGTTCATCCCAGCAACATGGAGCTGACTAGAACAAGTAGAGTAGAAACGGAGTTTCTGGCCTTAGAGCAGGATACTGCTTCTTCCTCAGCAGAAGCAAACACAAGCCCTCGCTGGACAAAGGCTTCCCTGTCTTGGGCCTTCAGGATTGCCATGAAGTAAGATCCGCAGAATGAACTCTGAATCCCAAAACATGAAACACACAAGCAAACAGGCCCCCATGAGCGAGACTCTGCAGAAACAATGAACAACAGAATTGAACTCCCCTTTTTTCAGGCAGTGAAGCTGTGGGGCTGGAAAAACAAACAACAGATAAAATGACTAAAGAGTGGGAAAAAAATCACAAAATAATCGAGGCTAAAAAATGATCAGGAAGGTTTTTTAATAGAAACTTGAAAGATTAAAGACGATAATTTTCTTTTAAAAAAAATCCTACTCAGTGGGTGGGTAAAACAACAAATTGGATATGGCTGAAAAGTTTTTTATTTATTTATTTTTTTGGTTTTGCGAGGTAGGGTCTCACTCTGATCCAGGCTGGCCTGGAATTCACTATGTAGTCTCAGGGTGGCCTCGAACTCTTGGCAATCCTCCTACCTCTGCCTCCCGAGTGCTGGGATTAAAGGCATGCACCACCACGCCCGGCTGAAAAGTTAATTTTATTTATTGTCCTAAAGGAGAGTCAGGCTTCCATCTATGAATGCAAAATAATGTGGTCAATGATGCCAGCTGCAGCCACACTTTAAAAGTCCCTGTTGAGCTGGGCGTGGTAACGCACGCCTTTAATCCCAGCATTCGGGAGGCAGAGGTAGGAGGATCACCATGTGTGCGAGGCCACCCTGAGACTACATAGTGAATTCCAGGTCAGCCTGGGCCAGAGTGAGACTCTACCTTGAAAAATGAAAAAAAAAAAAAAAATTCCCTCTCAATGGGCTGGGAAGATGGCTCAGCAGTTAAAGGCACTGACTTGCCAAAGCCTATCAGCCCAGTTTTGATTCCCCAGTCCCACATAAAGCCAGATGCACAAAGTGCCACATGCATTTGGAGTTCATTTGTAGTAGCCAGAGGCTCTGACTTGCTCATTCTCTCTCTGTCTGTATCTATCTACTATCTATCATCTATCTATCTATCTATCTATCTATCTATCTATCTATCTATCTATCTATCTATCTATCTATCATCTATCTATCATCTATATCTATCTACTAATCTATCTATCTATCTATCTATCTATCTATCTATCTATCTATCATCATCTATCTATCTCTGCTTTCAAGTAAATAAAATATTTTAAAAGTCCTTCTCAAAGTAGTTTTTATGAATTAACTTTGAAGTTCATTATAATATATAGCTTCCAAGTGTCCCCAAAGCTCCTTTAGTTCAGGCTTGTCCCGGGTTCCTTCCTGCTTAAGGGTCTCTCTTTCTAGCCCCTTAACTTTGAGAATTTCCCAGACACCTCTGTTGGATTTATTTTCACCTCCATCTCTGTTCCTATTTTTCCCAGTTTGTGGAGCTGACATTAGTTGGTGGCCATCATCTCATGCTGTCACTCAGGAGCTCTTGAAGGACAACAGTCGCATCACAATCATCAAATACCATTGTCAATACATTGGATGGGGGTCTACAGTTTCACACATTATTGAATGGTAAATGTTTACAATAAGATTCTTTGGGGGTTGTTACCAGATTTGGCTTTTTAAATATTTTATTTTATTTGTTTGTTTATTTATTTATTTATTTATTTATTTATTTATTTATTTATTTATGTATTATTTAGAGAGGGGATGGGCATACCAGGGCCTCTTGCACTGCAGATGAACTTCAGGTAAATGCACCATTTTGTGCATCTGGCTTTACATGGCTACTGGGGAATCGAACTCAGGCCATCATGCTTAGCAGACAAGTGCCTTAACTGCTGAGCCATCTCTCTAGCCCCTTGTTTTGAATTTAGCACCTTGACAGCCGGGCGTGGTGGCACACACCTTTAATCCCAGCACTTGGGAGGCAGAGGTAGGAGGGTCACTATGAGTTCGAGGCCAGCTTGAGACTACATGGTGAATTCCAGGTCAGCCTGAGCTAGGGTGAGATCCTACCTTGAAAAAGCAAAAGAAAAAAAATTAATTTAAGTACATGGCTGAATGTGCAATCAACATTGTAGTAATTATGTACGAATCATCCCTGTTATAAATCAAAGCGTTGGCTTTTGTAACTAGGCTCCTTTTGAATACCGCCCTATTTTCCTGATGTCAGCTGCCTCAACACTCAGCACCACTTTATGAAGCTGCACTTGGGGCTAGTGTGGAAGCATCTTACTGCAGGAGAGGGGTCACCTGCAGGCACAGCTGAGGTGAACCTTAAACATCTCTTACCAATAGGAGAATCTGACCTCTCTCTCTTTCTCTCTCTCTCTTTTTTTTTTTTTTTTTTTTTCGAGGTAGGGTCTCACTCTGGCTCAGGCTGACCTGGAATTCACTATGTAGTCTTGGGGTGGCCTTGAACTCTCGGTGATCCTCCTACCTCTGCCTCCTGAGTGCTGGGATTAAAGGCGTGCGCCACCACGCCCAGCTCTTTCTCTTTTTTATTTGCTAATTTGAGACAGAGAAAGAGGCAGAGGGAGAGAGAGAGAGAGAATGGGTGCACTAGAGCTTTCAGCCGCTGCACAAAAACTCCAGATACATGCACCACCATGTACATCTGGCTTATGTGGGTCCTGGGGAATTTAACCTGGGTCCTTTGGCTTTGCAGGTAAGCGTCTTAACCACAAAGCCATCACTCCAACCCATGACCTGTATCTCTTAATGCTACATTCTTGCACAAATCTCTCCAAGGACCTAAGGTGACTCTACTCAAAAATCTCCTTGCTTTGTTTCAAGGACATCACAAATAAACTTACAGTTCCCATTGGGGCATCCTCCCCTGAAGCCACGGCCCCTGTAGAGTAAGCCCCACTCACTCCATCAGGGGCTGGCCCCTGCTCCTCCTGAGGCATGTTGCTTGAACATTTTTACCAGAATCGCCCTCAGTGCTTAAAAAAAAAAATCTCAGCTTGCAAAGCCTCAGTCAGGCTTACTGAATTCTTCTTGTGGATGGAGTCCAGGTATCTTGTCCACTGTACCTCGTCTGTGGTCAGTTTCTTGAACTAAGGTGGGGGTCCTTGCGTACCTTATGGGAAGAGAAGAAAGTGAAGCAAAGATGAGGAGGCTGAGGCAGGAAGATTGTGGGTTTGAAACCAAACCAGGCTACATAGTGAGACACTGGCTCAAATAACTAAAACAAACAAACAAAAAAAACCACACATAAATTTGGGACATATCACGAGATTTAAGATTTAAAAGCCATGTTAGCGGGTAACAGCAACTCAGCCATTTTCTGGAGACATTTGGCTCCTTCTGTCTATGGGATGGATAATGGAGTCTTCCAGGAAGGAGGGAGGAACATCTTCTGAAAATGCCATCTTCCCTGGCCTCTCTCTCTCTCTCTGACCTGCCCCTCTTAAACCATGCTGCTCTGAACAGGTAATAAATCATTTCTCTGTACCAATCAATTGCATGTTCCCAGAACTTCTATTCAAAGTTTAACAGTAACAAAGGTGGATGTCTTCAAGGAGGATAGAAAAGAAAAGAAAAGAAAAGAAAAGAAAAGAAAAGAAAAGAAAAGAAAAGAAAACTTAGCTGGGGGTGGTAGTGGCTGGGCAGATAGCTCCATCAGTGAAGTGCTTGCCTTGTACAAAGGAACGCCTCAGTCTGCTCCCCAGTACCCATGTGAAAATGCTGGGTGTGGTGGCAAGTGCTTGTCATCCCAGAGCTGGGCAGGCAGATAGGAGGGTCCCTGTCATTCACTGACCAGCCAGCGTGGCCTAATTGCTGAGCTCTGAGCCAAGTTGTCCTTTGGTCTTCACATGTGCCCCCCCCCGCACACATGCACATGGGTTAAATTGATAAACACACAAATAAAAATAGAGCATGGCTGAGCACCCAGGCCCTCTTTCTCCATTCTCCTCTCCTCTGAAAGCTACTTAGGAAGAATTTCCCTGTGATCCAACTCAATCTTCAAGACTCAGTTCTCTGAGAAGGGATTAAGGACTCCAGGGAGGTACTTTCTTAAGTTGCTGCCATCAAGGGGCTGGGACGTTATTGTCATCTGGCTGGGAGGCAGGAGAAAGCTTTTTGTGCAAGATCATTTGTACCGTTGCTTGGGTTGGGGCAGGAGGAGCGCCTAGCAGATGAATTTCCTAGTAAGCTTGGGTGGGGAGCTTCTGTCTCGAACCATGGTTCAACAGCCTCTTCCCTGGAGTCAGTTCTCCTTACCATAGCCTGTGGGGTGGGTGTTGATAAGAGAAATCTCACCAAAGCGTAGCACGAGGCTGAAAGTCGGGCAACCCAAACCTCAGTCATTTCACACTTCCTGGAGTCATGAGCTTAGAGTGGGTAGCTGGTTGGCAAGTTGAGTTCTGCCCACTTGTTGAAATCCTTTGTCACATGTGTGGCTGAGCAGAAGAAAGATCCTGAGGCTGGGTCTGGAGTAAGTGGGCAGAGAGCCACGACAGTTTTACAATGTGCCACTAATCGGTCATTCCTGGAGTAAACTTTTTTATGGACCACTTCCTAGATCCAGTGTTGCCAGACCTAGGTAACAGATTTTCATGTCCAGGCATAAAAATATACAAACAAACAAAGGCACAGAAAGGAGCTATTTCTATGCCATTATCTCTTTTCTATATTTCTAAAGACATCTGGTTGCTCAATGTACAAATCTTGTGATTTTTGAATCATAAATCCTCAGAGGCGAGGCACCGCATCTATTTATACCCTTGCCCGGTACATGCTCCATATCTGTTGTGTAACTAGGGACTGCTGAGCCTGGGCCAAGCCTGAGCTAAGGGAGTTGGAGTTGGGGTGGATGAAGGAATAAGAAGTTGGGACTGAGGGTCATCGTGTCCCTGTCCTGTCCCAAAGGGCAGCAGACCTCTGTGGCCAGTTTACTCTACCTCTCAGGAATTCAGGTTCACCATCTATAAAATGGGAATTTACCTTTCTGTCCGTTACTCTAGTCTCACATTGGCACAAGCCAGGGTGAGGCTGGGTATGGAACAAGTGTGGTCCCAAGCCAAGCCAGAGTTGTCTAAAGGAAATTATTCCTGCCCATTCTGTGGGCAGTGCCATGACAAATAAGAATGTTTGCATGAGGAAGGCATTGCCCAGGAAATCCGGCTCTGAATGGTAAAGAGAGACATGTGGAAGTCTCTAGGGCCCAGCCACTCTTAAGATGCCAGACAAGAAATATGACCCTCTGGAAAGTCACCAGTGGCCCCTGAGAGCTGGGAAAGGGGAGCCCACCGTTTCTGGAGATGACCTTTCATTTTCTCGGCACCATCTCCAAGAGCCCAGACCAGCCAACCAAGGCCACTGGACCTTCCAGTCCCTCCCCCACCCCAGCCAGGACATGAGAAGGGGCCTTTAGACACCATTCAGCTAAATGTTTGCTCTCTGTTATTTCCTCAAAAATGAGGAAGTGGGTTTAGCAGTTAAGGCACTCACCAGCAAAGCCAAAGGTCCCAGGCTCAATTCCCCAGGACCCACATAAAGCCAGATGCACAAGGTGGCACATGCTTCTAGAGTTTGTTTGCAGTGGCTAGGAGGCCTTGGCATGCCCACTCTCTCTCTCTCAAATAAATAGAAATTTTTTTTTAAAATGAGGAAGTGAGAGAGAGAGAGAAAGGCCATGTTTTCCTAGGAGCCAAAAAGTTAACTAAGGATGAAAGGAGAGAAAAAAAATCACTTTCCAAATGACCTGGGAAGACAATGTATGGGGAAAACCCCAGAAGGAAATTTCTAGTTCCCCCTGAAGAGCTGGGAACATGACAGGACCAAGATGGAAGGGACATGAAACTGCCTCCTTGAGAAGGACTTGAGAAGGAGAAACTAGGCCTGTGGTTCAGTTTTTCAATCTGTTTGATCAGGTATAATGAGGTGCTGTGGCAGATGTTATGGGGAATGGGCTGAGGGTGGACCGCAACAGGCAGATGCCAGCTAGCTTCATGCCCTGCACTACATAAACCAGGCATCAGATGGCCCACGACTGTACCCTAGCATATGGAAGCTGGTGGAGGCCAGGAAATCAGGAATTCAAAGCCATCCTCAGCTACACAGCTAAGTTTGAGGCCAGCCTGGGGCTACAAGAGAGCCTGTCTCAAAATAAAAATGCAAAATAATGGGCTGGAGAGATGGCTTAGTGGTTAAGGTGCTTGCCTGTGAAGCCTAAAGACACAGGTTCAACTCCCCAGAACCCACATAAGCCAGTTGCACATGGTGGCACATATGCCTGGTTCATTTGCAATGGCTAGAGGCCCTGGCATGCCCATTTTCTCTCTCTCTAATAAATTAATAAATAATTTTAAAATATTTAAAAATAAAATAAAATGAGGTAGTATTTCTGAGCTCCAAACTATGGTGTATAGGCCAGTGAATTTTCTAGATAGTCTGTAGGGATTAAAAGTGGGTGGGCCAAGGGTACAGCAAATGGAAGCAGTGGACCTGTAGAGGACTCCACATTAAGAAGACCATCTTGGGGCTGCAGAGAAGGCTCAGCAGTTAAAGCACTTGCCTGCAAAGCCTAAGGACGCAAATTTATTTCTTCAGTACCCACATAAAGCCAGATACACAATGTGATGCATGTATCTGGAGTTCACTTGCAGCAGCTGGAGGCCCTGGTACATCCATTCTCTCTGTCTCTCTTTTCTGTATCTCATTCTCTCTGCTTGCAAATAAATATTTTTTTGGGAGAGAGACACAGAGAGAGAGAGAAAGAGAGAGGAAGACAGATAGAGATGGGTGCGCCAGCAGCCTCTCAGCTGCTGTGAATGAAATCCAGATGTGTGCGCCCCCCTTGTGGTAAAGTGTGGCGTTGCGCCCTTGTGTCACTTTGCCTCTGGCTAAACGTGGGACCTGGAGATTGGAACCAGCGTTATTAGGCTTAGGAGGCAGGCGCCTTAACCGCTAAGCCATCTCTCCAGCCCATAAATAAGTATTTTTAAAAAGACATCTTGAAGCTGGTCTGCTTTTTGTTGTCACCATGCACTGGCAATTCTACATGATCCTGGTGACACAGTCTTCCACCCTCAAGAATCTTCTGTTTTGCAGGTTCCAAACCATCAAGGCTATTTTTGAACTTAATAGTATATACAGAAGTCAAGTGAGTATGTTTGTATTGTTTCTCCTTTAATAAATATTGAATTTCACTTGGAAGTTAATTTGTCTGGCAACTTCCAAGGATTTAGCCACATGTGTCTCTTCCAAGCCGTGGGTGAGCAGTGAATAATGGAATGATTGTGAGACAGAGGAATGGAACTCGAGCTACTGCAATTCTGTCATTCTATATAACTCTACAAATATCTGCAAACTATCAGAATGTATCCCCAGCGGCGCTAAGGTGACCCGCAAAGGACTATGTAAAGGCTTGAACACCAGCCTGTGGGAGGTAAGAAGTTAGGTCACTTGGTGGTGGTGGTAGGGGGGGATCTGCCCTTGGAAGGGGATTTTGAGGACTCCAGCTCATCCATCTCTCTGTTGTTTCTTGCCTGTCTGACTCTGTTCTACACACATCTTCCCATCATGATATGTACACTGTGTGCTAGAGGTTCCAAAGCAATGGAGCTAACCAACTATGGATTGCAGCTTCTGAAACCATGAGGTAGAGTGAGTCTTTCTTCCCTCTGAGTTGCTTGTCTCAGTTATTTTGTTACACTAGTAGAAAACTGACTGGCACAAACAGGTCACCACAGTTTAAAATTTTCCTTCAAGACTGGTGCAAAGACAAGGTGGTGCATGCATCTGGAATTTGCTTGCAATGGCCAGAGGCCCTGATGAACCCAGTTCTCCCTTGCTCCCCTCCCCTCCTCTCTTTGTCTCTCAAATAATAAATAAAAAATAATTTTTTTAAAAAAAGATTGGGGCAAAGAAATTGTAGTGAGAGCCATTGCTTATGGGAAAACAAGTGAAATAAGAAGAATTAATATACAAAGAAGAGGAGTTAGGAGAGATGAACAAGGGTGTCAGTCTTCGGGAGGCAGAAGTCTAAGGCAGCACTTGAAGCCTCCATCGCTTTTGTCAGGAAGTGGACAATGAAATGATTGGAGTCCCTTTTTGCTGATATCTATGATTTTTTTTCTTTTTGCAGAAGAAAAACCTCAAGAACCAAATAGAAGAGTCATTTCCTAATGATAGTTTTTTAGTGAAAATTCTTCAATCCTGGTGACGTTTGAAAGTTGCTACACTTCCATGCACAAGAATCAAGTCCAAGTGGATCAGGGACCTTAACAGCAGACCTGAAACTCTGAAATTGCTAGAGGAAATGTTAGGGAAACCCTTCAAAATGTCGGAATAGGCAATGACTTTCTTTTTTTGGGGGGGGCGGGGTTCGAGGTAGGGTCTCACTCTAGCTCAGGCTGACTTGGAATTCACTACGTAGTCTCAGGATGGCCTCAACCTCATAGTGATCTTCCTACCTCTGCCTCCTGAGTGCTGGGATTAAAGGTGTACGCCACCACGCCCGGATATTGGCAATGACTTTCTGAATATAATCCCAATTGCTCAGGAAATAAAACCACTAATCAACCACTGGGATCTCATGAAATTATAAAACTTTTGTACAGCAAAAGACACTGTGAATAGAGCAAAGAGACAAAATACAGAATGGGAGAAAATCTTTGCCAGCTACACATCTGACAGAGGATTAATATCCAGAATATACGAATAACTCAAAAAACAGAACAATAAGAAATCAAACAATCTGATTAGAAAATGGGTTATGGAACTAAATAGTGAGTTCTCATCAGAAGAAATACAAATGGCATATAAACATCTAAAAAATTGTTCTACATCCTTGTCCATCAGGGAAATGCAAATTAAAACTACTTTGAGCCGGGCGTGGTGGTGCACGCCTTTAATCCCAGCACTCGGGAGGCAGAGGTAGGAGGATCGCTGAGAGTTCGAGGCCACCCTGAGACTACATAGTTAATTCCAGGTCAGCCTGGACCAGAGTGAGACCCTACCTTGCAAAACCAAAAAAAAAAAAAAAAAAACTACTTTGAGATTCTATCTCACTCCTGTCAGAATGGCTACCATCAAGAAAACAAATGACAATAAATGTTGGTGAAGATGTGGAAAAAGGAAACCCTTCTACACTGTTGGTGGGAATGTAATCTGGTCCAGCCATTGTGGAAATCAGTGTGGAGGTTCTTAAGACAGCTAAAAATAGATTTGCCATTTGATCCAGCTATAGTACTCCTAGGCATATATCCTAATGACTCTTCTCACTACCTTAGAGATACTTGTACAACCATGTTTATTGCTGCTCTATTCACAATAGCTAGGAAATGGAACCAGCTTAGATATCCCTCCACAGATGAATGGATAATAAATATGTAGTACATTTACACAATGGAGTTCTATTCAGCGGTAAAGAAAAATAAAATGAAATTTGCAGGGGAATGGATGGATCTGGAAAGGATTATACTAAGTGAGGTAACCCAGGCCCAGAAAGCCAAACATCGCATGTTCTCTCTCATATGTGGATCTTAGCTACAAATGTATAGACTTGTGTGTGAACTGGAACCAAAAATCGGTAGCAGAAGCCAGTAAGCTAGAAAAAGGCTATAAGGGAGGAAGGAGAAGGAAAGACTTAAGGGGATGGTATTGTATATATGTAAGTAGAAGAACAGATTACAGGGAAGAGAATGGCCTAAGTGAGGCCAGGAGAAGAGATTGTGTAAAAGAAGGGCTGGGGGTAGGGTCAATTAAAATTCAAGATATTTTGAATAAGATATATTAAAACCTACTTTTTTGAGTAATGGCACATCCATAAGCCATAGATTGTTACTAGAAAAATTTCAGTGCCAGGGATGGGATACCTTCCAGTGAATTGTTGGCTAGGGAGGTCCCTGTTGCCTCCAAAACATTACAGACTATTGGCAAGGCCCTTAGTTTCCCTTGAGAAACAGATGGTAAGACCCTATTGCTGAAGACTTCACATGTCTGAGCAGCAAGGTCACTGAGAAATCAAGCTGATGCTGAGCAGAAAACCTTCTCCCTGCAGACCAGGCAACTGAAAGCTGGAAAAAGCTGCACTGCATGCAGCCGTATGGGAGACAGAAGTCATCAGCAGTGAAAACAGTGGACACTGGAAACCTCAAGTTTGGCCAGACAGGCCCAATGACCGAACAGGTGCAATAGTGGCATGTCTGCTCTAGGGGAAACCAACTGCTCTCTAATTGTACTGAAGACCTGCTCTAAGGGAGGGAATACATGCCTGGTACTGAAAACCTAATCAATAGCCTATAGCAGTGGAAGTCATGAGCGTTAGGGAAGTCATGAGCTCTTGTCTGGCTAAATTTATATATTCTCACCAAACTGCCCTGAAAGCACTAATTCATATATTCATATTCATATATTAACGCTACTCTCACTTCTGGTTAGAGAAGCTTCTCCTTTCAGATGGCGATGACCACTGGGATGACCCAAAAGGCAACATAGTGCTGAGAAGAAGGGATGGAAGAGTGTCCAGCACTGAAACATCTCTGTCAAGCACCTTTAACTGCTGAGTCATCTCTCTAGCCCCAATACTATCTTAGAGAATTAACCATTGGGGGCTGGAGAGATGACTTAGTGATTAAGGTGCTTTCCTGTTAAACCAAAGAACCCAGGTTCAATTCCCCAGAACCCACATAAGCCAGTTGCACCAAGTGGCGCATGCACCTGGAATTCGTTTGCAGTGGCTGAAAGCCCTGGAGGGCTCATTCTCTCTCTCTCCTTATCTGCCCCCCTCTCTCTTTCCTTTCTCAAATAATAAATAAAATAAAAAAGAATTAACAATTGGGATGTGAGGGCGATCAGGTTGTGACATCTGTCATCCAGGGTTGATCTCCATGGTTGACTGGGCTGATCTTGCTGGCGAGGTGGGTACCCCTTCCTTCCTCACCACTCCATATGCATCTGAAGAGGACGAACTTCCCCAAATAGAGGAGGACTGGTCTTTGGTCATGGGTATATGAGTAGTTGCGCTCCTCTGCTGGAACCGCCAAACAAGCGCTTAAGAATTAACAGTTGGCACATGGCATTTATGCTGACATTGGGAACCCATGGGATGTTCTGATCAGAGTTTCATATCAAGATCAACTCTGCAAGGGCCACTCAGAGACAGCTATATTGAGAAATATGAGAAGAGTCAGTCCACCCAGTGAGGGCTGGGTTCAGATAGATTAGCGATGCCTGCTATGGAAGAGGGCTCCCAAGATGCCAGCCCACATGACCTCCATACCCTGTGTCCTAAAGCTGCCTTTTATTTTTTGGATGTGCTGCACACATGCTTGGTTTGATAAAAAAAAAATTATTGAAGCAGACACAAGCATACAATTTGGGTGGTTGGAATCTAAATCATATTTTCCTTGGGCCAAGACCATCATTTCTGAGGTAAAACTAAGCCAAATTTTCAAGAGCTGTTTGGCAACCCTGGCAAAGAGCGGAGAAGCTGGTGAACAGTGTTTTATAAACATGTTCAATGCCAGGAATTCTGTATTTACTTTTTAGTATTTATTTGTGGGGGCTGGAGAGATGGCTTAGCATTTAAGGCCTTTGCCTGCAAAGCCAAAGGATCCTGGTTTGATTATCTAGGACCCACGTAAGCCAGATGCACAAGGGGGTGCATGCGTCTGGAGTTCGTTTGCAGTGGCTAGAGGCCCTGGCATGCCCATTGTCTCTCCCACTTTCTCTCTGTCAGAAAGAAAGAAAGAAAGGAAGGAAGGGAAGGAAGGAAGGAAGGGAGGGAGGAAGGAAGGAAGCTAATGCCTCCATAGTCAGGATGTGGCAACTTCCATTTAAAAAAACGAAAAATAAATTTATTTGTGGGCATCTGCTGCCATTCTTCAGGAATTGCAGTGTCAAATACCCAAGTGCTCCAGACCTCTGCCCTCAGGGTCCCAACAGTCAGGGAAGATGGGCACACTAGGGTGTGTCCCTGGAAGTCCCACCAATGAGGATGGAACAGAGCCAGTGATCAGATCCTCCCTAAGTGGCCTCAGAGACCTGCTGCTGCTTACAAGGCTCAGAGCCCTCGGCCCATGTACTTCCTGGTCTGCCTCTCCTGAAGCCAGTGTCGGTTATAAGGTGGCATAATGACCAGCTAAGATCTTTTTGTTGTTGTTGTTGTTTTGAGGCAGGATCTAGCTCAGACTGACCTGGAAACCTGGAATTCACTATGTAGTCTCAGGGTGGCCTCTATCTCTGCCTCCCAGTGCTGGGATTAAAGGTGTGTGCCACCATGCCTGGCTCTTTTTAAATTTTTATTTACTTATTTATTGGAGAGAAAATGAGAGAGAGAAAGAGGCAGATAATATATAGAGAGAATGGGTGTACCAGGGCCTCTAACCACTGCAAACAAACTCTAGATGCATGTGCCACCTTGTGCCTCCTGGGGAATTAAACCTGGGTCCTTTGACTTTCCAGGCAGGTGCCTTAAGGGCTAAACCATATCTCCAGCCCAGATCTTTTTTTTTTTTAACCACAACCTAACCTTTCTTACATTTCTTGACCTGTTTGAATTCTAGAGGAAAAATAAACAGATTTTTAAAATATTTTATTTATTTATTTATTTATTTATTTATTTATTTAAGAGAGAGAGAGAGAGTGAACAGGTGCTCCAGGGCCTCTAGCCACTGCAAACAAACTCTAGATGCATGCACCAGCTTGTGCATCTATCTGGCTTATGTAGGTACTGGGGAACCAAACCTGGGTCCTTAGGCTTCTCAGGCAAACATCTTAACTGCTAAACCATCTCTCCAGCCCTAAACAGATTTATTTTTGTTTTTTTATTGACAACTTCCAGAATTGTACACAATATCCCATGGTAATTCCCTCCCTCCCTCCCCCCACTTTCCCCTTTGCAATTCCACTCTCCATCATATCCCCTCCCCCTCTCAATCAGTCTCTCTTTTATTTTAATGTCATTATCTTTTCCTCCTATTAGGATAATCTTATGTAGGTAGTGTCAGGCACTGTGAGATCATGGATATCCAGGCCTTTCTGTGTCTGGAGGAGCCCATTATAAGGAGTCCTACCCTTCCTTTGGCTCTTACATTCTTCTGGCCGCCTCTTCCGCAGTTATGGGTGGCCAATGGGAAGGGCACCACAGACCATTCCAGGTGTGTCCTCCACAGCAGCATGGGTCAGTGAGTTGCCTTGGACCAGTCGTCAGTGCCATGGTGACTAAGTCCTACCCCTAATACTGTCACCCTTGGGGTTGGGGTTTCAACCTATGAATTTCAAGTGTGAGCTATAGAGAAAGGGCTGAGAGAAAAGAGGGTAAATAAGGGGAAAACACAGGGAGTCAAGGTGCAAGAGAGCACGTCAGTGAGAAGGATGCTTCTTGGCCACTGACTGCTTTCTCAGTGCGCTCTTAGAAATGTTGAATCAATGCTACTTGCAGAGCATCTCTGCCTTGCCTGCACTGGGATTACAGGCACATGCAGCCCCAGGCGTTCCTATCCAGCACTGGCACAGCAAGCACTTTACCAACTAAGCCATCTCTGACTTTAATATATGAACATATTGCAATTTTGTCATATCCCCATTGGGGAATACTCTTTCGTCCCTTCTCCTCTGTCCCAATTTCACTGAGAACCTCCTCCTCAGGGGTCACTGTGGGGTCATGAATGCACCAGTCAATTCCTGTTTGTGTGAGGGGGGAGTGGACAATGCCTTAGAGTACAACAACGCACCCTGTGGCTCTTACAATCTTTCCACATCCCTTCCACAATGTTCTCTGAGACTTGGAGGGTGTGTTAAAGTCTCCTTCAGTGTTGAGTTCTCCACAGTCTCTGATTTTCTGCTTTGATGGGTTTTGAGTCTCCTCAGTGTCTACTGCAATCTCCCTGGAGGAGGTTCTCAGGTGAACAGTGAGAGCACTACTCATATTCCATCAGCTATTTCCTCTGTCATGTTTCCTGGACTATGTGCTAGAAATGACTTGCCTCATGCTAGGCAGTTGGCCTTCTCTTCTTGTCATTCTGATGGGTCTTGGATCACCCAGATATTTACACCACCATTTACATCTAGTGTGCTCTGAGCAGGAAGCATCAGTTATCTCTCTCTCTCTCTCTCTCTCTTTATTTTTTTTGTGGGAGGGTTTTACTCTAGCCCAAACTGACCTGAAATTCACTATGTAGTCTCAGGGTGGCCGTGAACTTGTAGCAATCCTCCTGCCTCTGCCTCCCAAGTGCTGGTATTAAAGGTGTGCTTTGAGATGACTTCAAGGGCACTTGAAGGTGTCACAAGATCTCCACCATGTTCTTTTTAAAAAATATTTTATTTTTATTTATTTATTAGAGACAGAGAGAGGGAAAGAGAGAAAGGGAGAGGGGGAATGGACAGGCCAGGGCCTCTAGCCACTGCAAACGAACTCCAGACGCGAGTGCCACCTTGTGCATCTGGCTTACCTGGGACTTGGAGAATCGAACTGGGGTCCTTAGGCTTCGCAGGCAAACGCCTTAACCACTAAGCCATCTCTCCAGCCCTCCACCATGTTCTTGGTGATGAATAAACAAACAAACATTTTATTCCGAGAGATCAAAGTTGCTGATCACTTTTTCCTCTGAGATCAAGTTTTGACACAGGGAATCAAAGGAAGATGAGGAGCCTGCAACATTCAATGTCGAGGAGAGAAAATGATTCAGGAAAGGAAACTGAAGCTACTAGGGATCAGAGTCATCTACCCCACAGTGTTCCTTCGAGGCTCAAAACTGGCAGGTGTGTGTGTGGGAGATGGCGGGGGAGGGCAGGAGAGATGGCTCAGCAGTTAAGGCACTTGCCAACAATGCCTAACGACTCTGGTTCAATTCCCCAGTACCCACGTAAAGTCAAATGCACAAAGTGGTGTACCCATTTCTCTCCCTTTCTCTCTCTTTCTTTCTCTCTCCCTTTGCAAATAAATGAATGAAAAAAAACCTGGCAGGTGTGGAATGCAGAGATGGCTTAGTGGTTAAGGCACTTGTCTGCGAAGTCTAAGGATCCAGGTTCGATTCTCCAGGTCCCAAGTAAGCCAGATGCACAAAGTGGTACATGTGTCTGGAGTTCCTTTGCAGTGGCTAGAGGCCCTGGCATGCCCATTCTCTCTCTCTCCCTTTCTGACTCAAATAAAATAAATAAATAGATAAATGGCAGGTGTTTCTGAAGGGTTGACAGACCTGTGGTGTAGGGAGGTTGGCCCATAGAACTTTGTCCTTTATAGATTCTTTCCTGAGGCCATTCAACTGATAAACTGCAGGGTATCGAAGAGCTGTTTCTCCCCCTTCCCTGTCATTCATAAACCAGCCCTTTATTTGGTTTCATACTATGATATCTACATCAATGCCTTGGAGAAGTTCTAGAAGCTACTTCCAAGGGCAGCAAGAAGACCACACCCTTGCACCAGAAGTAACTGCCCCAACCCACAAACATGTCTATGGAAGTTCACATAGCGAGGGTCCGGAAGAAATCTTGTCATTTAGGAAAAGGAAATTTTTTCCAGTGGTTGCTATGATGAAAAGTCTCTTTTAAGGTGAAGGGATCAGCACCTGGAGAGCCCGCGCCATTCAATTGTAGTCAGTCCTCTGTTTGGGGCCTGGTGTTTGCTGACCCACTTGTCTGTTCTCCCATGTTGAAACGCTGACAATGATCTTGACAGCGGTCGGCTTCCATCCTTTCCTCTGCCTTGACGACTTTCAGGTCCAACTGGAAATGCACTTGATCCCGTTGTGGTGTCATAACTGAGCTATCCTTCTCTTCCTGGCTGGCCACTCTCCGGTGTTCCAGAAGGGTGTTAACTAGCACAGAGTGTTCTCTGGATCTGGCCAACGCAGGATGCCATCCACCAATGAGGTGCTGACGATGCCCAACCACTAGCCCTGCCAGGGAACCAGGCTGGCAGTGGTGGACAGCCACCTCCTATAATTAAGTCCCTTGGCTCAAGGAGCATCCAGACGACCATTCCTTTCACTTGTTGCCAGTTGATTTCATGATACATCTAATACAGTGAGCCTGAGCGATGGAGAAGGAACCTGATCCCAGATGAAGCTGTTAGGGAAGCAATAGAAGGTTCTATCTAATCTGAAGATTATGCAGACAAGAAGGGCAGACAGTGTCTTCTAAGCCGGCCTCCAGAGGTGGCTTTATCACCCTGGAATCTTGTTCCTGTTAATTTTCAGATCCAGAGAGGAAAGTTCAAGGTCTCTTGCACCAACCTTCAACGGAGCGCCACCTGGTGGAGATGGCTTTAAATACAAGCATCTTGCTGCAGAGGGATGCACTTGGCTAAGGGTCTGGGCAGCTGCCTCTGACTTTAGGCACTCAGTCGACAGGATAAGAGAGCATTTCCTAAAAGCCCAGTGCCAGGAGGTAGGTACTGCTTGCCATGAGCTTGAAGAGGGTGTATGCTAATGGAACAAGAGAGTTTCAAAACTCAGTAGCTGGAATCTCACACACTTTTCTCTGAAGAGAAGAATACTTGGATACTGAGGAGGGAGAGATTCTGGCTGCTGGGAAAAGTCTATCTCAAATAAAAATAAAAATAATTTTAAAAAAAGAGTAGGGAGAAGCCGGGTGTGGTGGTGCTCGCCTTTAATCCCAGCACTCAGGAGGCAAAGGTAGGAGGCTTGCCATGAGTTCCAGGTAAGCCTGAGACTACATAGTGAATTCCAGGTCAGCCTGGGCTAGAGTGAGATCCTACCATGAAAAACCAAACAACAAACAGCAGCAGCAACAACAACAAAAGAATAGGAGAAGAAGGCAAGCATCTGGAAATTTCCATACAAGACCAGGCACTGTCCTCACACCAGCAGAAGCAGACATTTGCCCTGGTAACACTGGGTTTTGGAAGCTGGCTCTTAGCCACCCCCTCCCCACCCAGAGGAAAATCCCCAACCTGTCTCCACTCAGGTGGGCCAGGATGGCAAGGATCCTAAGTCACTGTTGCTCATCGTGGCCTGAACACTGAGGGGTTTGGCTCCCCCCCCCCCGGCCCTCTTGGTTAGAGGCAGCTTGCTGTCATTTCATGAGGTTAGAATTTCAGGGAATTAAAAACTGCTCAGATCAACATCCCCCAGCCAGCCTGGGTATAACTTGTCTCTGCTAGAAATGGTGTAGCCAATGCTGGTGGCTTCTGTGGCTAAGTACCAGCCACGGAGTGGCTTGACACCAGGGGAAATCCATCGTCCCGCAGCTCTGAGGGTGGGGTCACATTCTCTCTTGGAGGTGTCCAGTCTGCTCCGTGGCTTCCTTTGTTTCCCCCTTGCTGACAATTCCTGGTGTTCCTCGGCTTGCAGACAAGTCACTCCAGTCTACCTCCCTCCATGGTTGCATGGTCTTTTTGGTGTATCTTCACAAGGTGTTCGCTCCCTGTGCCTGTCGCGTCCAGTCTTCTTGCCCTATGTCATAATGGTTGGGTACACCTCTCTCCAGCATGGCCTTATCTTAACACATATCTTGGTTAGCCAAGATCCTATTTCCAAAGAAGGTCACGTTCACAGTCGCTGGATGTGAGGATTCATTTATCTTTGGGCACGGGGGAGGGGGGCGGGGGAGAGACGATGCATTCAACCCATGAGAAGTAGAAAGTGACAACTGACAAATCAGGAGTATGAAGCTCTCCCACATTCCCGTTTATAGGGACCCTTGTGAAATAAGACCATGTGTGTACCAGCCGAGGAGGCCACACTGTCTTTCACCACTCATTCTTGTGATGGGGTTTAATATAATTTAAAGATGGCACTTGTCCTTGGAAGTGTGTAAGGGCTCGCTATTTATTTGGAACACCTTTCCTTTTATGTTAGTGAGCATAGGAGAAATTAGTATGACCTGTTAACACTCTGTGTTTCTATTAAAATGGACTTGAAATACATGGACTTTCCTCTAAGTCCTTTTACCCAGGACTCCTCTTTATTTAATACGTTATCTATTCAATGGATAATTCAATAGAGCCCGGTGGACTACAGCACACAAAGTCCCAGGTCTTTATACATTTTGCAATGTGTATTGATTCATTGCTGGTAAGTACAATGCCACTTGTAAGTGATTTCGTTGAGGAAATACTTCAACCTCTTTTTTTTTTTAAAGGAGCAGCAATGCATGTCCCTTACTGATCGCCTCCCAATGTGCCAGCTACTATGCTCACTGGTTTGTGTGTACTATTTTGTTTAGCTCTTATAATAGACATGATATAACTCTTTTAAGAATATTTAAGAGCTGGGGGCTGGAGGGATGGCTTAACGGTTAAGGTGTTTGCCTGCAAAGCCAAAGGTCCCAGGTTCGATTGCCCAGGACCCACATTAGCCAGATGCACAAGGGGGCACACGCATCTGGAGTTCATTTGCAGTGGCCAGAGGCCCTGGCACGCCCATTCTCTCTCTCTCCCTCTTCCTCTGTCAAATAAATAAATAAATATTTTAAAAATTGGGTCTGGAGAAATGGCTTAGCAGTTAAAGTGCCTGCCTGTGAAGCCTATGCATGTTCAAATCTTCAAGTCCCAGATGCAAAAGTGACACAAGCGCACAATGTTGCACATGCGCACAAGGGGGCGCACACATTTGGAGTTTGTTCACAGTGGCTGACAGGCACCCATTCTCTTTCTGCCTCTTCCTCTCTCTGTCTCCGTCTCCTGTGTCTCTCTCAAATAAAAAAATTTTTAAAAAATTTTAAAAAATTTAAGAGCTGGGCATGGTGACACACATCTTTCATCCCAGCACTTGGGAGGCAGGCCACCCTGAGAATACAGAGTGAATTCCAGCCTGTGCTAAAGTGTGAGACTCTGCCTTGAAAAACCAAAAAAAAAAAAAAAAAAAAAAAAAAAAAAAAAAAAAAAAACTCTTGTCTAATTTAGTTTAAAACCCTTTTTTAAGCCAGGTATGGTGGCACATGCTTTTAATTCCAGCACTCAAGAGGCAGAGAGGTGCGTCATCATGAGTTCAAGGCCACTCTGAGACTATACAGTGAATTCCAGGTCAACCTGGGGTATAGCAAGACCCTGCCTCAAAAAAGACCAAAGCCAGGTGTGGTGGCACACACCTTTAATCCCAGCACTTGGGAGGCAGAGCTAGGAGTATTGCCATGAGTTCAAGGCCACCTTGAGAATACACAGAGAATTCCATGTCAGCCTGGGCCAGAGTGAGACCCTACCTCAAAAAAAAAAAAAAAAAAGACCAAAGATGTGTAAATTTATTATTATTTGCAGGGGTGGGGCCTGGTGCTCCAGGGCCTCTTGCAGCTGCAAATGAACTCCAGACACACGTGCCACTTTGTGTATCTGGCTTTACGTGGGCACTGGGAAATTGAACCCAGGCCACCAGGCCTTACAAGTAAGTACCTTTAACCACTGAACCATCCCTCCAGCCACAGTATGATAGAACTCTTATCACTCCCATTTTACATAGAGAGAACCTGAGATTTGAGTTAGCATCTTTCTCCATATCGCATAGCTTCTTACTGGTGGAACTGGAACTGAAAATTGAGTTTGTGATTGCAAAACTCACAGACTGTCTTCATGTAGTACTTTCCTCAGGGATTCTGGTGTCTCCCCCCAAAAAAAAAAAATGCCAAACAAAACAAAACTGAACAAAACCCCTCTGGTTTATAAGAAAAGCAGCCCAGGTTTAGGTGCACAGACCAGAACCTCATAGTCCAAACTGGTATCAATGGTCCCATATTCTACTTTTGACCAGTAGGTGGAGATGTGTCAATTTTCTCTCCAAAAGACTTTGACCTGTACAAAGGGCATTAATGAACTCTTCTTCCCTCTTCAGGCCTCACAAAGTCCAAGTGGGCATGGATTAAAGCTAAAGGGGGTCAAACACACAGAACTAGATCTATACACTAACCTAGCCACCATAGTGTTTCTCTAGACTTAATTTTTTTGCATGCATGTGTGTGTGTGTGTGTGCACAATGTGTGTGCATGGGTGTATGAATGTTCATATGTATAATGGTGTGCATGCATGTGTGTGCATGTGTATGTGGAGACCACAATTTCACCTTACTTTTTTGGTTGTTTTGTTTTGTTTTTCAAGGTAGAGTTTTTGCTCTAAGCTCAGGTTGACCAGGAATTCACTATGTAGTCTCAGGTTGGCCTTGAACTCTGGGCGGTCCTTCTACCTCTGCCTCCCTAGTGCTTGGATTAAAGGTGTGCGCCACCACCGCCTGCCGTCACCTTACTTTTTTGAGACAGGGTCTCGTATTGAACCTAGGGCTTACTGATTGAGCTAAAGTAGCTACCCAGCAAGATCTAGTTTCCACCTCACTAGAGGTGGGATTATAGGTATGTGCCACTGCACCAGCTTTTAAATATTTTTATTTCTTTATTTGCAAACAGAGAGAGAGAGAGAGAGAAGAGAGACAGACAGACAGAGAGAATGGGTACACCAGGGCCTTTAGCCACTGCAAAGAGACTGCAGATGCATGTACCACTTTTTTCATGTGGTTTTACCTGAGTACTGGGGAACTGAACTCAGGTTGTTGGGCTCTGTAAGCCAGTGCTTTAACTCCTGTACCAGCTTTTACAAAAGCACTGAAGAACTCCTCATGCTTATGTAGCAAGACATTTACTGGCTGAGCTATCTCCCCAGTCCCTGTAGACTTTATTAAAAGTTTAAAAGAAGAGGGGCTGGAGAGGTGGCTCAATGGTTAATGGCTTACTGCAAAGCCTTCTAGTCTGGATTCAATTCCCCAGTACCCATGTAAAGCCAGATGCACAAAGCAGTGCATCTTATCTGGAGTTTGTTTGCAGTGGCAAGTAGTCCTGGTGTGCCCGTTCTATCTCTTTCTGTGCGTGTGTGTGTCAAATAAAGTCAAATAAATAAAAGCACATTTTTAAAAGAGTAAGAAAAAATCCATAGTGATTGTATATTATGATTGCATTCACAATCTGTTGATATCTAACACATGCTACAGTCTTGGTATTACGTGAATGCGCTTTTTATGTCCATAAAGAACTATATCCAATGTAGTTATCATCATCATAAAAATTGCCTATGACTCATTATTGAGGTGAACATGTGATGAGCATTTTAGTAATACTGCCTTACTTGCTTGCATAAGGTAATTCTAATACATATGCCCACGTACCTGGAGTAGCTGGTGGATGGGGCGTGCTCTCTTTGTGCGTGCGTGATTGTTCTTTTTTAAAAAATTTTAAATTATTTTATTTATTTTTGGAGAGAGACAGAGAGGGAGAGAGAGAGAGACACAGACAGAGAGGGAGAGGGAGACAGAGATGGGTGCACCAGCAGTCTCTCAGCTGCTGTGAACAAAATCCAGATGTGTGTGCACCCTTGTGGGCAAGTGTGGCATTGCGCCCTTGCGTTACTTTGCATCTGGCTAAACGTGGGACCTGGAGATTGGAACCGCTGGAGATTGGAACCAGCATTCTTAGGCTTAGCAGGCAGGCGCCTTAACCGCTAAGCCATCTCTCCAGCCCTGTTCCTGCTGGACTTGCAGTGATTCACTCCTCATCAACCCAATATTTACGGGTGGCCTCCAGTGTCGTGCCCTGAGCCAGTATGGTGTATTGACCAGTCAAATGCCACAGCCTCCTGCCGACATTATGGTAAGTGCATTGCAAGCACATGGATAGTTGCCCTTGGAAGGTGTGCACGCGTGCGTGCGTGTGTCAGATCATGACTATGATTCTAAATGACCCTGAGTAGGGCTGGCATTGACATCTATCCCATGGCTTCCTGGTGAGGTCTCACATGGATCACACCCAGCAGAGGAGGATGCGCCTATGGAATGAGTGAGGTCGATGCACTGAGAAGAAAGACATGACAGAATCTGGAGGGAATCTTTGATGTGTCGTCCAAGTGCAATGACATTCTTATCTTTCATAGGGCCTAGGAAGCACAGATATGAATAAGCAGACAGGGACTGGAGACATGGCTTAACGGTTAAGGCACTTGCTGGCAAAGCCAAACAACCAGGGTTCTGTTGCCCAGTGCCCACATGAAGCCAGGTGCATGGTATGGCACATGCATCTGGAGTTTGTTTGCAGTGGCTGCTCCTCTTCCCCCCCACCCCCCGCTTGAAACTAACTAAATAAATAATATTTAAAAAAATTTTAAAAAATCAATAAGCTAGGCATGGTGGTGCATACCTTTAATCCCAGCACTCAGGAGGCTGAGGTAGGAGGTTCACCATGAGTTTGAGGCCACCATGAGACGGCATAGTGAATTCCAGGTCAGCCTCGGCTAGAGTGAGATCCTACCTCGGAAAAACAGAAACAAACAGAAAAGAGTAAGATGAGAGATGGTAGAAAAAAAAAAAGCTCGAGTCTCCCTACATACAGAGGTGGGAGGATGGGGAGAACTGACTTTTAAATCTCTAGGGCGAATGAGAGAGACCAGATCTAGGATTAACTGTATCAAGATAGGTTTTGGAGATGTTAACTATTTACAAAATAATTTTCCCTTTTTTTTTTGTTGTTTGTTTTTCGAGGTAGGGTTTCACTCTAGTCCAGGCTGACCTGGAACTCACTATGTAGTCACAGGTGGCCTCGAACTCACAGTGATCCTCCTACCTCTGCCTGCCAAGTGCTGGGATTAAAGGTGTGTGCCCCCACGCCTGTCTCAATTCCCATTATTTTTTAACTCCTTGTTTACTTTATTGCTTTAACCAGGACTATATTGCCTCAATGACATCAATTTTTTTCTCATTATTTACAATAGAGCCGTGCGTGGTGGCACACATACTTCAAAAAACCAAACCAACCAACCAAACAAACAAACAACAACAACAACAAAAATGTATATATATGGAGAGAGAGAGAGAGAGAGAGAGAGAGTGGAGTGAGATGTGCAGGTGGATTTCTTCTGGCAGGGTCCATGTGGAAGAGAAAAGACAGGAAAGTAGGGGTGGCAGCTAAGAAGGGAAAGAGAAAGAAGTGGGAATTCTGCACCCAGAGATTATTTCAATGGTCCTATAACCAGTCATGCAAAGACACACAGAAGAGGGGTCTGTGCCTTTAAGACCCCTTGGAGGAAGTTCTCCTGGTCAAGAAAATGAGAAATGTTAAGACCAACCTGGAGTCAAGAACCAGGAAGTGGAGTCTAGGCTCTGGGAGTGCAGTGTAAACAGCCGGGGAAGTAACAGGGAACTCCTCAAAAGGGCTTTTGTTCTCTGTTGTGAGAATAATCTTCCTGCCTGGAAGGATGTAATGAAAAGACCAGAGAATTTTAGCCTGCTGATGAATGCCCAGATAGTGAACTACAGACAGCTCAGTGATTCAGGGCAGGTTGCTGGGATGGGGCGGGGGTGCAGGGCAAGGACTGAAAAAGGACACATTCCCAAAGAGTCCGAGGGAATGGTTTAAGGAAGGGGAAAAGGTGGAATCTGGGAAGAGGAGGCTACTTAGTGCTGATTCCTGGCTAAATATTAAAAGGGCCAGGATGCAGCTGCCTTTTCAGCTGTAGGACAAGCATTAAAACAGGTGGTGCGTGGCGGCTAGCCACACGTCCTTTTTAAAAAAATTTTTTTAATTATTTTATTTATTTTTGGAGAGAGACACAGAGAGAGACAGAGAGGGAGAGGGAGACAGATAGAGAGGGGCGCACCAGCAGTCTCTCAGCTGCTGTGAACGAAATCCAGATGTGTGCGCCCCCTTGTGGTCAAGTGCGGCATTGTGCCCTTGCGTCACTTTGCATCTGGCTAACATGGGACCTGGTGATTGGAACTGACGTTCTTAGGCTTAGCAGGCAGGCGCCTTAACCGCTAAGCCATCTCTCCAGCCCCACATGTCCTTTTTTATGGGATGGCTACTAGAATAGTAATGGGGGTTCACAGACATCACATATTTGTGAATAGACATCACGTGTACACCAATAGACTAGCCATGGGGAGTTCACAGACATCATGTATGTGTGTATGGACATCACGTGTACACCACTAGACTAGCCATGGGGAGTTCATAGACATCATGTATGTGTGTATGGACATCACGTGTATACCACTAGACTAGCCATGGGGAGTTCACAGACATCACGTATGTGTGTATGGACATCACGTGTACACCACTAGACTAGCCATGGGGAGTTCATAGACATCACTTATGTGTGCATGGACATCATCATGTATGTACACATCACTAGACTAGACATGGGGAGTTCACAGTTCATAGACATCACGTATGTGTGTATGGACATCACGTGTACACCACTAGACTAGCCATGGGGAGTTCATAGACATCACTTATGTGTGCATGGACATCACGTGTACACCAATAGACTAGCCATGGGGAGTTCACAGACATCACGTATGTGTGCAGGGACATCACATGTACACCACTAGACTAGCCACCGGGGAGTTCATAAACATCATGTTTGTGGATTTTGACCAATATTCCCATGATTCCATGTAAATAAGACAGCGGACTATGCATTGGATAATTTCATATTATATTCATGGGCCAGGTGGTCACCTGAGTGGAAGCATGGTCCAGCTAACAGCGTAGAACCCTCTTAGGTCCACAGTGCAGTGAAATTGATTCATGTGAATTTTAAAAATGCTCCCAGGCCCTTCAGGGATGTGTCTTTCTTGGTCCTTGCCCTGACTCTTCAGCTCCCTCCCCTGTACTAGCTGCCATCTCTTCAGCCCTTCAACAGCTCTTTGGAACACTGCTGTGAGGTTTTCAAGGCTTGGAGCTTTGCCTAACACCATCCATGAGAGTCTTGGAGTGCCTGGGCTCATTCTCTTTCTAAATGTCATTGCTTCCCTTCAAATGTGGACGTTGAGTGACCGAACGTCTTTTGTCTTAGCCACTGTGAGGAATCAGTGAAGTAAACCATTTACTGTGACACACACACACATGTTGCATGCACACACACTTGCCCAAAGCACATTTTTATTGTGATCCTGTAGAAATACGAGTCATATAACTTTATTTCGTAGGCCTCCATTGCTGATGGTTTCTCAGAATGGAGATTTCCCTACAGCCTGCGTTATTTTGTCACACCCGTGTCCATTTTCTTGTTCCAGGCATCAAGGCCAGCCTCATCTCATCCTAACCTCAGCTTCTGTTGCCTTGTCTCCTCCTCTAACTCCTCCATCCCCTCTTTCATTTCAGAGGTCTTTGGGATTACGTCAAGGCCACCCAGGAAATCTAGACCATCTTCCCATCTCAAGACTTTGAGCCTAATCACCTCCTTCAAGTCTCTTAACATCTGTCAGGTGAGATGATGCATCAGTAGGGTCAGAGGTTAGGGTATTGTGATGGTGTCGATTTGTCTTATTGACACAAAAGCTTGTTTCCCAGGATGGCATGGTTGGGAGGTAGTAGAGTCTTCAAGAAGTGGGGTCAAGAGGGATCTACTTAGGTCATTGAGGTCAAAGAGGACTGTGGGATCCAAACTCATTCTTCTTGCTTCGTGGCCATAAAGGAAGTGTCCAAAGCACAGGACCAGGAACCGTGCCTGTACGGGTGGATAAAAGATTATCATTTATTACTGGTGGCTCAGAGTGGAGAAGGCAGGATGGCAAGTGTAGCAGACAGCTTCAGGTTCGCTGAGATGAACTTCCAGACCAGGCACAGTTATGGAGAAAGGGATTTATTGAAGCTTACAGATCCAGGAGAAGTTCTATAATGGCAGAAGAAGCTGGCTTGCCTTCATAGATCCAAGGAGAGAGAGAGAGAGAGAGAGAAGAGCCACAAGCCAAAAGCCACACAGCAGACACCTCAGAACTCCAGCTAGGCACACTTTACATATCTTTAGATTGAAATCCTAAACCCATCACCACACCTTAAGATCCACCCAGGGACGTTGCCTCGAGCCAGGTGGATGCAGATGCAAACTACAAACTAATAAAACACTGAATATATTGGGGGCCATCTATTCAAACTACCACAGCAAGGAACTGGGAGAGGGTGGGAGCAGTTTGGATCAGACTCTGAAGCCGTGGAAGAGGTAGAGAGAGAGAGACAAAGAAAGAGAGAGAGAGAGAGAGAGAGAGAGAAAGAGAAAGAAACGGTGGATATGTAGGGAGAAGGCAGGTGAGAGGTAGATGAGACAGAGGCAGAGAGAGATACACAACAGTCAGAGATGGAGAACACACACCTTATTCAGGAAAGAGGCGAGAAAGGAGAGGAACTGGATGGCCTCTGGGGGCTTTTATGCCCATGGTCTTGGGGAGGGGCAACTGCTCAGTAGTGGGAGGAGCCTGGGGTGGTGTAGAAGCCTTCCCTTCTCGTGACCTGGTGGGAGGGGAGAAAGGGAGTTGGCTTGTGCTCTGAGACTCTGATATAAGTTTGCTCCGTCACATTTTTTTCAACTTTAGTATTTCTTTTATTGACAACTTCCATAATTATAGACAGTAAACCATGATAATTTCCTCCTTCCCCCCACTTTCCGCTTCACAAATCTATTCTCCATCATACCCTTTCCTCCTGTCAATCAGTCTCTCTTTTATTTTCATATCATCATCCTTTCCTCCCATTATGAGGGTCTCGTGTAGGTAGTGCCAGGCACTGTGAGGTTATGGATATCCAGGCCATTTTGTGTCTGGAAGAGTGCATTGTAAGGAGTCAGTCCTACCCTTCTTTTGGCTCTTACATTCTTTCCACCACCTCTTCCACAATGGACCCTGAGTCTTGGAGGGTGTGATAGAGATGTTTCAGTGCTGAGCACTCCTCTGTCACTTCTCAGCACTGTGTTGCCTTTTGGGCCATCCCAGTGGTCATCACCATCTGAAAAGAGAAGCTTCTCTAACCAAAAGGGAGAGTAACATTAATACATGGGTATGAATGCTAAGAAAAGTGCTTATTGGGCAGTTTGGTGAGCATAATACATGCATCTAGCCAGACAACAGCAGGCTTTACTCTCCTAGGGCTCATGACCTTCCTCGCCATAGACCTTTGACTAGGTTTTCAGTACGAGGCATGTATTTCTTCCCATGGAGCGGGCCTCCAGTCCAATCAGAGACCATAACAGACATGCCACTATTTCACCCATTGACTCACTTAGCCTCACTGACCAAACCTAAGATTTGCAATGTCCACTGTTGTTTATGACTGCTGATCGCTTCTGTCTCCCATAGGGCTGTATGCAGTGTAGTCTTTTTCCAGCTTTCTGCCCGCTGGTCCACAGGGAGGAGGTTTTTGGCTCAGTTCCAGCTTGATCTCTCAGTGTCCTGCAGCCCAAGCATGTGGAGTGTTCAGCAATAGGGTCTGTTCTGGTGGGAAACCAAAAGCCTTAGCAATGGCCTTCATATATATATATATATATATATTTGAGACAGGGTCTCATTTTAGCCCAGGGTGACCTGGAATTCAGTATGTACTCTCAGGCTGCCTTGGAATTTACTGCAGTTTTCCTACCTCTGCCTCCAGAGGGCTGGGATCAAAGGTGTGTGCCACCACACCCCATCACACGATTTTGTTTGTTTGTTTGTTTGTTTTGTTTTGTTTTTTCGACGTAGGGTCTCACTTTAGCCCAGGCTGACCTGGACTTCATTATGTAGTCTCAGGCTGGCCTTGAACTCACAGTGACCCTCCTACCTCTGCCTCCAGAGAGATAGAATTAAAGGTGAGCCACCATGTCTTGCCCATCACATGATTTGTGACATTGCCAATGGGGCAGACACGCAGAATGGTGAACTGCTCCAGTTCATGCCACACTTTTACCTGATTTGGGACTTTCACTGCACTGAGGGATCAGCTTAACCATCAGAGCCGATTGTCTTCTTTCTTAGAATAGTGGAAAACACGAAACTCCCAGGATGTCAATCTGGAGGTTATTTTATAAAAATAAATACTATAATATAAAAATAAATAATATATGTTTCAGTCATCACAATATATCTTCTTGACTGCAGTTATCAAGGGCTGTGTAACTGCTCCTGCCAAAATCTTTTCATTTATATACCAGTAACATCTCTGGATATTAATTTAAATTTATAAAGCACGCTGGCACCTTCCTGTATTAGATGAGGTGTAATAACTATTAGTTATCGAGGCTAACATGTGCTGAAATGTCAAGCTGCTGCCAGGAAATAGTCTGTGACTTTTCAGGGAAATTTTGGGTCCTTGAACAAAAATTATTTAAACGTTTTCTCTTAAAGAAAAGAAAAAAATCTGGGGAGATGGCTCAGCAATTGAAAGTTCTTGCTTGGGCTGGAGAGATGGCTCAGGAGTTAAGGTGCTAACCCACAAAGCCCAAGGACCCAGGTTTGAATCTGCAGTACCACATGCATAAGGTGGCACATGTGTCTGGAGTTCACTTGCAGTGGCTAGAGATCCTAGCATGCCCATTCTCTGTGTGTATCTCTATCTGCCTCTCTCAAATAAATTAAAAAATAAATAAAATAAAGTTAAAAGTATTTGATTGTAAATCCTGCCTGACGGGGTTTAATTCCCCAGCCACCCACATAAAGCCAGACAGTATTTGATTACAGGGGCAAGAGACCCTTGCACACACACTCCCCATGTGTACATGTAAATTAATTAATTAAATGTCTGGAGAGATGAGATCAATGGTTAAAGTTACTTGCTTTAGGGTTCAATTCCCTAGCACCCATGTAAAGTCAGATGTGTCTGAAGCTCATTTGCAGTGGCAAAGGGCCATGGGATGGTGCCACCTACACTCAGGGTTGCTGCCCTTTAGTCAAGCCTTTCTGGGAAACACTCTCATGGCAAGACTGGGGGAAAGGGATAGCCACAATTAATAGAACAAGACACTTCAATGAGACTTTTTAAGCAACATACACCACTGAACACCCTGTGAAGGCATTCATGCCCATCAAATAGTCATTAGACACTTTCTGAGAAAATTGAACCTAACGTTGGTTTGCAGTGCAATCATGAAAAAGTTGAACTAGGGGTAATGGTGCCATACCTTTGGTCAAACTACACAGCCTCTTGCTTTGAGAACTCTTGTATCCCCTACATTATGTGGAGGGAATGTCTGAATGTCACTTGCATAAGATGCTTAGATTTTAACACTGAATAAATGTTCAAAAGATGAAGATCTACCATTTCTTTTGTTTGATTTTGATCAAATTTGGCACGTTAATGTGAGAAAGTGGTAATCTCCTTTACCAAAGCATTCAATGTTATATATTTACACAAAAGCACTCAGGGTTTTGTTTAATTGGTGACCAAATATCGTGCTACCAATTTATCAAAAATTCAACCACACTCACGGATGGTCTTCTGAACTAAGAACCATGCTAGTATCTGGGAATATATTCCTAGGAAGAATGCACCATGTGTCAGGTGAGACAGGCTGATAAACACATAAATTAATAGAACCTTCGACCCGGGACCGGACAGAGTATATTATAATTGTTTATGTATCTTTCTATTGGTGAGTTCACCTTTCTAATATAACAGTTGATTGAGACAAAATTCACCTACGCTGTCACCCATTTGAAGTACAACTGAATCACACAGCTATATATCCATGACCTTCAATTTTAGAACCCTTTTCTCCACCACCCCCCAAAGGAACTTTACATCCTCTGGCAGTCTCTCCCAATTTTCCTAACCTTCCCAGGCAACCACTAATCCTTGTTTCGCTATACACGTGTCTCTAGGCTTGTCCTGTGGACTTCACACAAAGAAATAAAAATGGAATGATACAATATGTAGTTTTCCTTCACTTTCTTCATTCATTTAACATAATATTCTAAAGGTGGGCTAGGGAGATGGCTCAGGGGTTAAAAGTGCTTGCTTGCAAAGTCTGACAGCCTGAGTTTGATTCCCAAGTACCGTGTTAATCCAGATGCACAAAATGGTGTGTGCATTTGGAGCTCATTTGCAGTGGTAGGAGGTCCTGGTGTACCTATTCTCACTCTCTCACACACACAAACACACACACACTCTCTTTCTCTCGCTCAAATAAATAAATAAAAATATTCTAAAGGTTCATCAGTGTTTTAGGGCACAGCAGCATTTCATTATTTCCTATTGCAAATAATATTCCATTATCTGGATACACCCCAGTTTTCCGTTCTTCCCTGTTCTTTTATTAGGTCACATTAAAATGCGCAGGCCTCAGATATGTTTCCAAAATACTTTACTTACTTATTCATCCAATGAACATCTGAATTGATTCTTCTAGGTTTGGCTGTTAAGAATAATGCTGCAGAGGGCTGGAGAGATGGCTTAGCAGTTGGAGCACTTGCATGAAAAGCCTAGGGACCCAGGTTCAGTTCCCCAGTAGCCGCATAAGCCAGATGTACATGGTGGCACATGCATCTGGAATTCATCTTCAATGGCTGGAGACCCTGGCATGCCCATTCTCTCTCCCTCTCTCTGTCAAATAAGTAAATAAGTGAATAAAATTTAAAAAAAAAAAGAATAATGGGGGCAGAGAGATGGCTTAGCATTTAAGGGGCTTGCCTGTGAAGCCTAAGTAACCATGTTTGACTCTCCAGATCCCACATAAGCCAGATGCACAAGGTGATGCAAGTGCATCAGGTTGCATGTGCACACAAGGTGGCACATGCATCTGGAGTTTTTTTCACTGGCTGGAGGCCCTGGCAATTCTCTCTCTCTGTTTTTCTTTTTTCCCTTGCTCTGTCTCACAAAAAACAAAAAAAAAGCTGGGCGTAGGGGCCTTTAATCCCAGCACTCGGGAGGTAGAGGTAGGAGGATCACCATGAGTTTGAGGCTAGCCTGAGACCACATAGTGAATTCCAGGTCAGCCTGAGGTAGAGTGAGACCCTACCTCAAAAAAAAAATGAAAGAAAGGAAGGAAGGAAGGAAGGAAAGAAGAAAGAAAGAAAGAAAGAAAGAAAGAAAGAAAGAAAGAAAGAAAAGAAAAGAAAAATGCCACCGTGAACTCCTGTGCACGGTCTTGAGCAGACTCTCACTGGACTTGCTGGGTTTCACCTCTTGAATGCAGTCAGGGTTAGAGTGCATCTTTTTTGCCCCCACTATCAGATGCAGTAGTAGAAATTTAGCAAATCATCAGCTTCTTGTTCAAAATTCACATAAATCAGGCTGGAGAGATGGCTTAGCAGTTAAGGTACTTACCTATGAAGTTCAATTTCCCAGGACCCACAAGGCAGATGCACAAAGTGGCACATGCATCTGGAGTTCATATGTAGTGGCTAGAGGCTCTGGCATGCCCATTCTCTTTCTCTCTCTCTCTCCGCCCCCATCTCTGCCTCTTTCTCTCTCACTCTCTCAAACAAATAAATAATTTTAAAAACCCATAGAAAAGGCTGGGCAATCACTTAGTGGTTAAAGGCACTTGTTTGCACAGCCTGATAGCCTGGGTTCAATTCTCCAGTATCCATGAAAAGCCAGATGCACAAGATGGCCCATGCATCTGGATTTCATTTATAGTAGTGGCCATTCTCTCCTTCTCTCTCCTTGCAAATTAATACATAATTTTTTAAAGGGGGAGGCTGGAGAGATGGCTCAGCAGTTGAGGCACTTGCTTCCAAAGTCTAATGGCCTAGGTTCGAATTCCCAGTTCCCAATTAAAGCCAGATGCATAATGGGACACGTTTGTCTGGAGTTCGATTGCAGTGGCAGGATGCCCTGGTTTGCCCATTCTCTCTCTCTCTCATAATAAATACATTAATTAATTAATTAATTAATTAATGGACCCAGAGGGCTCAACAGATATGTGGACATATTCTATTACTCACACAATGCTCACTGGTGGCTGGCCAGGAGACCACATCCATGTTGTAACCAGCACGCAATATTCATTTATAAGTAGAATAAAGAGAAATCGAGTCTTGGTACTCAAGACTGCTTAAACTAGCTTCTTTTCGCTTGTGTGCATGTGTGTGTGGTGTGGATATGTGTGTGTTCATGAGTATATGTATGCAGGTGGACATATGTGTGTGTGTGGGGGGGTCATCATGCCTGGCTGTTTTTCACATGTGTTCTGGAGCTCCAAATTCAGGGCCTCATGATGGCATGGCAAGCACGTTAGCAAGTGAGTCTTCTCCCAGCCCTGGATTAACTAACTCCTAATGGCCACACTGTGTCTGCCGCTCCTTTGCTTCTTTCTGTTTGACTGTCTCCAAAGGAGGGAAATAGTCAGCAGCCCTCCTTCTGTGTTAGCACAAACTCTTACAATCTTCAGAGCACCTGTGGAGGTCCAGGCCATGGTAATTGTCTTACCCATGATGCATCTGACTTTTTTTTTTTTTTTTTTTTTGGTTTTTCAGGGTAGGGTCTTGCTTTAGCCCAGGCTGACCTGGAATTCATTATGTACTCTCAGGGTGACCTTGAACTTATAGAGATCCTCCTACCTCTGTCTCCCAAGTGCTAGGATTATGTGGCAGACAGCTTCAGGTTTGCTGAGATGAACTTCCACACCAAGCACAATTATGGAGGAAGGGATTTTTATTGCAGCTTACAGATCCAGGGGAAGTTCCATCATGGCAGAAGAAGCTGGCTTACTTTCACAGGTCCAAGCAGAAAGTGAGAGAGAAAGTCACAAGCCAAATCCCCAAAACCACACCACAAACAAGCACACTTCAGAAACTCCAGGCACTTTGCATATCTTTAGATTAGAATTTTAAATCCACCATCACACCTTAGGGCTGGATCCTAACATCTGCCCAGTGACACCTCCTCCACTGGAGTGACTACAGATCTAAATTACAAACAATAATAAAACACTGAATATATTGGGGCCATCTATTCAAATTACCATAGCCACCATGCCCGGCCATGATGCATCTGATGTTTGTCACATGAATGCCCAGTTGCACATAGGCATAAGATGGTAAATAGGGGTTTTTTCCCTAAAAGTTCACATAGAGGATGCAGTTTACCCTACTGTGCATGCATCCTGTGGTAGTTTGAACATGTGTCCCCATAGATTCAAATTTTTTAAAAACATGTTTTATTTTTATTTATTTATTTGAGAGAGGGAAAGAGGCAGAATGAGAAAGAGAGAGAGAGAGAGAATGGGCACGCCAGGGCCTCCAGCCACTGCAAACAAACTCCAGATGCATGTGCCACTTTGTGCATTTGGCTTCTGTACGTCCTGGGGAATTGAACCTGGTCCTTTGGCTTGCAGGCAAGTGCCTTAACCGCTAAGCCTTCTCTCTAGCCTCAATTCAGATGTTTTATTAAAGCTTGTGACTTGGACTTCTGGCCTCCTGGCTGGAGATTGTGTCACTGGGGTCCTGGGTCCTGGTCCAGCCCAAAGGGGTAAGACAGCAGCCTGAGCTGCGCCGATGTTCCTGTCTGCTGCTTTTGATATTCCTTGGTCCGTGGTAGTTTCTCTCAGCTTGGACCTGTGAAAGTGAGACAGCTTCCTCATCATAATTGGAACTTCCTCTGTATCTGTAAGCCTGAAATAAATCCTCTTCCTCCCGTAAACTGTGTCTGGTTTGGACATTTATCCCAGCAATGTGGAACTGACTACAACATACCAAAAACCAGTCCAGGCTGGATGCTCCCCCCACCCCCTGCTGTTCTGATCCCTGATCTATTTTAGAATGCATTTGAATAGGGACTGATCATGAACAATGGTCACTTAAGGGTGGACATGCAGGTCAGTACAGATGGAGGTCCTAGCTTGTCAGCAGTTTGTTCAGTGTGTTGTGAGGAGAGGGATGTATTTACTGCCCAAGACAAGTGGTATCCCAGGTGGCTAAACTATGACCCTAAGTGTGCTGCCTCACATTGATACGATCCATTCTCAGCCAGTCCCTGCAAAAGCAGGACAGAGAAGGATAGAGTGTAGTCTCAGAGGGCAGGCCAGGAACTTCCAGAGCACACACTTACAGGGGGGAAAAAAGAGCTGGAAGGATGGCTCAACAGTTAAGGTGTTTGCCTGCAAAGCCAAAGGACCCAGGTTCAATTCCCCAGGACCCACGTCAGCCAGATGCACATGGTGGCACTATGCGTCTGGAGTTTGTTTGCAGTGGCTGGAGACCCTGGCACACACACACACACACACACACACACACACACACACACACACACACTCTCTCTCTCTCTCTCTCTCTCTCTTTCTCTCTTCCTCTTTCTCTCTCTCAAATGAATAAAGAAAAAAAGAAACAAAGAGACACATCAGGAAAGTCGTCTTCTCAGTAGCTTCCTCTTTTGTTGGGATGTCTTGAGTCTTGGAGGAATTATAGGTCTTTGCTGTTGGGTACCTGTGTTATTTTCCTAGGACCTAGGATTGCTGTCACAACTTTTCATAAACTTGTGGATAAAACAACTGAATGTTCAGGCTGGAGATAAAGGCTCTTGCTTGTAACGCCTCACAGGCCTGCTTCAATTTCCCAGCACCCATGTACAGCCACATGCACAAAGAGAGGCTTGTGCCTGGAGTCCCTTTGCAGTGCTAGGTAGCCCTGGGGCAGCCATACTCACTGTCTTTCTGTCGGCCTCTTTCTCTGTCTGTCTCTCAAACAAATAAATAAAAGTGTTTTTTTGACAAAACATAACTGAGTTGTATTCTGTCAGCATTGAGGCTTTTCATCCAAAATCAAGGCCCTGTGAAGGAAGCATGATCCATCCCTGCCTCTTCCAAGCTCCCAATGGTTGCCGGCCATCCTTGGCACTCTGGCTGGTGGCTTGAGTTCTAGCTCCTGCCTCTGTTGTCACATGGATGTCTTCCCTCTGTGTGTCTAAATGCAGGTCTTTCTCTCCTTATAAGGACACTGGTTGTTGGATTTGGGGCCTGTGTTAGTTTCTTTTCTCATCGCTGTGACCAAATACCTGACAAGAAGCAGCTTAAGGGGGAGGAAGGATTTTATTTGGCTTATAGTTCCAAGGGGTACAGTCTCTCACTGTGGGAAAAACATGGCAGCACGGACAGGAGGTGACTGGTCACTCTTACATCAACAGTCAGGAAGGAGAGAAAGAGAGAGGGAGAGCGAGCAGGAAGCAGGACCAGGCTATAAAACCCCATCCCTAGTGATTGACTATCTCCAGTGTGGCTCCACCTTCTAAAGGGTGCACAATTTTCCCAAACAACGCACCGGCTGGAGATGAAGGGTTCAAACACACGCCTGTGGGAGTCATTTCACAAAGGAGGTCCAGAATGGCCTCATCTTAGCTTGATGACAACTGCAAAGACCCTGTTTCCCCACAAGTTCACACTCACAGGTGTGCAGTTTACTCAGAGGCAGGATTCACAGTTCCACTCATGATGTCCTCGGTGACGCCCTCCTCGTGTCTGTGAAAAGCATTTTTTCGGCCAGGGATTGTGGGTAGAGATGCTCAGGAGAGAGCCTTCCATCTCGAGGAGTCTGGAATGTTGGCGTAGGCAGAACAAACCCTCACCCTCCCTTTCAAAGCTGCCCTTGCTCTCCGCTGAGCTGACTTTCTGCTGAAAGCTAGAATTCATCCTTTTACTTATGCAAGGCAGAGCCGATTTCCTGTTCTGAAATAAAATGGCTTCAGATCGAGGGGCAGTATCATAATGTGTCCATTTCCATGAAGGGCACCTGTGTATCTTGACGGTTGCTTATGGGGAAGCAGCTGGACCCTGATTCTGGGTGGGGCAAGGATGGTTTCAAGTGCGCCCTCTTTGTGAAGGGTGGGCACTGGTGATGTGGAGCCAGGTTGAAGGCTAAGGAGAGGTTTACCCCGGAGCCACAGTGGTGTTCTGGGAAAGCTGATTGGAAATTTTGTAAGCTGACTAACACACTGTCATTTAAAATTGAATTGTATAAACTTATTTGTTTATTTATTTGGAGAGAGAGACAGAGACAGAGGGAGAGGAAGAGGAAGACAGATAGAGATGGGTGCACCAGCAGCCTCTCAGCTGCTATGAACGAAATCCAGATGCATGTGCCCCCTTGTGGTCAAGTGCGGCATTGTGCCCTTGCGTCACTTTGCATATGGTTAAACGTGGGACCTGGAGATTGGAACCGCTGGAGATTGGAACCAGCATTCTTAGGCTTAGGAGGCAGGCGCCTTAACCGCTAAGCCATCTCTCCTGCCCAAACTTATTTATTTTATTTACACAAATTATGTTAAAAACAAAACTCATCCCTTCATAATTATTTTACAACGTTTTCTAGCGTCAGTGTGTCTGAGGTCTGCTGTAGTTGTCAGGGTCAGAGCCTGGGTTCTGGAACCCCAACAGGTGGCTTGACCACTTGTCCCCACGCAATTCACCAATGAAAGACGCAATAGGAGAAGCCGAGAAAGGAGATGTATTCAATGTGGCCAAACTGGGAAGAGAAATAAAGAGGTCCAATGACCCGTAAGTCCATTTTCTGGGGTTCCAACATGTGATTTGGGTTTAAATAGATGGTGAGAGGTATGTACAATTAGTTCAAGCTGGTCAAGGTGTGGTCCTACCCATCACTGACCATCATTGTCCTGGCTCAGGTTTGTTCACAAGTTGTCAGCACTGTGTGACATCTCTTCTTGGGAGGCAAGTCCCTCCTCTGGCTGCCACCAGCTTCCCCCACACCGAGCATTAGGACTTCTGGGGAAATTTTAATTCACTGAGGTTCATTGTGTCAGGGGTCTGATGGAGTGGTTACATAGGGAAACTACCGTGCAAGGCTACCCAGCTTCCTTTCACTGACATAGCAGTTGGGAGCCTGAAATTTACCGCAAGGTGTGGGGAGTGTCTATAGCATGTGATTGCAAACACTTCCCTCTAGCAGATGGTTAAACATTTATCATCACCCTGCTGCTACATGACCTACTGGCTCTGGGAGTTGTCTGGTTTCCAATGCTGTGCGTCTTTTCAGTGCCAGAAAAGGAATGAAGCTAGTGTCTGGGCGAGGAGAAAAATCCTTGTGGAAGAGCGTGGCAGCTCCGGTAAGCAGATCACAAGACAGCAAGAGGGACTGGAGCCCTACCCATCACATACAAGTAACACCTCTCCGAGCTTACAAACCAAGTATGCGCTATAGTAGTAGTTGAGTCCTATTGACCCAGCTCTGTATCATGGTCCCCGCCCCCCACCCGCAAGTAAAAACAAATATTCACCGTGACCTGAGGTATCCCCACAGCAGGCTCACAGGGGAACTAAGGGTGGGGTGATCTCTCATCACTCTGTGGGAAGGGGGCTTTGCCCGTGTCTTTGGAGAGGGTAACGATGTTTAATTTCCAGTAAGGCAGCACTAATCTTTTCTCTAAGCTCTTTCAGAGCCTTTAACAACCTATCACTCATGCTCCAAGACACTCCAGGAGTGGAACAGTTTGTAGCAACCCCTAAAGTAATCTGTCCATAAGACAAACAGCTGGTGGGTGATGACGCCACAAAACACTTGGCAAGCTCTAGACTAGACACTGGGGCTATACGGAAATGTACCTGGGCAGCCTGGCATTTTCCATCCACACTAGAGTTCAGGGAGCCTTGCAGAGGCGTGTGCTGTTATTTTCCCACATTGGACTGTGTCCTCTCTTCGAACCATTACTCATCACTCCCACCCAAGAAAATACCATGATGATTTGCAAATGATTTCATAGGGGGAAGCAGACTTGGCACCTTGATATCCCCACCATGTGGCCAGATGCCTGGATGAGGGCTCGAGACTTGAAGACTTAACAATGCAAGATGAACAGTCAGCTTTGGGTGTGAGACAAACACGGACGTATTTTTAGTTCATCTGTAGATTTCCTGAAGCACTTGGGCCATGAAAATAGTAACAACTTGTTATCTCAAAGTTGAACAGGGATCCTGAATTTTTCTGGCAGTTCTGAGGAGAGAAGGCTTTTTCCCCCGGGTGGAGTTCAGGTCTCTGGGGAGTGCATTGGTGGGGGTGGAACAAGGACAAGCTTTGCAGTTAGATCCAGTGAGACTTTTGAGGTTGACTCCTCAAGTAGCACCATAGTTTCCTTCACTTCTAGGACTCATTTAAAAAAAAATTATTTATTTATTTATTTGCAAACACAGTAGAAGAAAGAGAGAGATGGGAGGGGGGACAGAGAGAATGGGTGTGCCAGGGCCTTCAGCCGCTGCAAACAGACTCCAGATGCATGCACCACTTTGTGCATCTGGCTTTACTTGTATGGGGAATAGAACCTGGGTCATTAGGCTTTGCAGGCAAGCACCTTAACTGCTGAACCGTCTTTCCAGTCTCTCTCTATGTTTTATTATTTTATTTTATTATTTTGAGAGACAGAACGAGAGAGAGAGAGAGGCAGAGAGGGAGAATGTGCCAGGGCCTGAAACGGCACGGTGAACGAATGCCAGACGCATGTGCCCCTTGTGGTCATGCATGGCATTGCATGCTTGTGTCAGTGTTGTGTCTGGTATATGTGGGACCTGGAGGATTCAAACAGGAGTTCTTAAGCTTCACAGGCAAGTTCCTTAACCACTAAGCCATCTCTCCAACCCTGTTTTATGTTTAACTCACACTATTGATGAAATATCAAGGAATTCTGTATTTCTGTGTTGTATGGGTGCGTGTGAATGTGTGTGAGTGTGTGTTGTGTGGTGTTTTGTGTGGGTGCATGTGAATGTGGGGGGGTGGGGATGCATGTGAATGTGTGTGTGTATGGATGCATGTGAATGTGGGGGGATGAGTGCATGTGAATGTGTGTGTATGTATGTGAATGTGCATGTGTGTATGTGTATTGTGTGGGTCATGTGAATGGGTGCAGGTACATGTGTACACATGTGTGTGGATGCCACAGGACAACCTTGAGTGTTGTTCTGCAGGTATAGCACACCTTTTATTGTTAGTTAGTTAGTTTGTTTTCAAAGTAGGGTGTCACTCTAGCCTAGGCTGACCTGGAACTCACTCTGTAGTCCCAGGTTGGGCTTGAATTAACAGTGATCCTCCTACCTCTGCCTCCCAAGTGCTGGGATTAAAGGTATACACCACCACGCCCAGCCTGCACACCTTTTTTTGAGACAAGGATTCTCACTAATCTAGATCTTACCAAACATCATTGGCTGGCCAGACAGCCCAGAGATCTATCCATCTCTGCCTAAATGCATGCCACATATGCCCAGCTTTTAAAAAAATGTATTTTATTTATTTACTTATTTGAGAGAGAGAAAGAGGGAGAGAGAGAGTGAGTATGGACACATCAAGGCCTTTAGCCAATGCAAATGAACTCCAGTTGCATGCGCTCCCTTGTGAATCTGACTCACATGGGTCCTGGAGAGTTGAATAAGGATCCTTTGGCTTTGCAGGCAAACGCCTTAACCGCTACGCCATCTCTCCAGCCCTTTTTTTCTTTTTTCTTTTTGGCGTGGGTTCTGGGGATTAAACTCAGGTCCTCAGGCTTGCAAGGCGAACACTTCACCAACTGAGCTATCTTCCTAGCCTCGTGCAGCCTTTTGTCTTATTTTCATCTCCAGCCTTTTTAACTATAGTTCTTGATGGTTGAATGATGTTTGAGCTGCCTGTCATTATTCTCTGCACAGACCTCAGGCTCCATCTAGAAGCCACTCTAAAGAGAATAAACCCATGGCCCCTGCTCTACCTCGTGATTATTTGAATAATTTTTCTTTAGGAACAATTAGCTAAGCTTCACAAAAGCTCTATGCTTTATTTTCAAATTTTACGAACAGTGCTTTGTTCACTTGGCATGTGAACCATTGCTGGGCAGGCCAGGGAGGGCAGAAGAACTCTGCCCAGGGTGGCTGACCTCCTTTAGAAGCTGTTTGTTGTCACACTGTTGCTGAACACATTTTCACTATATTTTCAATTTCCCAGGCTGACGAAGAAGGAATCAGGGTTCCCGGGGAGCCGAGCACCTCACACTGTGAGCATTAGTCACTATATTGATTCACAGCATTATTTTTATTACCAAGCTAATTCTCTAATTATGTTCTCTTCCAACTGATGCTAATTATTTCAAATTGGTTGGTAGTATGCCTGGACTGACTAACATGCTGGGCTATGAGGGGAGCTGGAGGGAAATTTTGGGCAACTCATTTTGCTGAATTGTCTGTATATCATTTTCAAAGCAGGTCATGTATCATATAGACAGATAACTTTAAAACAAACCATTTCCAAGAACAGAAATAAGATGAGTCCAAGGTTGCCATTGTTCTAATTATGGCTTTGGTTTTCCCCAGCGCACAGGAATCTTCATCTTTTTTTTTTTTCTTTCAAAATGGCATTCCGGAAGTAGAGTATTTCCTGTTAATGAAAATACAACCTCATTTAAATGTTTAAAAATACTTCTTGAACATAGGACCAATTGCTATCCTACTCACTGGTGGGGTAACAAGGATATTGGTTGTAAAAGTTTTAATTAAATAAGGAGAAGGGAAAAAAGATATAATTTAAGAGTGCAATTCCCCCGAAATTACCCCCAAAGAAATCTTTATCTCATTAGTGATTTCTTTAGATTGATCTGAAACCGATTACGACGCATCCTTGCTTCTAGGAAATAAAACATAAAGGCAAAGAAAACTGTTTTATTGTTAGTAACTGAGCTAAGCTATTTTCAGTCAGAGAAAAACTCCAATGCCTGGTGTCATAGTTATTTTCTCATTGCTGAGACCAAATGCTGAAGGGAGGAAGGTTGTTTATCGTGGCTTACAGTCTTTAAGGGGAAGAAGCTCCCAGACGTCAGGGGACAGCCTGGCATGAGCAGAGGCTGGACGTCACCTCTGCCACAGCGGGTGGACAACAGCCACAGGAGAGTGAGCCGAACTCTAACAAGGGGGAGCTGGCTATCACACCCCAATAACACACCTTCTCCAGCAAGGCTTCATCTCCCAAATCTTCACTGTTTGGGGACCAGGCACTCACAAATTGATGGGGAAACATGATTCAGAGCACCACAGCAGGCAAGGATGTATAGCAACCGGACCTCTGATTGGGGCTGTACTGTAAAACTGTGCGCCAAACGGTTGTATTCCCCACAACCTCTTATGTTGAGTCTTAGCCCCAAGGGGGTAATAGAATTAGAAAGTGAAACCTGGGCTGGAGAGATGGCTTACCGGTTAAGGCATTTGTCTGCAAAGCCAAAGGACCCTGGTTCAATTCCCCAGGACCCACGTTAGCCAGATGCACAAGGGGGCACATGAATCTAGAGTTTGTTTGCAGTGGCTGGAGGCCCTGGTGTGCCCATTCTCTCCCTTCCTCTCTCTCTCTCTCTCTCTCCCTCTCTCTATATCAAATAAAAATTTAAAAATATTTGAAAAAAAAAAAGAAAGTGAAGTCTTGGGCAAGAGATTAGATTATTAGGGCAGAGCCTTTATAAATGGTATTAGTGCTATTATGAAACCGTTCTGAGGGGACAGCCTGGCCTCTTATATTGTGTGAGGGTGCAGCAATAGATGGGGCAGTCGGTGACACACACGAGGACCTTCACTGGCCTAACTATGTGACATCCTGGTCTTACACTTCTCTGACTCCCGAAGTGTTATAAGTAAGTACTCACTGTTTATGAAGCATAAGGGTTTTTGCATGTGTGTGCACGTTTTTTTTGTGTGTGTTTGTGTTTGTGTGAGTGCATGCGTATGCAGGTATGCATGTATATGTGTGCGCATAGGTGTGGAAGCCAGAGGATGGGTGTCTTATTGAGCAAGATAGTTTTTTTTTTTTTCCGAGGTAGGGTCTCACTCTGGCCCAGGCTGACCTGGAATTAACTATGTAGTCTCAGGGTGGCCTCGAACTCACGGCGATCCTCCTACCTCTGCCTCCTGAGTGCTGGGATTAAAGGCGTGCACCACCACGCCCGGCTGTTTCTTTTTTATTGGCAGTCTGCCAGGGACAGAGGCCCAAGGAGATGACACCCTGCCTACCCTGGAAGGACTAGAACCCGTGTCTGACCCAGTCTCACGAAAGATGGCTGCAAGCCACAACCCGGAAGTGCTTCTGACTTCCTCAGGTTTCCCACACTTGGCACCCCTGGGGGCTGGCCCTTCCTGACTCAGCCTCCTGAGTCCCCCAACCAATCAGGTCTCTCCCTTACACACCTGAGTCCCATGATGAGACTCGTTCTAATTGGATGTCTGACCTATGTAAAGGGGCCAAACCACATGTATAAATTCCTCTTGTTTTCTTATTTGTCTGGATCTGTCCCAACACACATGTTCAAGTCTCTCCTAGTCTCCTCTCCCAAGATGGGACGGGGAAGAGAGGATTTCTTTCATTCTTTCTCTTTCTTTCTTTCTTTCTTTCTTTCTTTCTTTCTTTCTTTCTTTCTTTCCTCTTTCTTCTTTCTTTCTCTCTTTCTTTCTTTCTCTTTCTTTCTTTCTTTCTTTCTTTCTCTCTTTCTTTCTTTCTCTTTCCTCTTTCTTTCTTTCTTTCTTTCTTTCTTTCTTTCTTTCTTTCTCTCTCTCTTTTTTTTCTTTTTTCTTTCTTTCTTTCTTTCTTTCTTTCTTTCTTTCTTTCTTCTTTCTTTCTATATTTTTTAAAATTTTTTTGAGGTAGGGTCTCTCTCTAGCCCAGACTGGCCTGGAATTCACTATGTAGTTTCAGGATGGCCTTGAACTCATGATGCTTCACCTACCTCTGCCTCCCGCATACTTTTCTGCTTTGTTTTGGAGCACTTTTCTGCCTTTTCTACTATATGTATGATCACTCTTTAAGCTCTGAGTCCCCTACTATCTCTTAGTCTTTACTGACCTCCCTCTACCATGTGAGGGCAATTTTGACATGGGGTCTTGTGCTTTTGCTTCCCGTGTGTGTGTGTGTGTGTGTGTGTGTGTGTGTGTACCCACACTGTTCTCTAAGTGAGGGAGACTTTCTCCAACTCCCCTCCCCCTTTCCCGCTGGGCTTGGGGAGAATATCTTTTTGGCTTGGACTTTTCTGTTGCCTTCTGGGGTGGTTTGATTCAGGTGTCCCCCATAAACTTAGGGGTTCTGAATGCTAGGTTCCCAGCTGATGGAGATTTGTGAATTAACACCTTCTGGAGGCAGTGTATTGTTGGGGTGGGCTTATGGGTGTTAGAGCCAGTGTCCCCTTGCCACTCTAATGTTGCTGTTGTCCATCTGATGTTGGCCAGGAGTGATGTCCATCCTCTGCTTATGTCATCATTTTTCCTGCCATCATGGAGCTTTCCCTCGAGTCTGTAAGCCAAAATAAACCATTTTGTCCAAGCTGCTCTTGGTCGGATGTTTTCTGCCAGCAATATGACCTGACTGCAACACCTTCCCTCTAGGTCCTAACTCTTCCTAAAATACCCTACAATTCATAACTCATCCCTTTCTGAGCCCACGTTTTCAATTCTTTTTTTTTTTTTTTTTTTTGGAGAAAGACAGAGAGAGAGGGAGAGGAAGACAGAGATGGGCGGAATGAAATCCAGATGCGTGCGCCCCCTTGTGGTCAAGTGTGGCATTGCACCCTTGCATCACTGCATCTGGCTAAATGTGGGACCTGGAGATTGGAACCACTGGAGATTGGAACTAGCTTTCTTACGCTTAGAAGGCAGGCACCTTAACTGCTAAGCCATCTCTCCAGCCCCGTTTTCACTTCTTTGCAAACTTGGACAAAGGACCCAAAAGTTGGGGTCCACAGGCCTGGAATCTTCTGCATCTTTATTGAATTTAATCCCTCCATGGACCCCCAAAATTCTGCATCATTATTACTGTTTTTGTTTTGTTTTGGTTTTCGAGGTAGGGGCTCACTCTGACCCAGGCTGACTGGAATTCACTATGTATTCTCAAGGTGGCCTTGAACTCATGGTGATCCTCCTACCTCTGCCTCCCAGGTGCTGGGATTAAAGGTGTGCGTCACCACGCCTAGCTTCCATTATTACTTTTTTTTTTTTTGGAGAGACACAGAGAGAGACAGAGAGAAAGGGAGAGGAAGACAGAGATGACATGCGTGCGCCAGCAGTGTCTTAGCTGCTGTGAACAAAATTCCAGATGCGTGCGCCCCTTTTGGTCAAGTGCGGCATTGCGCCTTGCGTCACTTTGCATCTGGCTAAACATGGGACCTGGAGATTGGAACCAGAGTTCTTAGGCTTAGGAGGCAGGCGCCTTAACCGCTAAGCCATCTCTCCAGCCCCCATTATTACTTTTGAGACAGGCTCTCTCACTATCAATCAATTTGGGTAGTCTACCTAGCCAGCAAGCCCCAGGTATTATCCTGTCTCAGCACTGCCCAGCACTGGGATCACAGGCACATGCTACCATACCTGCCCAGCAACTGGGATCACAGGCATGTGCTACCACACCTGGCAACTCAGCCCATTGTCTTTCACAACAAACCCTTTATTGAGTCATGGATTGGATGTCTGACCTATGTAAAGGGCCAAACCACATGTATAAATTCCTCTTGTTTTCTTATTTGTCTGGATCTGTCCCAACACACATGTTCAAGTCTCTCCTAGTCTCCTCTCCCAAGATGGGACGGGGAAGAGAGGATTTCTTTCATTCTTTCTCTTTCTTTCTTTCTTTCTTTCTTTCTTTCTTTCTTTCTCTCTTTCTTTCTTTCTCTTTCTTTCTTTCTTTCTTTCTTTCTTTCTTTCTTTCTTTCTTTCTTTCTTTCTTTCTCTCTTTCTTTCTTTCTTTCCTCTTTCTTTCTTTCTTTCTTTCTTTCTTTCTTTCTTTCTCTCTCTCTCTCTCTTTCTTTCTTTCTTTCTTTCTTTCTTTCTTTCTTTCTTTCTTTCTTTCTTTCTTCTTTCTTTCTATATTTTAAAAATTTTTTTGAGGTAGGGTCTCTCTCTAGCCCAGACTGGCCTGGAATTCACTATGTAGTTTCAGGATGGCCTTGAACTCATGATGCTTCACCTACCTCTGCCTCCCGCATACTTTTCTGCTTTGTTTTGGAGCACTTTTCTGCCTTTTCTACTATATGTATGATCACTCTTTAAGCTCTGAGTCCCCTACTATCTCTTAGTCTTTACTGACCTCCCTCTACCATGTGAGGGCAATTTTGACATGGGGTCTTGTGCTTTTGCTTCCCGTGTGTGTGTGTGTGTGTGTGTGTGTGTGTGTGTACCCACACTGTTCTCTAAGTGAGGGAGACTTTCTCCAACTCCCCTCCCCCTTTCCCGCTGGGCTTGGGGAGAATATCTTTTTGGCTTGGACTTTTCTGTTGCCTTCTGGGGTGGTTTGATTCAGGTGTCCCCCATAAACTTAGGGGTTCTGAATGCTAGGTTCCCAGCTGATGGAGATTTGTGAATTAACACCTTCTGGAGGCAGTGTATTGTTGGGGTGGGCTTATGGGTGTTAGAGCCAGTGTCCCCTTGCCACTCTAATGTTGCTGTTGTCCATCTGATGTTGGCCAGGAGTGATGTCCATCCTCTGCTTATGTCATCATTTTTCCTGCCATCATGGAGCTTTCCCTCGAGTCTGTAAGCCAAAATAAACCATTTTGTCCAAGCTGCTCTTGGTCGGATGTTTTCTGCCAGCAATATGACCTGACTGCAACACCTTCCCTCTAGGTCCTAACTCTTCCTAAAATACCCTACAATTCATAACTCATCCCTTTCTGAGCCCACGTTTTCAATTCTTTTTTTTTTTTTTTTTTTTTTTTTTTTTTGAAAGACAGAGAGAGGGGAGAGGAAGACAGAGATGGGCGGAATGAAATCCAGATGCGTGCGCCCCCTTGTGGTCAAGTGTGGCATTGCACCCTTGCATCACTGCATCTGGCTAAATGTGGGACCTGGAGATTGGAACCACTGGAGATTGGAACTAGCTTTCTTACGCTTAGAAGGCAGGCACCTTAACTGCTAAGCCATCTCTCCAGCCCCGTTTTCACTTCTTTGCAAACTTGGACAAAGGACCCAAAAGTTGGGGTCCACAGGCCTGGAATCTTCTGCATCTTTATTGAATTTAATCCCTCCATGGACCCCCAAAATTCTGCATCATTATTACTGTTTTTGTTTTGTTTTGGTTTTCGAGGTAGGGGCTCACTCTGACCCAGGCTGACTGGAATTCACTATGTATTCTCAAGGTGGCCTTGAACTCATGGTGATCCTCCTACCTCTGCCTCCCAGGTGCTGGGATTAAAGGTGTGCGTCACCACGCCTAGCTTCCATTATTACTTTTTTTTTTTTTTTTTGGAGAGAGACACAGAGAGAGACAGAGAGAAAGGGAGAGGAAGACAGAGATGGGCGTGCGCCAGCAGTGTCTTAGCTGCTGTGAACAAAATTCCAGATGCGTGCGCCCCCTTTTGGTCAAGTGCGGCATTGCGCCCTTGCGTCACTTTGCATCTGGCTAAACATGGGACCTGGAGATTGGAACCAGAGTTCTTAGGCTTAGGAGGCAGGCGCCTTAACCGCTAAGCCATCTCTCCAGCCCCCATTATTACTTTTGAGACAGGCTCTCTCACTATCAATCAATTTGGGTAGTCTACCTAGCCAGCAAGCCCCAGGTATTATCCTGTCTCAGCACTGCCCAGCACTGGGATCACAGGCACATGCTACCATACCTGCCCAGCAACTGGGATCACAGGCATGTGCTACCACACCTGGCAACTCAGCCCATTGTCTTTCACAACAAACCCTTTATTGAGTCATGGTCCCAGTGCCCTCACTTGGCAAAGTTGCCATGTGTAAAAAAAAATCCCCTGGGCTGGAGAGATGGTTTAGTGGTTAAGGCATTTGCCTGCAAAGCCAAAGGACCCAGGTTCAATTCCCCAGGACCCATGTAAGCCAGATGCACAAGGGGGTGCACATGACTGGAGTTTGTTTGCAATGGCTGGAGGCCCTGGCATGCCCATTATCTCTCTGTATATCTCTCTTCTATCTCTCTTTGCTTGAAAATAAATAAATAAAATCTTTAAAAAATCCCCTCAGCTTTATGAAAACAAATAACAACACATACACCCAGGCTACAGAGTGTTGCCATGGCTACCCAGAGGACGGTAGTACATACACGAAGGCTGTCTACCATGCCCATCCCTGGGGATTTCCCCAGGGGAGACACACGCCTGTGTCCACAACGGAGCCTGTTTGGGAATGGTGAGGACAGGGGGCTCATAAATCCTTAACATCGCTCAACTGGTGAACGAGGAACAAGACACAGCCCAAGGAGGCCAATGTGGGGAAAGCAAACAAACCCAAACTAATCCCACTCAGTGATCAAAAGAAACGAGCAATGAAGCCCACAGTCCTTTGCTGTGCTAAGAGTGAGAAGCTGGACCCAGGTGGGTGGCCATGTGCTGTGCGCTGCACAGTGCTGCGTGGCTCTGACTCTGTGTGTGTGTGTGTGTGTGTGTGTGTGTGTGTGTGAGAGAAAGAAAAGCCACAGGGACAGAGATGACGTCGGTACTGCCAGGAGTGGAGGCTACTGACTCGCAGGGGCAGGGAGGCACTTTCTACAATGACAATGGCATGTTCTGTCTCCACTGCGGTCACTGTGGGATTCCATGCCCTTGTTAGGATCTATACAAATGCAGACTTTATTGCATGTAAATAATACTGGCTCATTAAAACTGATTTAAAAAAAATATTTTAGGGCTGGAGAGATGGTTCAGCGGTTAAGTCACTTGCCTGAGAAGCCTAAGGACCCAGGTTCGATTCCCCAAGACCCCATGTAAAGCCAGATGCACAAGGTGGCACATGAGTCTGGAGTTCATTTGCAGTGGCTGGAGGCCCTGGCAAGCCCATTCTCTGTCTCTACCTCTTTTGCTCTCTCTCTCTCTCTCTCTCTGAAACAAATAAATAAATAATTTTAAGAACTGATTTAAAAAAATAACCATTTATTTATTCAAGAGAGTGAGAGAGAAACGTGTGCACCAGGGCCTCTAGCCATTATAAACAAACCTGTGCCTCTGGCTTACGTGGATCCTGAGGACTCAAATCTGGGTCCTTAGGCTTCACAGGCAAGCGCCTTAACAGCAAAGCCATCTCTCTAGCCCCAAACCGATTTTTTAAGAAACAAGTCATTTTGTGTGCTTCCTCACAGGTGTCGGGCCAATGGTGAGTAAGCATTCGGGTGAGTAAGCAGGCAGGTAGAGGGAAGGGAAGCCCGTCCCAGGGCGGTACCATGTCTGCCTTGCTTTTCTGAGCAGTGGACAGTGCACTTGTACTTGGTCAGCAGGGCTTCATGACAGACTGTAGTGCTACCAGAGAACTGTGACCACCATCCATCACGACAGGTCCTCCAGCCAATAGATGCATACTCACTGTCCAAACCGTCTGTGGATGCCTGGACACGAACTGTCATGTAACAGCCGGATTTGTATTTGTTGGCCTGGCGTTAAAGCTCTCTCCCACTGTGGTGGCTGTTGGTGTATGACAGCTGCTACAATGACTCAGCAGTCACCCCCACAGATCTGCAGGGCCCTGCAGCATACAGCTAGCAGCACACCACAATGGGCAAATGCCTTTCAGCTACTGTGAGTGGAGTTGTGCATCCTTCTCACATTGTACATGTACCTCCACTTGACCTGGAATGAGGCCTTACCTCAGAAAAAAGAAAAGAAAAAAGGAGGTGCTGGAGTGATGGCTCAGTAGATAAGGCACGTGCCTGCAAAGCCTAAGGACCTGAATTCAATTCACTCAGTAGCCACATAATACCAGATACACAAGGTGGTACATGTGTCTGAAATTTGTTTGCAGTGGCTAGAGGCCCTGTTGTGCCCATTCTCTCTATATATATATATCTGCCTCTCTCTCTCTCTCTCTCAAATGAATAAAGTATTTAAAAACCATAGGATAAGCCGAGAGTGGTGGCGCACGCCTTTAATCCCAGCACTCGGGAGGCAGAGGTAGGAGGATTGCCGTGAGTTCAAGGCCACCGTGAGACTACATAGTGAATTCCGGGTCAGCCTGAGCTAGACTGAGACCCTACCTGGAAAAACAAAAATGAAAACAAACAACAACAACAAAAAAAAAAAAACCCCATAGGATAGCAAGTGTTTTCGTTACTGTTCTTATTACTATGATCAAATATCTGACCACAGCAACAACAAAAAGTTTAATTAAGGATGGGTTATTTCAGTTGTCAATTTGCAGGTACCACGGTGGGGAAGGCATAGCTGCAGAAGTGCGAGGCAGCTGGTGTCATCTCATCTGTAGTCAGGAAGCAGAGAAGTGAGCTCTGGTGCTCAACTCCCTTTCTCTTTTTGTTCAGTCTGCGACCCACGTTGATGGAATCGTGTCACATTCAGGGTTCTTCCCTGCTCAGTTAAACCTTCCTGGAAACACCCTTATAGACCCATATGCACGTGCCACTCTGCATTTGGTTTTACACGGGTGCTGGCAAATTGAACCCAGGCCATCAGGCTTTCAAGCGCTTTAACCACTGAGCCATCTCTCCAGCCCAGAAGTTTCAGTCTACAGTTGGCTGTATTTATTGATTCAGGCCTGAAACAAGGTAGACTGATGGTGGAGGAGGCTGCTTACCTCTAGGCCTCTAGAGATAGAGAGGTGGGAACAAGATATGCCACTCATGCCAGGCGTGGTGGCACACGCCTTTAATCCCAGCACTTGGGAGGCAGAGGCAGGAGGATCACTGTGAGTTCGAGGCCACCGTGAGACTGCATAGTGAATTCTAGGTCAGCCTGAGCTAGAGTGAAATCCTACCTTGGAAAACCAAAAAAAAAAAAAAAAAAAAAAGATATGCCACTCAAAGGCATTGCCCCAGTGGCCCACTTCTTCTAACCATACCCTGCCTAAATAACCCATTCTGCTATGAACTCATCAGTGGGTTAGTCTACTGATAAAGTTAGTGCTGTCATGATCAAGTCACCCACAGAGCTCCATCATCAGGGGTCAAGCCTTCAACACATGAGCCTTTTGGGGAACACTTTAAAATATCCAAACTATAACTGAGGTTTAAGAGTACTGCTGAGGTTTCTGGAATATACTTTACATATGTCCACCCAAAACATATTGACTGGGCATAAGCCAGGCTTTGTGCTGAATACGGTGACATGTGTAGATGTGTGGTGGTGATGATGGTGGGTGGGGAGACAGCTGCCACCAATTTTATGACAAGAGCATTCCAGACTCTCCATGCTCCTAAGGCATGTTAGGGAAGGGTGCCCTGACGAAGTGGGGTGTTAGCAGAAGTGTCTTTGGGCTTAACCAATGAAGAATGCTACAGTAGAAAAAATGGCATGTGTAAAGTCGCCAAGGTAGGGGGAAGACCAGTTTAACCGAAGGCGAGGAGAATGGAATGAGACCCAGCAGTATGTGAATGGCTGGCAGGATCATGCAAAACAGAATTTGTTCTGTTCCAAGGGCCACAGGGAACTGTGGAGTTTGAGGGAGAAAAGTGGTCTAATGACATTCACACTTGTATTTTCAAGAGTACATACTTTTGTGGGCCGGAGAGATGGCTCAGCCGTTAAAGGCACTTGCTTGCAAAGCCTGACTGTCTAGGTTCAATTCCCCACAATGCATGCACAAAGTGGCACGTGTCTGGAGTTTGTTTGCAGTGACAGGAGGCCCTGGAGTGCCCATACTCACTCTCTCTCTCTCTCTGATTCTCTCTTCTTTATCTCAAATATAATTTTAAAATTATTTATTTATTTAATTCATTTATTTATTTGAAGGGGGAAAAGAGGCAGATAGAGAGAAAGAAAGAGAATAAGCATGCCAGGGCCTCTAGCCACTGTCAATGAATGTCAGATGCAGGGGCCACCTTGTACATCTGGCTTTATATGGGGGCTGGAGATTCAAAGTTGGGTCTTGGGCTTTGCAGGCAAGCACCTTACCCACTGAGCCATCTCTCCATCCCACAAATGTAACTTTTTAAAAAAAGCAGCACATTCTCCTGGGAATGATGGCTGTGGCCAAATGCATAACGTCCTGGTTCTTCTTTACCCATCACCTGCCCACCTGTGGCATGGTCTGCTTTGCCAGCTGCAAGTATAAATACAATCTCATTTCTTTAGTTTCCCTGTTAGTTACTGGAGCACCCAGATGACATTGCTAATATTTGAAGCTTCCCTTTCCAGTCACCTAAGAACACCTAGGTCTCGCTAAGTCCACAGGGCTCATGATGTCCACCCAGACACTCAAAGAAGAAACAAAAGGTTCCTGACATCATATGACTTGTGTCCTTCCTGCATGACCCCGTCTCTGCCAAGCACTGGGGCATACTTGTCTATTGCCGAGGGGAGGCCGAACCTGAAACTTGTTCTGCTGGGACCTGCTGAGCTGAGCCAAGTTGGCAGGGCCAGACTTTTCACCACCAACATTCACCTTAGGCCACCAGTCCTGTTGTCCTTCCTGGAGAAGTTTAGTGTCTCCCCTGCCAAGGGGACTTAAGAGGACTTTAAACCTCCAGGGACTCTCTTGAAGGGCTGCTGGCATTGCATACGGTCTGCCTTCTTTGTCCCCTCACTAGCTCTGCAGACCAAGGGACTTGGGGCCATGAAGCCTTTTTTCTAGGATACAAAATCTTCCATTAGATCATAAGCCATCAGGAACCAACTGGCCTCACATCTATATTGCTAAGCAATCTTTCCCATGTTAGAAAAACTGGGACGAAGGCCATTTTCTCTCTCCATTTCCACATGCAGATGACAATACCACGTGGACTTTATTTTTACTTTTCCCTCACTCATCACCTCATTATTATTATATTACTCTTAATACATAAAGCAGCGAAATTGGACAATATCAACAGAAGGGCATGTCATGCTTCCTGAACAAATAAAAGGTCTTTTCAACATGTTTATTACACAGTCACAGTTCCCATGAATGAGTCTTTGAGCAGGGTGATTGCTGCATTCCATAAATGATTTAGGCTATGTCATCCTTCAGAGGGCCCTGTGCTGTGACACTGGGAGTCCTGCTGAGAGGAAAGGTTTCACTCAGGAAACATTTACTCTAACATAGCACTGCTTGAGTGCGCATCCTGGAACCCAACTGTTTAAAGAGTGAAAAGGGGCTGGAGAGATGGCTTAGCAGTTAAGGCGTTTGCCTGCGAAGCCAAAGCCCAGGTTTGATTCCCCGGGACCCACATAAGCCAGATGCACAAGGGGGCGTATGTGTCTGGAATTTGTTTACAGTGACTGGAGGCCCTGGCACACCCATTCTCTCTCATTCTCTCTCTGCCTCTTTCTATCTCTCAACTAACTAAATAAATAATTAAAAATTTAAAAAAAGTGAAAATTATTAGGGTCTTAACTTTTACTACCTGATAGTAGTGAATACTTACAGAATGCTCTATCAGTTTTAAACATGCATTTTCCATGGTTTCTTTGTCATCAAGATTGAAAGGTCTTAGACACCTATATATTCTTGTATCCAGAAAATATAAAGAACTCTCAAAAGTCAATAAGAAAACAAGTTAACACAACTTAAAATGGTCAAAGGATTTGAACACATTCCACCACATGAGAGGTACAGATGGTCAGATGAGCACAAGGGGAGATGTGCAGTCTGAGACTGCACAGTAGAATGGCAATACAATGCACAAGTCAGAATGGCTAAGATAAAAACAATCATGGGGTGGGCATGTTGATATACACCTTTAATCCAGCATTTTAATACCCAGGTGGAAGTCGGAGGATCAAGGTAAGTTCAAGGCCAGCCTGAATGAATTCCAGGTCAGCATGAATTAGAGTGAGACCTTGCTTCGAAAAATAATTTTAAAAAATAGAAAATAAAATAAAAAAGCAGGACTGGAGAGATGGCTCAAAGGGTAAAATGTTTGCTGTGAAAGTATGAAGACCTGAGTTCAAATTCCCCAGCACCCACGAAACACACTGGGCATGGTGATATGAGCCTGCAATCCCAGTCCTGGGAGATGGAGACAGGCAGATCCTTGGGATTAACTGGCTAGTTAGTCTAGCTGAATTGGTGAGCTGTAGGTTCAGTGAGAGATCTTGTCTCAAAAAATGAAGGAGAGGGCTGGAGAGATGGCTTAGCAGTACAGGCCCTTGCCTGTGAAGCCTAAGGACTCATGTTTGACTCTCCAGATCCCACGTAAGCCAGATGCATAAAGGTGATGCAAGCACAAGGTAACACATGCCCACTAGGTGGCAAAAGCATCTGGAGTTCGTTTGCAGTGGCTGAGGCCCTGGTGTGCCAATTCTCTCTCTGTGTCTCTCTCTCTTAAAAAAATGAAGGGGAGAATGACAGTGGAGGACCCTTGATGTTTACCTCTGATCTCCACATACATATATACACATGTACATAAGCACCTCCCACACACATGTGAACATGCATGCATGCACACACACACACACCAGCATGCTAATGAGGATGTGGGGCAACTGGAACTTTAAATCAGTACTGATGGGAATGCAAATTGGTATGAACACTTTGGGACTGTGTAATTGTTATTTTATAGTTTCTTATAAATTTAAACATAATTTACCATGTGAGCCCCAAAATACAACTCCTAGATGTTTACCCAAGACAAATGAAGGCCCATGTCTGCATCAATCTTTGGAGTACTTATTTATTTATTTGTGTGTGTGTGTGTGTGTGTGTGAGAGAGAGAGAGAGAGAGAATGGGCACATCAGGGCCTGTAACTACTACAAAGGGACTCCAGATGCATGTACCATCTTGTGAATCTGGCTGTACATGGGTACTGGGGTCAAAGCTGGGTCCTTTGGCTTTGCTGGCAAGGGCTTTAACTGCTAAGCCATCTCTCCAGTCCTGGAGTGTCTTTATTAGTAACTGTTCCTATGTGGAAAGAATAAAATGTGGGATATCCACCCAAAGGGACACTACTAGCAGTGAAAAGGAGTGAGCAACTGCTGTACCCTACAACTCCAGTGTATCTCAACAGCACTATGCTGAAAGAGCCACCCTCCAGGAACGGAACAGTCACTGCTATGAGCATGGGGGGCAGCAATAGGCCAGACTACCAAGGGAAACAGAGGTGTTAGGGTGCTAAAAAAATTCCTGCACATGCATCTGGAGTTCGTTTACAGTGGCTAGACACCCTGGAACACCCATTCTCTCTCTCTCTCTCTCTCTCTCTCTCTGCCTCTTTCTTTTCCTCTAATAAATAAAAAAAAATTTTTAAACAGAAAATTCGCCGGGAGTTCTGTTTCCATGTCTCACGTGGTTTTCTAGAACATACACATTTGCTGTACATTTCCTGTCATTTACTTGGCTGTGGAACAATAATACGAAATTATTAGGGATCAATGTGGGGAAGCAGCTTTGTCTGAAAGTGGATTTAACGTTCACAGCACCTTTGATTTAAGGTATTCAGTACTTGAACATTAGTACCCTTTTGGTATTTCTGCATAGGGATCTGTTAAATTCTCATTATTGCCTGTTTATTAACCGAAAATTGAAAGCACAGAAAGGCGAAGCAGGCTTGGGAAGATGACAGTCACAGGGGAGACGTGGGGTCTCAGTGCCGCAGCCTCCACTGTGTGATCTATTCCGCATCCAAATGTATCATGGTTTCTGCAATTTCTGTAGCGTCTCTCCTTCAGTGGATGTTCACTAAAGGGCAGAATAGATGCGATTTCCACCAGTGGATCCACCCGGCAGTGCATTATTTCCCACAGCTCTTGATGTCAGTGAGACGGTCCCAGAAATTACACAGCTAGCTGCTTCTGCATTAAAAATCACAATCAAAGCCAGGCGCGGTGGTGCATGCCTTTAATCCCACACTCTGGAGGCAGAGGTAGGAGGATCACTGTGAGTTCAAGACCACCCTGAGACTACATAGTGAATTCCAGGTCAGCCTGGACTAGAATGAGACCCTACCTGGGGGAAAAAAATCACAATCAAATGAAACTACCTGGGTGTTTCCAGAGAATTGCAACAGACTGGGAGTGGGGGTGGGATACAGAAGGGAGGCACCCATGATGGCTGGGCATTCTGTTCCCCTGGACACTTATGGTCATTAATGTTTGCAGTGACCATCTTATGACCTATCAGACATGCAAAATTGCTTGGAATTTGCTCAGGCATTTTAACTTTTCTCTAGTGTTTGAGGAGAGCCAGGTTCACCCCCTCCCGCCCCGCACAATAGATGAAGGCTCCCAGGCGGCTTCTTTCAGTCTGAATGAAACAGTGCTGAAGAAAAACACCTGCAGGAGAGGCAATTTTCTTTTTTCTTTTCTTTTCTTTTCTTTTCTTTTCTTTTCTTTTCTTTTTCCACAGAGATGTTTTAATAGACCATAGGAAGAACACAGGGTGAGTCTTTCTGAGAGAGTCAATTTTCTGATATCCACTAGGTGAGGGTTTGAATTTAAATATCCCCACAGCCCCAGACATTTGTGATTGAGCTTCTTGCTCAGTCCTGACCAAGTGGAGTGTTTGGGAGGTGGACCCCAGCTGGAGGCAATGTGTTCACCCTGGCGGACCTTGGGGTCCAACCCGGTCAGCTCCCCCTTGCTGTTGTCTATCTGCTGTGGATGTATGATGAAGTAAGCCAGCTTCCTCTGGAAATTATAAGCCTGAAATAAACCCTTTCCTCTCACGAGCTGCTTCTGGTCAGGTGTTCTGTCCTGAAAGGAGATGGTAACTGCAGCATGCCATGTGAGGACTGAGATTGTAATTTCAAAGTATGGTGGGGGGCGGAGCCAGGGCTGTTCTCGACTTCTGGAAGGCTACTATACAGATGTATACAAAATCTTAGGAAAAAGAGAAGGCCATTGCCTAAACACATTTCTAGCATTCTTATCTAGAAAGAGAAAATGCAAATTAACATGTCAACTTTATTTACTTTTATTTTCCTCTTGATTTCAGGCTTTTTTTTTTTTTTTTTTTTTTTGGTTTTTCGAGGTAGGCTTTTGCTCTAGCCCAGGCTGACCTGGAATTCACTATGTATTCTCAGGGTGGCCTCAAAATCATGATGATCTTCCTACCTCTGCCTCCTGAGTCTTGGGATTAAAGGCGTGTACCACCACGTCTGGCTCTCTGGCATCTTTTATTTACTTTGTGGGCAGCCTAGCCCTGTGCCCTATTCATTTCCTACATCTAAAGAACCGTCGAGAAGAGTAAGAATGCTGGGCTAGGAAGATAGCTAAGTGGTTAAAGACACTTTCTGATAAAGCCTGTTGGCCTGGGGTTCAATTCCCCATGTAAAACCATTTAAAACCAGACACTGCAAGAAGACCTGGGGTACCCATACTCGCTTCCCCCCCGCAACTAAATAATATATATATATATTTTTTTAAAAAGAACAAAAATGCCAACCTACAATAACTTGGATTTTAAGAGATTTAGTTGCCAAGTACCTGTATCCTCTGCCAGTATGAATAAACACACCAGGGAGGAGGGAGGCCGCACATTGAACTTATTTCTCAAGGATCTATACAAACTTAAAAAAACATTCAGGGTGTGGAGGGGAGGGGTAGGATCTCACGTTTTCTTCCTTTTAGGAAAATGGGCACACAGAATATTTTTTCAGAGAATAAACTGTCTGCCCCTCACTCCCCAACTTCACATAGCTAACCTTTCTGAGAAAGAGCTTAGTACACTGGGGAGGCTGTGGCCAGAATGCTTTAGGGACCAGTGCAGAAGGAAGGATATAAAGACCAGCACTTTCAGGTGAATTTTCAAGAAAATTAAATAATCTCTCTCTCTCTCTCTCCCTCTCTCTGAGAGAGAGGGAGAGAGAGAGAGAGCAAGAATCAAGAAACACTACAAACGCCAAGAGAAATATAAATATAGTGTTGGGGGGGTACAGACCTCAGTAGAACAATACCCTCAAAAACCATTTCAAAGTGAGCCGAATTACTGATTAAATGATAATGGGTGGTGGGAGACAAGAGGTAGCCCAGTGAAGGAAGTCAAAGGTGGACAGAGAGCAGGCTGGGTGTACCTGGGCAAGGAGTTGGTACAGGAGAAGTCACAAATAGGTGTGTTTGCTTTTTGTCAAGTCACTAGTTCCTTGGGTGGGGATCCCTTGGGGGGGGGGGATGGAGAACAGTCAGATCACTTTGCTCGTATGTACCGATCCTTGGCGGGAGGTCCTGAGGAGATCTGCTCCACCGCACTGGGGGACCTCAGGTCCTGCTGCAGAGAGAGGCCCAGGGTTTCCGCGGGTTCAAGCCCAGGCGGAGCCCTGCTCCTGCACGGGCCTTGAGGCCTTGTCGCGGGGCTCTTGCGCGCCCTCCTCCGGCACCCCGGGGAAGCGCGGCCCGTTGCCCGCGAAGGAGTCCCTGCGGGCCAGCGTCTCCTCCTGCACCGGGCGGCCCACGGGCTCGGGCTCGGGCTCCGCAGTGGCCGCTGCAGGGCCCGTGGCGCCCTCCTGCGAGGTCTGGCTGACGTAGACCACGATGATGTCGCCCTTGAAGTTCATCACCTGCCCGCTGGAAATGAACGTGGAGTTGCTGTTCCCGGTCACAGTCCCTGCGGGAGAGAGCGGGGTAGGCACAGGGTCAGTAGCTCGCGGGCTGAGGCCTGGGAGGAAACTTCCTTTTGGGGTCCCTTTCCGCTCCCTGGCCCCTCGAAGCAGCTGGGGTGGTGGATTCCTCTGGGAAGCTCATGGATCACCTTACCAGGCCCACTGAGGCTGCCCAGGAGGGAGGAAGAGGGGGCTTGGAGAAAGGGAGGGGAGGGAAGGGAAGCCAAGCCCCCCTAAAGGCCATTCTCCATTCTGCCTGTCACATGGGACTCCAAGTCCCTCCTGAATTCTAGAACGACAGATTCAGAGATTCAGGGGTTATATGGGGCAGGGGGAGGGAGGAATCATTACACATAACACAGCCAGTGGCCCAGCTGTGGTCTCTGAACTCTGGCATTCGAGAGGCTTCTGTCCCCCTGAGTGCCTTCATTCCTCCCTCCTTCCTTGGAGTTTCCTGACAGCTCAGCCCCAGAAGATAATGAAGATGGGTGAGCTGATTTCAGCAAAAGTTGATAAATTTCCTTAACATTTAAAACAATTTACTTCTGGGTTTAAAAAAAAAAAAAGGTGCTTCAGAAAATTTTAAAAAGAGGGAAATGTAATAAATATATCACTTTCCTTCTGGACCCGCAAAGGTGTTCAGTTCCTAATGTTCTGTCATTAACTACTCTGTGAGTGATTGGAAATAGTGAAATAGTCTGTAACTAATAGGCTTTGGAAGATGGCTCGGTGGTTAGAGGTGCTTGCTTGCGAAATCTGCCAGCCTGGGTTTCATTCCCAAGCTGCCCATGTAACCCACACTCAATCATTTGCACAGCAATAGTCCCTGTGTGTGTATGATACACACGCGAACACACACGGTGCAAGTAAATAAAATAATAGACCTTTGGGAAAATAGTTCGACAAATGTTAGAAAACCCATTGCCTTTTATTATTCTCCTATCCTAAAGCCTGATGATCTAGAAATTTCCTAGGCAAAAATAACTGCCCAGACAAAGCAAATCTAGAAACCCACAGTATTTTAGTCTGACTGGGCAACATGGATATCAAAATGACTCCTCGATTTTCATCTTTTCCTCTATTCTGACTCTGCATAACAATAATTTATGTAAATAATAGGAAGTTTGCATTAGCCCCACCACCTGAAGAGATTTCTCTCAAGCCTGCAAGGGCACATTTGGGTAGTGTTAACTAAAGTATCACAGGCATTTAAAAACTCTTTTGGGGATCCCTTCCCCTATCCCATTGGGTACCTCCAGAGAAGCCAAGAGGGTGGCATAATGATAACCCATGGAAAGAAGGACTTCAAATGTAAGGAACAAATTGAAAATCACAAGGGAAAGTCTGCAGTAATTTTTGCTGCTTTCCCCACAGGCCACTGAATGGAATCTACTCAAGATGGGTAAATATCAGGAATTCATTTGTCCAATAACCACCACAAGCAACCTGTGGGAGCCAGCTAGCATTCTCATTTCCCAGCTAGTCAGCCATTCTCCATTGTTTATTTATTGGTTTTTAAATATAATTTATTTATTTAAGAGAAACAAAGGGGCAGAGAGAGAGAGAGAGCGAGTGAGAGAGAGAATGGGCATGTCAGAGCCTCCAACCACTGCAAACGAACTCCAGATGCATGTTCCCCCAAGTGCATCTGGCTTACATTGGTCCTGGAGAATTGAACCGGGATCCTTTGGCTTTGCAGGCAAGTGCCTTAACCACTAAGCCATTTCTCCAGCCCCTATTTATTGTTTTTTGATGTTGAGTCTTGCTCTAGCCCAAGCTGACCTGGAGGTCACTATGTAGTCTCAGGCTGGTCTCGAACTTACAGTGATCTTCCAACCTCTCCTTCCTAAATGCTGGGATTAAAGTTGTACACCACTGTGCCTGGCTATATTCCAATTTTAAACATACCATATTCATTTAATAAATTCAGATATTTAAAAAATAGTTTCATTTGAAGGAAAGAGAGAAAACAAAAAAAAAAAAAAAGAAAGGATGGAAGACAGGAAGAAAAATAAATCAAGCAAGCATGGGCACACCAGGGCCTCCAGCCACTGCAAACGAACTCCAGATGCATGACCCACTTTGTACATCTGGCTTTACATGGGTACTGAGGAACTGAAACCAAGACATCAGGCTTTGCAAACAAGCACCTTTAATCACTGATCCATCTCTTCAGCCCAAACTCAGTCATTTTAAATTGCTTAGAAGTATGGTTTTTCTTGGCATCATCCCACTGCTGTGTTACTATGATGTTATTAAGTGCTGGTATTAAATTACAGTAAGGGCATATCTAGCCATTGCATGGTTGGTTTATGGTTTTGAGTTTGATCTCGTTTTTTCTTTCTCCTCTTCGCATTTACATTTCTCTGGTTGTGTCATGGTGCACAGGCTTTATCCATCATTTAAAAGTTTTCTTTCCTGGGGGCTGGAGAGATGGCTTAGCAGTTAAGGTGCATGCCTGCGAAGCCTAAGGACTTAGGTTTGATTCTCCAGATCCCACATGGTGGTGCATGCGTCTGAAGTTTGTTTGCAGTGGCTGGAAGCCTTGGCACGCCAATTCTCTCTCTCTCTCTCTCTCCACTCTCTCTGACTCTAATAAATAAAAATAAAATCTTTTAAAAAACTTTTACTTTCAGGCTGGAGAAATGGCTTAGCAGTTAAGGCGTTTGCCTGAAAAGCCAGAGGATCCTGGTTTGACTCTCCAGGACCCATGTAAGCCAGATGCACAAGGGGATACATGCATCTGGAGTTTGTTTGCAGTGGCTGGGGGCCCTGGCATGCCCATTCTTTCTCTCTCTGCCTCTCTCTCTCTCAAATAAATAAATAAAAATATATTTTAAATTTTTTTAACTTTCTAAAAAAGCATAATCATGAATCCATTGCTGGGTATTTCATCCTAGTTAGAACCTTTGATTCATCTGAGCCCAGGTAATATCCCATGCTTTTGGCATCATTCTACAAAAAACAGACTTTGTGTAAAATCTTACAAATTGAAGATTTTACTCCAGGCCATTACCTTATGACAAATAATTTCTTTGATAGTGATAGACTAATAAGATAATTCTACTAGATGGATTTTTTTTTTCTGTTTTGTTTTTCGAGGTAGGGAATCACTCTAGCCCAGGCTGACCTGGAATTCACTAGGTAGTCTCAGGCAGGTCTCAAACTCACAGTGATCTTCCTACCTGTGCCTCCCAAGTGCTGGGATTAAAGGTGTGCGCCACCACATCTGGCTTTGGATAATGTTTCTTGCTGTCCATTTTTATTCCCAATGTTGAAATGAAACCCTTTTGTTTAAGGGACATGTTTAAACATTTCAGAATGCTTTGATATGTAGACTGAACTGTCACTCAGGCTGGGGAGATGGATAAAAGTGCTCATTAGATAAAGTGTTTGCTGCTCAAGCCTGAGTACCCGAGTTTGTTCCCCCAGACTTCATGGAAAAAGCTAGATGCCATGGTGGGCTTCTGCAATGATGGTGAGATGACAGGAGGAGATGGGAGGGTTTCCCAAAAGCTTGTGGTGGCAAGTGCAGAAAAGAACAACAGCAGAGCGAGAGCCAGAGAGAGAGCAATCCTTCTTCAAATGAGGTAAGAAGGCAAGGACCAATCTGAGGAGTTGTCCTTTGACCTCTGCATGTGTGCTGTGGTATGCCTATGCCTACACTCTCCATACATACAACATACATCTATGAACACACACAGAGAAACAACAATGAATGTCATGTTTGGAAAGCCATGAATGAATGTCATGTTTGGAAGGGTCAAGCAGGAGGACAAAAATCAAGGCCTTTAAATTGCTGGTGATTAGGAAGAGAAGTTCTATAGAAAGAGTATGAGGGGTTAGGGAGATGGCTCAGCAATTAAAGGTGCTTACTTGCAAAGCCTGCTGGTTTGGGCTCAATTCCCCAGTACCCATGTAAAGCCAGACCCATAGAGTGGAACATGCATTTGGAAATCATTTGCAGCTGTAAAATACCCTGGTGTGCCCCTTCTCTCTCTCTCTCTCTCTCTCATAAACAAACAAATAAATAAATAATTTTTTTTTTTTTGGTTTTGCGAAGTAGGGTCTCAGTCTGGTCCAGGCTGACCTGGAATTAACTATGAAGTCTCAGGGTGGCCTCGAACTCTCGGCGATCCTCCTACCTTTGCCTCCTGAGTGCTGGGATTAAAGGCGTGTGCTACCATGCCTGGCAAATAATTTTTTTAAGTATGAGATTCTCAAGATTCTTCTGGTGAACTTTTTTTAGCTCAAAGGTATAATTGATGACAAAAACTTTTCTTTTGTTTTTTGTTTGTTTATTTGTTTGTTTTTTCGAGGTAGGGTCTCACTCTAGCTCAGGCTGACCTGGAATTCACTATGTAGTTTCAGGTGGCCTCGAATGCATAGTGATCCTCCAACCTCTGCCTCCCGAGTGCTGGGATTAAAGACGTGCATCACTACTCCTGGCAACAAAACCGTTTGATCAAGTCCCTTGCACTGCTCCATGCTCTTGTCCTCATCTTGAGATCCCTTTGAATTTTCACACAAGGAGATTGCAGTTTTGCTTTTCACTAGGCTGTGTAAACTATATTGCCAGGTCTTACTGGCAGGTGTCTGGCAAGAGCGTTGCTCTAGGATTTTCCTCATCAACAGTATAATTTAGCAGCACTGTTTTAGGAGGTAACACCTTATAAGTTGGCCATCTTTCCATACTGCAGAAGTGTTTGCCCATCAAATTTTCTCTGTTGATGAGTAATCAAGCACTAAATTGCAGTGGTATCCACTGACTTTTTTTGTGAGGGGGGGAGGGAGACAGGGTCTCATGTATCCCAGGCTAGCCTAGAACTCCTCATGTTGTTGAGGATGACCCTGAGCTTTTGATCTTCCTGTCTCCACCTCCTGAGTGCTGTGGGCTTTAACCTGGGCTTCATGCATACTCAGCAAGCACTTTACTAACTGAGCTAGATCCCCAGATCTAATGCTCTTAAAGTACCAACCAACCTTATGATAAACATATCATAAGATGCCTGAGCTGCCTGTCACTGCTGGAAACTCTCAGCACCAACTTCCTCATGTAGAACTGAGGTCTGTCTCTTTGAGAACAAGTGATGGTGTCAATTGTACTTGTAATGCTCTGATAACAAGTTCTGGTTTTAAAGTGGTATGAGGATGAAGTTATTTGCCAAACAATCCAAACACAAAATCCCTATGAAGTATTTTCCCTCAAGTTTTCATAGCTTTCTTATCTACTTCATCTTCAAAGGGAAGATTTTTTTTTCAAGGTAGGGTCTAACTCTGCTCCAAGCTGACCTGGAATTAACTATTTAGTCTCAGGGTGCCCTTGAACTCATGGCAATCCTCCTACCTCTGCCTCCCAAGTGCTGAGATTAAAGGCATGTGCCACTACACCTGACAAAAAAAATTTTTTTTACCAACCCAATTCTTTGAATCATTCCAAAGCGTTTTAAAAAAATTATTTATTAGAGTCAGAGGGCAAGAGAAAGAGAAAGAGAGAGAGAATGGGCATGCCAGGGCCTCTAGCCACTGCAAATGAACTCCAGATACATGCGCCACATGTGGCTAACGTGGGACCTGGAGAATCGAACCTGGGTCCTTGGGCTTTGCAGGCAAGTGCCTTATCCACTAAGCCCTCTCCAGCCCCATCCCAAAGCATTTTGTACTTTCCATAGCAAACTCTCTTGCCTATCAAACTCATGTTTTGGTATACTAATATACCAGAGATCATTTCATACCTACAGCCCTGGGAGTATCCATAGATTCCCAGCCACTGGATGGGAGCAGAGGCCCTGGGTATTATACAGGAGCCCACTAATTATATTATAAGTAATCATGAAAAGAGGGAAATGTAATATACCGCTTTCCTTCTGGACCCTCGGGTGTTCAGTCCCTAGCGTTCTGTTATGACTCCTTTATGAGTGTTGTTCAGGTCCCGTGGCCCGAGAGGACACTCTGCTGCCAGTCCTTGGCAAGTCAGTAGAATTTTTAGCCTGCACCAGTTTACTGTCTCCTGCAAAAGTTGCCATGATGGCATGGAAATTGTAGGTTTAAAAACTGGAGGGCATCAGTAACCTTCCTTCATAAAGAGAAGGAGAGTGTAGGTTAAAATGTGGGCTCAGTGGAGACAGATTCTGACAGCAGCTGTGCAATAACAAGAATGACAGAAACAACAAGCCAAACCCAGAACTGACAGAGTGCTCTCTCCAGGCCAGGGCCGCTCTTTACAGAGACTAGCTGGTAGGTGCCTTGCACTTGAGCATTCAAGGTTGGCAGGGTTGTTTTCCTACTCTACCAACTGCCACTGTGTTCAGGATAAAAATAGCCTTGTTTGGCTGGAGAGAGGGCTCAACAGTTCAGGCACTAACCTGCAAAGCCTAATGAACTGAGTTTGATTCCCCAGTACCCATATAAAGCTAGATGCACAAAGTGGTACATGCATCTGGAGTTCATTTGCAGTGGCTGGTGGTCCTGGTGCACCCATTTTCTATCATCTATCTGTCTATCTATCTATCTATCTATCTATCTATCTATCATCTATCTGTCATCTATCTGTCATCTATCTATCATCTATCTAAATCAACTATCATCTATATATTTATTTATTTATTTATCTAATCTCTACTTGCAAATAAACAAAAAAATTTAAAAATAGTCTTCTTTTCCAAGGCACATCATCATCTATGCTTATTGAATGTAGCCCAATAAAATAAAATTGCATTTGAGTCTCTACTGAGCAGAGATGGGTAAGTGGTGACTACAGGGATGGGAGTGTTGATAGCTGTGTGAGTAGAACAGGAGGGTAAGAAATGGGATAAGACAAAGGAGAGAAAAAGAGTCCAAAAGAATTCTGTTCATGCCCTGATTTGGCCTTCCCTGGTGGTAAGAATTTGGTATAGACTACCTAGGCACTCCCCATGTCACCATTTGCCCATTTCTAACGTGAGCACTCATTCCCATGTCGTAATAGCTTGGCAGTATAAAGCCACCACATGGTAACAGATGTTAAGTAATTCTGCAGCCATGGAGTCCCATGGACACAGAGCTTTGCTGAAGGGACTGAGTAGTAATGCTATCTTTCCATGTCTGTCATGCTAGAGAATCTCAATGGGTATCAAAGACTGAAGGGCATGCTCCTCTGGAGGTCGAACAAACTTTTGCTTTCTTTTCTAAGATCAACCATCAATCATTATGATTGCCTCTGGTTAGAGCATTCATCTCAAAAACAAACGACACCGAGTCCCACAGTCTCATGTCTTGTCATGCTATTTGGTCATGAGCCGTTACACGAGATTATATCAAGGCTCCAAATGAAATGGCAGACTCTCCTTATCTTTTAATATATCTCAGTCCCAAACTGACCTTGCTCAAAGCAGCCATTCCTTAAAATTTGCATTCTACATTTCAGAACAGAAGTGTGTATGGAGTTACCCAAGCTGACTCACGAGGATGGAGCTCTGCGGTAGCAACATGACTAGATCGCTGTGTCTGCAAACTGTGTGATCAGGTGGTGCCGTGGGGCCATGTTTTCCACATAGTTGCCATGGTTTCTGCAGTTGACACATGCCTGAATGGTGACTCCGCTGAGATCTAAAGAATCCCCCCTAAGTTCTGATGGTAGAGTGAGCACCTCCTTTGCTGGGAACTGATCAGAGGGGATTTAAAGGGGAAAGAATGGTTTGGATGAATCCTACCCAAGATGATCTAAAAGGACCTGAAGCTCAAGAGAATGAAAAGGAAAGCCATTGCTGGGAGATGGGGAGAAAGTATTTACAAAAGTCGTATCTGATAAAGGACTGATATGGAAACTACTCAATGCATTTGTAAAACTTAATAAGAAAACCAACAGCCCAATTTGAAAAAATGGGCCAATACCTGATCAAAGAAGATACTCAGATGAGAAATAGGCGTAATAAAAGATGCTCCCCACTGCACGTCACTAGGGAAGCAGAGATGAAAAGTGACAATTAGATACCACTGCATGCCTATTGAGATGGTTACAATGCAGAATACAACAACACTGGCTGCCTCTGAGGGGATGACAATAGGAGCTCTCCTTCATTGCTGGTGGGAATGCACAGCGGTACAGCAACTATGAAAGGCAGCTTGGTAGCTTCTTACAAAACGAAAAGTAGCTTTATCATGCAACCAGCCACTATACAAGCTTGGTGTAACTGTATATAGATGTTTATAGAATCTTTACTTCTAATGGCCGAAACTCAAAAGCAGCCAAGAGGCCTTCAGTATGTGAATAAACTGTGTGGTTTTATGCAATGAAATATTTAGTGCTAAAAAAAGGAATGAGCCATCAAGTTGCAAAAACCTGTAGAGAAAATGCAAGTGCATACTGCTACGTAGAAGCCAATCTGAAAAGGGGATACGTGGTGATTTCAACTATATGGCATTTTGGACAAGGCAAACTATGAAGGAACAAAAAGACCAGTGACTGGCACAGACTGGAGGAAGTGAGGGATGTACAGGCAGAGGACAGGTTTGTCGAGCAGGGACAGACTGTTCAATATGGTACTGCTATGTGAACACACACCTGTGGTGATCTGAATGTAGATCTTCTCCATAGCCTTGGGGACTTGTCATTAAGCTGGTGGAGCCTTTGGGAGGTGGAGCCTTGCTGGAAGAGGTGTGTCATTGGGGGCAGGCCTTGAGGTAGATTAGTACAGCCCACTGCATGTTCAGAACTGGCTTGTTCTTGCTGACCTCTGTCTCCCTGCTGCTGATATATGAAGATGGGAGCCAGTTGCCATACTTTCTCCACCCAAGTGAAACTTCTCCTGGAAACTGGATGCCTGAAATAAACACTCTCCTCCCATAATCTGCTTCTGGTCAGGTGTTTTGTCCCAGCAATGGAAAGGTAGCTACTCCAATGTCCTTACATGATAAAACCCACAGAATACACAGCATAGCAGACCTTAATGTGGACTGTGAACTTTGGGTCATAATGTTATACCAATTCAATGTAGTCAGTTGTGACAAATGTTCCCACTCTGGTGTGGATGTTGATAATGGGAGAGGCCATGTTTGTGTGGGGATACAGGATACACTGGAAATCTCTGTATCTTCCCTTTAAGTTTGCTATGAACTCAAAACAGCTCTGAAAAGTAAAGTCTCTATTTTTTTCTTTGTGTGTGTTTGCATGGTGTGTGTGCGTGCACACGAGTATGTATTGGTCACCATCTTCTGCCTTGTTTTGAGCCAGGGTCTCTTATTCACTGCTGCATACATCAGGCTAGCTGGTCTATGTATTTCTGGGGATTCTCCTGTCTCCATTCCCCTCCTCACTGTAGGAGTCCTGGGATTACAGATGTACTCCACCGCATCCAGCTTTACCTGGGTTCTGGAGATCTGACCTCAGGTCCTCACACTTGTGCAGCAAGTGCTTTACCCACTGAGCAATCTCCCAAGCCCAAGTCTATATTTTGAGAAAGACTTGAGGCTTTTATAAATACCGTGGATCCACGTACCAGCCTCCAGGAACACGAGCGGAGCAGGGGCCTGTCCCTCCCTCTGGTCTGTTTTCCTCGGCTGCCTTTCTGACGACTGTCTCCTTCAGGACTATCTCCTCGCATTTATTTTAAGCTCGTTTTATTTGCACAAGAAGATGGGGTTTGAGACTGATGGGAAAAAGGGCTTTCCTCACTAAAGAATCAGTGACGTGAAAACAGAAATTTCCTGAGACAGCTGGCAGGACAGGAGCCTTGTTTGCAGCCAGGTATCTATCACTTTCTGCACAACCTATCCATACCTGTGGAAGCTTCTGGGCCTGGCATGGCCATTGCCCCTCATTCAGCCTGAGTAGCCAGTTGGCCCACACCTGTGTTTGCCTTTCTGAGAAGCAGTCGCCAAGGCACAGGAAACAGATGCCATGATCGCGGGCGCTGGTTTCAGGGGAGAAAGCGGGTGGTTGGTAGGCACAAGTTTCAAGTTTCACTATCAGAAATTTGAATCACAGAGTGGGCTGTGTGGTTTACTAGTTATGGGATCCTACTTGCTCTGCAGAGAACAAAGCAGGACCATACCAAACACTCAGTTCCCGGTAACGAATATCTGTATCACTGATAAAACTGTAAGCATTAGAATGTCAAGGCCACCTTACAGACCTCTGAATGCAGTGTAACTGATAGAATGGTATCTGACAGTTACCCAAAATTATGATCTGAAAGTCAGCATGACATGGTGATTTTTATGAAATTAGGAACTTTAACATTGAACATTAATACTTAATGCGACTTAACTAGAAAAATGTTCAGATAACACAAGAGTGTTGGAAATGGCATCTAAGGGCAACAGTGAACAAATGAAATGTCCATTATAATCAGAAAGATGTTTATACTTTGGCTAAATCCATGCTTTATATAGAAAGCTCTGTGGAATCTGTTTTCCTCAGACAGAAAGAACAAGCTTAGTTCTACAAACACACTCCCTGACAGAATTTACATTTTGAAGCAACATAATGCATACTTTTCTGCTCAAAAGCTTATTATGTTGTTTAAAATGCGTAACACATGAATATTAAATCACAAGAACGATGCTAAATAATAACCAAATTGTCATGAGGTTTTTTCTTCTTCTTCTAAGGAACAAAACTAAAAATACACAAATATACTCAAACTATCCAGGCCTCATTTGAGTTCTTTTGGAATTTTTTTTTTGCACGAATTATATATTTAACCCATATGCTTCTCATGTGACTTTCCTTTTTATGGAAATGCAAGCTCTGCTTCAGGCACTTGGGAGAAACTAGGTACGTGATGATACGGGAAGGAAATCGTATTTAATAGTTCCATTCTGAATCATGCTTCCAATGACTGAGAAAGTCTTGTAGGGCCAACCTTTCCAGAAGGAGCAGGATTGGTTCAGAAAGAAGAAAGAAAGAACCAAGTCAAATGAAGTATAATTACAAACAACTTCTTCATGTATTTTGAAATGTTGATCTTTAGTAATGATCTTTTGGTAATGTTATTACCAAAGGAATTATAAAATGCCAATTTTAACTTGCAGATTTCAGATCAATGAATTAATCTGCTTTATGATCCTTGAATAAAAGAGAGACTAGGCAGGCAGTTTCATAATGAGGAAAGTAGAAATAGAGGATTGTCGACTGCTAGGTGAGGAAAGAGAAGGGCATCAAAATTTGGATAGGGGAAAAAAATCTTTTCTAGATGGAAATAGATGGTGGCCAAGAGTCACTCCCAAAGTGAGTGGCCTAGGGATGGGATTGAGGATGGGAAGACATGGGGGGAGTCAGGCAGCTGGCTTTGTACTCTGGTATCCTTGGAGAATCTGTGGCTGAATAAACCAGCTCATCTCTTTCTGCTCCTCTACCCAGGTCGGGAATCCTTCTACCTCTGCTTCTCCCCGTGCTCCTATGAGCAGACCATAGAAGTGGAAGGCTGAGAACACACTGGGGAACTGGGCTGGCTTGAATGTAAAATGTCCCCACTCCCATAGCCTCATGTGCTTTGAATAATTAGTCCCCAGCTGGTAGCAATTCAGGATGTGGAGCCTTGCTGGAGGAGGTGTATTATGGGGGTGGATCTTGAGCTATATCAGTCCAGCCATATTGGATGTTAGCCAGTTCACTCACACTACTCCCTTCCCCTGATGTCTAGCTCATGTTATGCATTCCCCTCCCATAATGAAGCTTCCCCTTGGAACCATAAGCTAAAATAAACCTGTTCCTCCCATCAGCTGCTTCTGGCTAGGTGTTCCCTTCCCCCAGCAACGCAAAGGTAATTGCTACAAGAATCAACAGGGAATGATTGTCTCCTCATCAATTCACAATTCATTCTATCTAAACAAATGAGTACAAGCCTGGCGTGGTGGCGCACTCCTTTAGTTCCAGCACTCGGGAGGCAGATGTAGGAGGATCGCTGTGAGTTCGAGGCCACCCTGAGATTACAGAGTGAATTCCAGGTCAGCCTGGCCTAGAATGAGACCCTACCTCGAGAAACAAACAAACAAACAAACAAACAAAGATTAAAATGAGTAAGCACATAAGTCTGCATTCACTGAGCTAAGCCGCCTTTGGAGATACTCAAAAGGGGAAGGTTGGGAGGATTGAGAAGGCTAAAGATGATGAATATTTCTAGTGATTTTCTGTGATCAATTTCCATTGTCAAGCTGGCTGGATTTAGAATGAAGTAGGACACTGAGGGACATCTCTGGGCATGTCTGCTAGGGCACTCCCAGACAGAATTGTCTGAGGGTGAAATGACAAGCTCTGGATGTGAGTAGCACCATCCCAGGGGTTGGGGGTCTGGAAGAAATAAAAAGAGGGCAAGGAGAAGTCCACCCACTTCTTGGCCCAGCATGAGGTGAAATGAGCCACTCTGGCACATCTCTGCCATAATAGACTGAACCTTTGGAAGTCATGAGTGAATAAAGCTTTGTTCTCCTTTAAGTTATTTCTGTCAGGTATGTTGTCACAGTAATGTCATGAATCACTAATATACTGCCTAAACAATCATTGTCAATTAAGGCTGTGTGTGGTGGTTTTTCAGGTGAACCCATAAACTTAGGTGGGCTGAATGCTAGGTTCCCAGCTGATGGCGATTTGGGAATTAAAAGCTCCTGGAGGCAGTGTATTGTTGGGGGTGGGTTTGTGGGTGTTATAGCCAGCTTCCTCTTGCCAGTGTTTGGCACACTCTCCTGTTGCTGTTGTCCATCTGATGTTTGCCATGAGGTGATGTCCACCCTCTCTGTTCATGCCGTTTTCCCCTGCCATTGTGGAGCTTCCCCTCGAGTCTGTAAGCCAAAATAAACCCTATTTTCCCCACAAGCTGCTCTCGGTTGAGTGTTTTCTTCCAGCAATGCGAACCTGACTACAACAGTGAAGATGGCACTGAGAAGTGGGGTCATTGCTGCTAGAAATCTGCCTGTGTAGCTTTTGGCCTTTTGGAGCTAATTTTCAAGAGAAACGTGGAAGGATTTGAAACCTTAGCCTAAGCAATGCCTGGCAGTGCTGTAAGGTGAGCTTGATGGACTATCCTGGTCAGATGTGCCCCCTTGTGCATCTGGCTTACGTGGGTCCTGGGAAGTCAAACCTGGGTCCTTTGGCTTTGCAGGCAAGTGCCTTAACTGCTAAGCCACCTCTTCATCCTGATACTTGCCTTTTAAGAGACCTGATGCATTTAGGTCCCTCCCTCACTTCTGACCCTAGCACCATTGTCTTTCTCACATATTGGAGAGTAAAAATGATGATATTTGAAAAAGATTAAGAATATGCTATTGTGGCCAGAAATCATAAGGCCTGTTCATGTAGAAATAATCATGGAGAGAACCATGCTTCAAAACTCCATCTGGCTGTTGCCCTCCTCAGACAAAAATTAATTTGGCCTGCTGGCTGGCAAGGAGCCAGCAGACTCCCTGCAGATGTTTTGCATGGCTGAGCACTAGGCCAAGACAGAAGAAGCAGTGTCAACTTTTTGCAGATTGACGCTATTTATTTAGTTGATGGCCACACTTCCCTGCCCTTCCTATACCTAGCTGTTCAGTGCTTGAGAAAAGAAAGATAATTAAAAACAGACAAGGTTTCTGCTTGAACTCTTTGACAGGACAGCAAAGATTTGGCTTTGGGTTTTATGACACCGTGTGTGTGTGTTTAAATATGGCCAACCTGTTCTTCCAAGAACTAATTGTAACATCCACCTGTATTATCTTCCTGGTCAACAACTGGAAAACCAGTGTCTGCCCCTCCCAGTGCCACCAAAAGTGGTTTACCATTTAGTCTTACTGCAGCTCTAGTATTCCCCCAACCCAGGAACCAGGGGTCTGTGTCTCTCTAAAACCAAGGGTAAAAGCCAGGCGTGGTGGCACACGCCTTTAATCCTAGCACTCAGGAGGCAGAGGTAGGAGGATCGCTGTGAGTTCGAGGCCACCCTGAGACTAGGTAGTGAATTCCAGGTCAGTCTGGGCTAGAGTGAGACCCTACTTTGAAAAACCAAAAAAAAAAAAAAGAAAAAAGAAAATGCACTGCTAAGAAACATGTAGAGTAATGCAAATGACTGACATGAGTTTTACCTTAGTCTCTTAAAAATAAGTTCCAAGAGCTTGAGCAGGAAAACCATACCAGCTCTTTCAAAAAATATCCCAGAAAGTCACATCTTCTTATTTCTGAATATATACACCAGTGGATCTGAGTATGCGCAACAGAACCAGCTATCTAGGAGAGAGTCAGGCACCACGGTTGGGACAAGCTACCCAGGAGTCTTTGTGCATTAGGCCCAACTCTGGCTACCTTGGGGTTTTAAAATCCAGCTGCTAGCATCACTTAGTCTAAACTTAGAGGCAGGAGAGAAAAAGCATCTCTGGGGGCGGGGTGTGTGTGGCACACATGGACTTTTCCTTTTCATTCTTGTTGAGAGCTGAAGGATCGCGTGAAGCTTTTGAAATAGTACATTTCCATATATTCATTTGCCTGGGGAAAGCATATGCATAACTTTCAGAAGATTTTCAATGAACTCCCCAGAATGCTAGAAATACCCAGAGGCAGAGGGAGCCCTCACAGCCAGTTGCAAAATCCTTTGGAACTGCATCATAGAGCAGACGGCATCCTGCTCTCAGGAGAGAAGTCATAATGTGATCGTTGGTGGTAGGTTTGTGTGCCGGTGATGTTACAGCAATCAAACGCTCTAAGGATGCTAACATTGTAAATTATTCTCTGGGTTCTATAAACACATGCGATGGTTCTAAAAGGGGCTTGTCTTACGAAGCACTGCAGGCTGTTTTCACTGCGGTCATTGGTTTGGTAAAGCAAGAAGCTGCTCAAATAAATAATTAAGGATTGACTAAACAATGTTTGTTTGTCCTGAAATTTACAAAGACTTTCTGCAGGGAGATTTAATAGGCTTAAGTTTCTTTGAAAGCAATACTGTCACCCCTTTCTGAGGTATTGCAAACAGTTAATGGTTGCTGGGGAGTGGGAAAAATTTCTAACAGTGGGATAGCCACTCGTAAGTTGTATGTGCTCTGATAAATAGCTCCCACGCATGCCCATTCAGGCAGCCCTAATTAAACTCAGTGGGTCACACTAACACACAAGAAAAAAAGACATTAGAGTAGAAGCGAGGCTAGTTGTGAAAAATAAGGGATTCAATGGGAGGGAAATGTGAAAAGGTTCAAGAGAAGACAATGAGAGGAGATTATGATCAAAATATATTATATGCAGATAAGAAAATTGTCAATAAAAACAAATTTTAAGATCTGGAGAGATGACCCAGCAGTTAAAGGTGTTTGCTTACAAAGCCATTAGGCCCGTGTTTAATTCCCCAGTACCCACGTAAGCCAGATGCACAAAGTGGTGCATACATCTGGAATTTGTTTGCAGTGACAAGAGGTCCTAGCACACCCATCTCACCCCTGCTTGAAAAAAATAATTAAAATATTTTTAAAATAAATTCAAAAGCAAATTTTAAAAAGTTAACATAAAGCCAGGTGTGGTGGTGCATGCATTTAATACCAGCACTTGGAAGGCTGAGGTTGGAGGACTGCTGTGATTTTGAAAATTAACACTGGGCCTGGGCTACAGAGTGAGTTCCAGGTCAGCCTGTGCTAGAGGGAGACATACCTCAAAAAAAAAAAAAAAAAAAAAAAAGCAGGGGGGCTGGAAAGATGGCTTAGCAGTTAAGGGACTTGTCTTCGAGGCCCGAGGACTTAAGTTCAATTTCCCAGAACCCACATATGCCAAATGCACATATGGAGTTAGTTTGCTGTGGCTGGAGGCCCTGGCATGCCCATTTTCTCTGTGTCTCATAAATAAATAAGTAATTTTTTAAAAGCCAAAAATGTAAATAAATAAATAAGTTTACATAAATATGTTGAGGGAAAAAAAAACAATAACAGAAATCCGAGAGAACACAGTGGCTCAGCCAGTCCTGAAATTGACTCTGACTTTCAGGGGTCTAACCCAACTATGAGAGGCCTGAATACAAAAGGATGCTCGCCAAGGAATAGTGACCGGCCGGGTAATAGAAGATGAAGTCACACAGCAGTGGGCCCAGTCCATAGCTGAACACTTGGATGGAATCCAAACTCCTTCTTTAAAGATGCTTAGAAAAAGGTTGGAGAGATTTAAGGCACTTGCCTGCAAAGCCTAAGGACCCAGGTTGGATTCCCCAGGACCCACGGAAGCCAGCCTCTGGAGTTCCTTTGCAATGGCCAGAGGCTCTGATGCACCCATTCTCCCTTTTTCTCTGCTTCTCTCTCAAATAAATAAATACATATTTATAAAGATGCTTAGAAGAAAAGAATCATGCCAACGTTTTCCTCCACTGGTTTCCGTTTCCCTAAAAGGCCTGTGATGTGCGCTCCAAACCCTGCACCCAGAACAGGCCTTTTGACTCTAAAGAGAAGGCGGCGAGGATGACCTACCGGCAGCAGGTGGTTGGTTGCTGGGGCAGATTCCAGACCCTGTGGCTCCCCTGGCCGATCTTTCTTCCTGGCCATCCTCCTCAGCCCTTCCCTCTACTTCTTCAGCCGGGAGGCCCATGCTGTAGGCGCACTGGGGCAATGGTCCATATTTTGGGGGATCCATAATGGGTTTGTGATCCTCCCCAGGAGGGTTCCCCCAACCTGTGCAGCCGTCTGCTGAGTCCGAGCTTGCCCAGGGAGGGTAACTGCCACCCTCGACTGCTCTCTGTGAGTACTTTTCAGGGGACCCAGGAATCCAAGCTGTCCTGCCTGGCGGTGGAGGGACATGGCAGCTCTCAGAGTCCACCAGGCTCTCTGTCCCCGTGAAGCAATGGCTTAGGCTGTCAGTCTCACCCACCTCCAGGGGCTCCCGGAAAGGAGGAGCCGATTTACTTCCAGGCCACACGGAAGAATCTAGGGATTGAGGGGCCCGGTCTGTGTACTCATCTTCCGTGGGGATCTGCCTGGAGGGGTCTCCCTGGGTCTCCACTTCGCTGACCAACGAGAACATTCTGGCGTCTTCACTCTCACACACAGGCCCACAGACACCAGCACCATTTGGATAGGCCAGGTCTTCTGGAACCATCTTCTCCATAGTCACCAGTAAGATACCTTCACAGACCTCCCGCTGACCGGAGGCTGCTGAGTGACCACTGATACAGCTGTCCCCCGAGGACTCCTGGAGTATGAAGTCGGGAGGCATTAGTGGGGATGGGGAAGTGGTTCTGAGGTTAAAGACGCTTGCTTGCAAAGTCTGCTAGGCCGGGGGTTTGATCCCCCAATACCCACATAAAGCCAGATGTAAAAAGTGGTGCATGTGACCTCCGGGTGCCTGGCACTACCTACACAAGACCCTCATAATAGGAGGAAAAGATGATGACATCAAAAGAAAAGAGAGACTGATGGAGAAGGGGAGGGGATATGATGGAGAGTGAAGTTATGAGGGGAAAGTGGGGGGGATGGAATTATCATGGTTTATTGTTTATAATTATGGAAGTTGTCAATAAAAAAAATGGTGCATGAGTCTGGAGTTTGTAGAGGCAAGAGGCCCTAGCATGCTCAATAGACACACACACTCTCTCTCTGTGTCTTCCTCTCTCTCTATATATATAATGTATATACATCACATATATATGTATATGATGTATGTATGTATATGAATGTGTACTGCATTGGTACCAAGAGTTACCGGGGCATGTTTAGCTAACCACTGCTGAAAACAGTATTGGTATTGATGTGAGTTTTTTTCACCCAACGAGTACACTTTTTTTGTATCATTTAAAATTGTAGAATGTAGGAGAGACCTGCACTGGAATACAACCGGGAATGAATGCACCTCACTGTACCTCAAAGGGGTAAGAATGTGGACCCACACAAGCAGAGAGCTGCCGCCTGAACCCAGTTCTCTGACTACATACTCTCAATACGAATAAAGATCACAGCACCGTGTAACCAAATGTTGGACTCCAGTCAGTAGCTCTTGCTTTCTGGCATGGTTTAGTAATCTTGAAACTACTTTCTGTGTGCTCTAAGACCGAGCAAAGGAGTAAATACATTGAGACTAAGGGAGTCAGGTGTCACATTGTTAAGAGAAGAGTCAAGGAGGAAAAGAGGAAGACGAGAATGAATCCTCTAGTGTTGAGTGGCTGGAATTGAAGTAATCAGTACAATGTTTAAAGTTGATATATATTTTTTAAACTTTTATTTTTATTTATTTTTATTTTTTTTGGAGACAGACACAGAGAGACAGACAGAGAGAGAGGGAGAGGGAGACAGAAAATGGGCGCGCCAGCAGTCTCTCAGCTGCTGTGAATGAAAACCAGATGCGTGCGCCCCCTTGTGGGCAAGTGCGGCATTGCGCCCTTGCATCATTGCATCTGGCTAAACGTGGGACCTGGAGATTGTAACCAGGTTCTTAGGCTTAGCAGGCAGATGCCTTAACCGCTAAGCCATCTCTCCAGCCCAAAGTTGATATATTTTTATACCTAAGGAAACGGATGTAGGGCAAAATAAAATGGAATTTCAATGATCAAATGTGGGTTGGAAAATAGTATTATGCCACTGTTAATTTTTTTTTTTCAGGATCTCATGTAGCCCAGGCTGGCCTGAAATCACTATGTAGCCAAGGATGACCTTGAAATTTTGGTTCCCTCTATTACCACTTCCTGAGGGCTGGGTCTACAGGTATGTGCCACCAAGCCCAGAGCTTGTTAGGCAAGTACTCGGCCAACTGAGCTATATTACTAACATCACTGTTAAATTTCTTGACTTTGATAAATTTACTATGCTTAGATGTGAAAATATCTTTATCCTTAAGAAATACAGGTATTTGGGCTGGGGCAGATTGCTTAGTGGTTAAGGCACTTGCCTGTGAAGCCTAAGGGCCTCCGTTTGTTTCCCCAGAACCCATGTAAGCCAGATATACATGGTGGTGCAAGTGTCTGGAGTTTGTTTGCAGTGGCTACAGGCCCTGGTGTGCCCATTCTCTCTCTCTCTCTAATAAATTTAAAAACAAATTTAAAATTTTTTTTTTTAAAAAGAAAGAAAGCTGGGTGTGGTGGCACATGCCTTTAATCCCAGCACTTGGGAGGCAGAAATAGGAGAAGCACCGTGAGTTCAAGGCCACCCTGAAACTACAGAGTGAATTCCAGGTCAGTCAGGACCTGAGTGAAACCCTAGAAAGAAGAAAGAAAGAAAGAAAGAAAGAAAGAAAGAAAGAAAGAAAGAAAGAAAGAGAGAGAGAAAGAAAGAAAGAAAGAAAGAAAGTGAGAGAGAAAGAAAGAAAGAAAGAAAGAAAGAAAGAAAGAAAGAAAGGAAGGAAGAAAGAAAGAAAGAAAGGGAGAAAGGTATTTAAGGAAACAGGAATAAGTCATTTCCATTCTCTTAAGTGATTTGAGAAAAACATGTACTCACTCATATACATACTCATACACACATAGAGAAAACAATGTAGTAACATTTAAACTACTGGTGACTGGGTATCAGACATATGGAAGGCTGTTGTAATAGTCTATTTTTCTATAATTTTGAAATGATGTCAAAATAAAAGGTTACTGAAATAGCTACTGAGTAAAGGAAAGTTGGTGGGATCTACCAAAAATAAATAAATAAATAAATAAAAAATAAACAATATTATGCCAGGCATGGTGGCGCAAGCCTTTAATCCCAGCACTTAGGAGGCAGAGGTAGGAGGATCACCATGAGTTTGAGGCTAGAGTGAGACCCTACCTCAAAAAAATAAAAAAATAAAAAGGAAAGAAAGTTGGTGGGATGTTTTGTCCCAAGAATCTGAACTAGTTAATCAAGATTGGTCCTAAAAAAAAAAAAAAAGGACACAGTGACAAGACAATGGGACTAGGCTTAGTGTTGCCCAGCACCTGTAAAGACTGGGTCAATCTCCAGCATGGGGCAGGGGGATAATGGGGAGGAGGATGGGCAGAATGAAAGCAAAGAAAACAGGCGTTTAGAATGAGCACTGACATGGGTCCTGGGTTATTCGATAAGGGATCAAACCTGGATTGGGTTTTGACACTGAACTCTATAAAGGTGCCCATTACACAATTCAGTTGACAGAGCGCTTGCTCGCATCTACGGAGTCCTGTGTTTGATCCCCATCTCAGCACATAAACAGGGCATGGTGCTGTGTGCCTATAATACTAGTACTTGTGAGGGTGGAGGCAGGAGGATCAGAAGTTCAAGGTCATCCCTGGCTACATATAGACTTCGAGGAAGCCTGGGTTACATGAGATCCTATCACAAGAACGAAGAAAGTTAAGTGCCTGTTAAGCAATAGAGCTCAAGAGTTGGCTAGTTGTAGTTTGATTGGCCTGTTGCAGAGATTAAGGAAGGGATTAAAGACTTATTACCTTATTTCCACTTAGTCGGCTGCAAGCATCATTGGACCAGCTCCACAAATTAGCTAGAAAAATAAAGCAAGTATAAGGGCTTCATATTATAACTTCCTATCCCTTTAAAAATAAATTTTATTTTGTATATTTAAGTTACCCAACATATAGGATAGATACAGGAGGTAAAATGGAAACTACTGAGAAGCAAATTAACTCATTTATCAAGCCACAGTTATCCAGTTGTGTGTCAAGAACAGCCAAAATTAACTCATTTAGCAAAAAAATAAAAATAAAAATAAACTCATACACTATAATACTGTTCCCGAGAAGTGTTTATCCCACATATCTATTACTGGATCCTTTGACCTGCTTCTCCCCACTTCCTTCCCCCTACTCATCGTTTTATTCTCTACCTCTGTGTATTTCACTCCCCCTATACCACTTAATGACTACATAGATGTGAGATCAAGTGCTACCTGTCTGAGGTATTCAGGCTTAGTATTATTGACCACTTTGTCCATTCGATACTGTCTTTAGTTTTTAAATATTTTATTTACTTATTTATTTGAGAGAGAAATGGGCACACCAGAGCCTCCAGCCACTGCAAACAAACTCCAGACACATGCACCACCTTGTATATATGGCTTATGTGAGTACTGGGGAATTAAACCTGGGTCCTTAGGCTGCACAGGCAATTGCCTTAACCGATAATCTATCTCTCCAGCCCCCTTGATTCTGTCTTTAAACATACTCCAAGTGTATCAGGGTATTATTGACTGCTTGGTCAGTTTGATACTGCATTTAAATATACTCCAAGTGTATCCTATCAGGGCATTATTGACCGCTTTATTTGAAACTATCTTTAAACATACTCCAAGGGTGTGATTCAGTGGTAGAGTACTTGACCAATATGTGCAAAGACCTGGGTTCAATTCCAGCATGGGGGTGTCAATCAGTTAATCAATAAACTGAGTTAAAGAGTCTGAATACATTTATTATGTGCATCAAAACTTCCTGGACTGGAGAGATGGCTTAGTGGTTAAGGTGCTTGCCTGCAAAGCCTAAGGACTCATGTTCTACTCTCCAGATCCCATATTATCCAAACACACAAAGCTGAGGCAAGCACAAGGTCGCACATGCCCACTAGGTGGCACAACCATCTGGAGTTCAATTTCAATGGCTGAGGCCCTGGCATGCCAATTCTCTCTCTCTCTCTAAAATAAAAAAAATAAAAATGAATAAATAAATAAAAATAGAATTTCCTGGGTCAGGACAATGGATTGGTGGATAAAGCAGTCAGGAGCTCAAGCTGGAGTACCCAAGTTGGAGCCCCAGATCCCCCGTGAAAAGCCAAAAGGCTGCGGCAGGCTTCTGTAAATGCAGCATGCTGATTGATGGAGAGATGGGAGGCAGAGACAGAAGAACTTCCCTGAAGCTGGAAGCAAAGAGTGAGGAACCCTGTCCCAAATGAGGTGAAGATGGGGACCCACCTCAGAGTTGTCCTCTGGTCTCCACATGCACACCATGGCATGCACCACTCTGCATACACACACACACACACACACACACACACACACACACACACACACACACACGTAAATGCTTTTTTAAATAGCATCATGTGTCCTTCTATTGAATTTGTAATAACTATAATTAACAAACAAAGCTTCCTATTTTATGTAAAGAAAAATACAACCCATGACTCTCCATCAAATACCGATGGTCACACTGCAGGCTGTAAGAGGTCTGTTGGGCTACAGGCATTCTGGAGGCTGTAAGAGGCCTGCTGCTGGACTACAGGCCTTCTTGTCTCCTCAGCAATTTTTCTTTGACTATGAGGAACCAGAGTCAAAAAAGATACATTCCTGTAAACTAGCTAGCTCCAGTACCTGGACAATAAAGATGAAGTGTGTGCTGTGGGGCTAAGGGTCAGTTCCTGCAGTACCAGAGGCCCCCACTCTGTTTTCGCATCTTGTTGCTTTTCATAGGAAAGAAGCGTGTCTTCTGTGGTATACACGAGGGACATTCCATGAACTTTTAATACGCCATTGCTTTTTAAAAATTTACTTATTTGTGAAAGAGAAAGAGGCAGAGAGAGAGAGAGAGAGATAGAGAAAGGAGAGAATGGGTGCACCAGGGCCTCCAGCCACTGCAAACGAACTCCAGACATGTGCCACGTTGTGCATCTGGTTTATGTGGGTCCTGAGGAATTGAACCTTTAGCTTTGCAGGCAAGTGCCTTAATTGTTAAGCCATCTCTCCAGTCTTCCACTAACTTTTTAAAAATTCTTTCAAAAATATTTTTATTTATTTGAGAGAGAGAAAGAGGTAGAGAATGACATGCCAGGGCCTCTTGGAAACAAATTGCACAAGAATGCACCATTTTATGTATCTGGCATTTATGTGGGTACTAGAAAATTGAACCTGGGCACACAGGCTTTGCAAGCAAGTGCCCTCCATTAATCTACATATACATTTATACATATACACGTCTGTATCATCTATAAAGTCAAATCTACAAATTTATGAATTTATATTATGCAAACATACAGTTTTATCCCACACCTAATGAAATATCCAGTGATCCACTGTTTCACTCAATATTTTGCTTTTGAGACAGGGTCTCAGTCTGTAGCCAGGAAGCTTGCCTGGAATGCACTGTGTATCCCAGGTCCTAGTGGGTGCTCATGGTGATCCTCCTGCCTCAGCCTCCCGAGTGCTGGGATGACAAACCGACAGCACAACGCCTGGCTTTTACTTTCTATTGAGGTTCATGTCAGAAGTTGTCAACTCTTCACTGGACCCTAATCACAGTTTATAGTGGCAGCTATAATGACCTCACAGCCTCTGAGCTCAGGCACAGTGCTAACCAGGGTCTACGTGTCATCTGCTTTGTGCTCGATGCCTTTCTGTGTGTGACCTAGCACAGTTTATGTAACTTATCTGAGCCGCCGCTTCCTCCTCAGGAAAAGGGAAAATAATAGCGCCCACCTCGTGGTGCTGTTCCAAAGATCTGTGTGGTACGTCTAAATGCACACAGCCATGCTAGCACACAGTGCGAGACCATGCGTGCCAATTAGTGCTGTCATCCCCATCATCGTCGCTTTGTCGAAATGTGATCAAAATAAAACCAGCCTAGGCTGGAAGGATGGCTCAGCAGTTAAGGTACTTCTTGCCTGTAAAAACCTAACAACCAAGGTTCAATTCCCCAGTACCCATGTAAAGCCAGACTCACAAAGTGGTGCATGCATCTGGAGTTCGTTTGCAACAACTGGAGGCCCTGAAACATCCATTTTGTCTCTCTCTCTCTCTGTCTCTGCCTATCTCTCTGTCTCTCTCTACTTGCAAATAAATACATAACACATAAAATCATCTCAGGCCTGAAGAGATGGCTCAGTGGGGAAAGTGCTTGCTGGGCGAGCAGGAGGACCTGAGTTTATATCCGAGATTATATCCTCAGCACCCACATACACGCCAGGCACAGCAGCACAGCCGTGTAACCCCAGCACTGGAAAGGTGGAGACAAGAAGCTCCCTAAGGCTAGCTCCTCCACTGACAGACCCTGTCTGAAAAAAATAAGGCAGACAGGGCTGGGGAGATGACTTAGCCAGTGGTGTGGAAGCGTGCATTGGAAGTGGCAGGTGGGCATGGCAGCCTGCCTCTAATTGCAGCACTACACAGGTCCCTGGTGCAAGTTGGCTCACTGGACCAGCCAAATTGCTGAGCTCTGGGTTCAAAGAGAGGCTCTGTCTCAATAAAGTATGTGGAGAGTGATCTAGAAAGACACCTGGGGCTAGAGAGGCAGCTTAGTGGTCAAGGCACTTGTCTGCGAAGCCTAAGGACCCAGGTTCGATTCTCCAGGTCCCATGTTAACCAGATGCACATCATGGTGCATGCATCTGGAGTTCATTTGCAGTGGCTAGAGGCCCTGGCACACCCATTCTCTCTCCCTCTGTATCTAATAAATAAATAAAATGATTTAAAAAAATTAAAAATTTTTTTGAGGTAGGTTCTCGCTCTAGCCTAGTCAGACCTGGAATTCACTCTGTAAGTCTCAAGCTGGTCTTGAACTCACAGCAATCCTCCTACCTCTGCCTGCCAAGCACTGAGATTAAAGGCATGTGTCACCATTCCCGGCTTATTTGATAGCCCACTGTTTTATTAGGTAATATAATATTTATAGCTATAGCAAGTTATACAGAGCTTCCTGAAAAGCACTTGTCTCAGGTGGGAGATTAACCAAATCACAGCAGAGTGGAGGCGGGCCATCTAAACAGGCAGTGGCTGGAAATGGAAAATGAACAAGTGAATGAGAATTAAAGGATTAAGAATGCCTTGAGGGCTGGAGAAACAGCTTAGTGATTAAGGCATTTGCCTTCGAAGCCTAAGGACCCAGGTTTGATTCCCCAGTACCCACATAAGCCAGCTATGCATGATGAAGCATGTGTGTGGAGTTTGTTTGCAGTGCCTAGAGGCCCTAGTGTGCCCATTCTCACTCTCTAGCTTTCTCTTTCCCTCTCCCTCCCCCCTCCTTCAGTATCTATCTCTGCTTGCAAATAAATAAATACAAGTATTTTTTAAAATGCCTTGAGAAAACCTAATGAAGCATTGAATTCTTTCAAAAAAAATTATTCTGGGCTGGAGAGATGGCTTAGCAGTTAAGGCATTTGCCTGTGAAGCTAAGGACCCCGGTTGGATTCTCCAGGTCCCACGTAAGCCAGATGCACATGGTGGTGTACGTGTCTGGAGTTCGTTTGCAGTGGCTAGAGGGCCTGGCACGCCCATTCTCACTCTCTCTTTCTTTCTCTACCCCTCTCTCTGCCTTTAATAAATAAACAAATAATAAAATCTTATAAAAAAATTGTTATTCTTTTAGCTTTTAGTATATAAGTCAAACATGGTGTGATGTTAAAAAGCACTTTCAAACACTTTTCTGGGTTTCCTAAGAAACAAAAATAACAGTGGGTTTCCATTCTAAGAATGAACACCTAGATTTCACTAAATATAAGAAAAATTGCTTTACTTTGAAAATTTTAGATTTGAATTTTAAAAATAACACCTCAATCAACATTCCCCTCCATTTATCTGCCATCTATCTGAACATTATATCTGTGTTTTATTTTACTTTTTATTTTGAGAGAGAGAGAGTGGGTGTGCCAGGGCCTTAGCTGCTGTGAATGCACTCCATACGTGTGCACCCCCTTGTGTGGATGTGTGACATTGTGCACTTATGTCACTGTGCATCTGGCTATGTGGGACCTGGAGATTCGAACATGAGTTCTTAGGCTTTGCAAGCAAGCGCCTTAATGGCTAAACCATCTCTCCAGCCTTTATCTGTGTTTGAAATGAGTACATAAAAAAAAAGATATATTCTGGCCGGGCATTGTGGCTCACGCCTTTAATCCCAGCACTCGGGAAGCAGAGGTAGGAGAATCGCCATGAATTCGAGGCCACCCTGAGACTACATAGTTAATTCCAGGTCAGCCTGGACCAGAGTGAGACCCTACCTTGCAAAACCAAAATAATAATAATAATAATAATAATAATAATAATAACAACTAATAAAAAAAGATACATTCTAAGCTGGGCGTGGTGGCGCACGCCTTTAATCCCAGCACTCGGGAGGCAGAGGTAGGAGGATTGCCGAGAGTTCGAGGCCACCCTGAGACTACATAGTTAATTCCAGGTCAGCCTGGACCAGAGTGAGACCCTACCTTGCAAAACCACAAAAAAAAAAAAAAAAAAAAAAAAAAAAAAGTTAGAATCTGAGGTAGGAGGATCGCCATGAGTTTGACTCCAACCTGAGACTACATAGTGAATTCCAGGTCAGCCTGAGCTAGAGTGAAATCCTACCTTGAAAAAAATATTAGAATCTCCATATTAGAGAGATTATATGATTTTTGTCTTTCTGGGCCTGGGTTATCTTATTTAGTGTAATCTTTTTTTCCCAATTCCATCCATTTTCCTGAAATTTTCATAATTTCATTTTTCTTTTATAGTCAAGCAAAATTCCATGGTGTATATGTACCACATTTGTATCACCTAGCCATCAGCTGATGGACATCTAGGTTGGCTCCATTTCCTAGGTACTGTGAATAGAGAAGAATGCTGGAACATTCTTGTTTACTGATGTACAAACACATTGTTGTAACAGTGAGTTGGACACAGAAGGTGTTTGACCCCAGAGTGCAGACACTGTAGTGGTTTGAGCATATGGCCCCAGGACTCAGGCTGGCACCTGGAGGTGGGTCTTGAGTCAGGCCTCAAGGTGTGGAAGAGCATTTGAGCTCTGGCAGGTTGGTGGTACCAGCTGTTGGTGGCATCTTTCTGCTGTGATCTGTGGAAGTGAGCCAACTTCTCCTGACATTGATGGTGTTCCCCTGTGTGGTCGTTTGAACAGTTGGCCCCCGATATAGTCAGTGTTTTATTAGTTTGTACTTTGCATCTGCAGCCACCTGGCTGGAGGCAGTGTCACTGGGTGGATCCTAGGTGGGGTGGTGGGTTTGAGATTTCAATCTAAAGATCTGCAAAGTGTGCCTAGCTGGAGTTCCTGAGGTGTGCTGTGCTGTGTGGCTTTTGGCTTGTGGCTCTTCTCTCTCTCTCTCTCTCTGCTTGGATCTATGAAGGCAGGCCAGCTTCTTTTGCCATTATAGAACTTCTCCCGGATCTGTAAGCTTCAATAAATCCTTTCCTCCATAACTGTGCCTGGTCTGGAAGTTCATCTCAGTGAACCTGAAGCTGTCTATTACAGCCTGAATTGGGTAAGCCTGAAATAAACCCTTTCCTCCTATAAACTGCTTTTGGTGGGGTGTTTGTCCAGCAACACTGCAAAACACACACACACACACACACACACACACACACACACACACACACACACACCCCAAGGCTCTTACTTGAGCAGGTCCATAGACAGCCAGTGAACAGTCTACTCATCTCCCAAGCCATTTCCCTGGAAAGTATCCTTGTTCTTTACAGGTATGTTTCAGACACCACGGAGGACACAGTACCTGAAAGCGCTTTCCCTTTCTTCCTGTAATAAATGCCAAAGATGACACCAGCGACCAAGGCCAGGGACACGAACAGAAGCAGTATCACAACACTGGGCGTGTCCATCTGGGCTTCTACATTGGAAGAAAAAGAGAAATACAGTCTTTGAGATCGTTTCCTTTTACTAATGGAACAAAAGCCTTGAAACCAACCCCAGAATCTAGGATGTGGGTCTGAGTGAATGAACAAAAGCACAAAAGCAGAGTTCGGCATCCTAGCTGCATTTGTCAGCAAACGCTCACATTCTTCAGTGGGAACTTCAAAGTCTAGCCCAGCCCTGCTCTGTGGAGTCTATCTTAGGACCACTGCCTTGACAGCCTGAAATCCATTCACAGTGCAGCCCTGTGCCCTCCCTGCTGGCCTCCACAGCACTCACTCTCTGTGGGTGGGGGGACGCTGCGGACTAGAAAGCCCTTATCACGCATCTGTCTGAATGTCAACAGGGTGCCAGAGACTTGCTGGCCAAGGACACAGAGCCAAAGCCGCCCTGGGAAGCGTTTCTGCTATTCCATCAGTGACACAATGAGAGCTCCACCCTTGTTTTCATCCCCTGTCCATCTCTCCTTTGCTAGAACCTTTGATAGAAACCACAGGTTTCTTGACTCCCACCTATCGCTCTTTTGAAAAATAGCCTACAGCTGGGCATGGTGGTGCATGCCTTTAATCCCAGCACTTGAGAGGCAGAGGTAGGAGGATTGCAGTGAGTTTGAGGCCACTCTGAGACTACATAGTAAAATCCAGGTCAGCCTGAGCTAGAGTGAAACCCTACCTTGAAAAACAAAAAAAAAACAAAAACAAAAACAAAAACAAAAAAAAAAAAGAAAAAGAAAAATAGCCTATAATTCCCTCATTTATTTTTCATACAATCTTAAAAATGATCTTTTTAAAAAACACTGTTGTGTTGGCCTGGTGAGATGGATCAGTGGTTAAAGTGCTTGTTTGCAAAGCTTGATGGCCTGGATTTGATTCCCAGGAACCATGTAAAGCCAGATGCACAAAGTGGTGCATACATCTGGAACTCGTTTGCAGTGGCAGAGGCCCTGGCATTCTCTTTCCCCCTCTCTCCCTCTCTCTCTCCCTTGGTGTGTGCCTCCTTCCCTTCCTTCCTTCCTTCCTTCCTTCCTTCCTTCCTTCCTTCCTTCCTTCCTTCCTTCCTCCTCCTGCTTTCTTTCTTTCTTTCTTTCTTCCTTCCTTTCTTTCTTTCTTTCTTTCTTTCTTTCTTTCTTTCTTTCTTTCTTTCTTTCTTTCTTCTTTTTCTCTCAAATAATTTTTTTAATATAAAAAAACCACTGCTGTGATTCAGTGTAATTCTACCCCTGGATGCCTTAATGTGTTCTTGACTCTCAATTCCTGGTCACAGCCTGTTTTTAACTGTGTTCTGTGGCCTGAATCCTCTTGCTTCACAAAAAAGGTCTTCTTACCATATTGGCTATCTTGAATATTCCCCAGTTCAGTGAAAACAAGAAAGCAACAACTCATCAAGTAATCTAGCATGGGAGAAGCCCATTTTCAATCTCTAGTAGCCAAAAGAAAATGAATCTTGAATTAAAATACAGATGAAGAGCTGGGTCTGATGATGCATGCCTTTAATCCCAGCACTCAGGAGCTGAGATTAGAGGATCACCATGCGTTCCAGGCCAGGCTGGGGTTACAGAGTGAGTTCCAGGTCAGTGCCTGAAAGAAGGTCCTGCCTTGAAAGAAGCAAATAAAAATAATAAATGAAATACTGATTCAATGAAATGCCAAGATGACCAAGGATGGGATGATATGCAAAGTCACAGGCAAGCCCTCGCATGCAGTTCTGAAGAGACCGTCCCAGGCACATCTACCACCCATAGGTTCTGTCCATCATACCCTTGGGTGGCTTTCTGGATGGCAGAGAGGAACTGCAGACCACGTCTGACTTCTCTGTTCCATGCTGGGCTTCTGTCTTCCCAAGGGCAGTACAGCTGCAGAGGGGAAACCAGGGAGGTGCTGTTGGTTTGATAGCCTTATTTCAAATTTTTCTTTTAAAAATATTTGTTTGTAAACAGAGGGAGAGAAAGAATGAGGAGGGGGCGGATATGGGTGCACCAGGGCCTCTTACCACTGCAAACACATTCCAGTTGCATGGGCCACTTTGTGCATCCAGCTTTATGTGGGAACTGGGGGTATTGTGAGATCTTGTCTCAAAAAAGCGCGGGGGGTGCTGGGAAAGATTGCTTGTTGCATAAGCAAGAGGGCAACTTGGGCTGGAGACCACTGAGTTCAACTTTTCAGGACACACCTAAAAAGCTAAGGACTGGGCTGGAGAGATAGCTTAGCAGCTAAGGTGCTTGTCTGCAAAACCACAGGACCCAGGTTAGATTCCCCAGTACCCATGTAAGCCAGATGCACAATGGGGTGCATGCATCTAGAGTTTGTTTGAGGCGGCCTCCTTCTCTCTCTCTTTCTCTCTCTCTCTCTCTCTCTCTCTCGCGCGCGCGCGTGCACAAATAAATAAAAATTTTTAAAGCGAAAAAACTGGGCGTGGCCATGTGTGTCCATAACTGTAGTCCATGGGGGCCTGAGAAAAATCGTAGGGGCTGGCTGACCTAAGACATTCCTTGGTTCATAAAGAGACCTCATCTCAAGGAAATGCGTGGGAGTCAGTTTTCTTTTTAAGGTTGTTTTTTTTAAAATTAATTAATTAATTTGTTTGAGAGAGGGAAAGAGGCATAGTGAGAGAGAGCGAATGGGTGCCAGGGCTTCCAGCCACTGCAAATGAACTCCAGATGCATGCGCCACCTTGTGCATCTGGCTTACATGGGTCCTGGAGAATTGAACAGAGGTCCTTTGGCTTTGTAGGCAAGTGCCTTAACTGGTAAGCCATCTCTCCAGCCCTCAGTTTTCTTTTTAATTAATGTATTTACTTGAAAGAGAGACAGAAAGAGTGAGTATGGGCCTCTTGCCACTGCAAACAACTCCAGATGCATGTGCCACTTTTTGGGCATTTGGCTTTACATGGGTACTGGGCAATTGGACTCAGGTCATCAGGCTTTTCAAGCAAACATTTAGCTGCTGAGCCACCTCTCCAGCAGAAAAACACTTGCCTTTCTCCTCTGGCCTCTGTATGAGGCACATATATCTGCACACGCACACACACACCACACATCACACATGCCACACCATGCACATACTCTATACACACATGCAAAAAAGAAGAAAAAAATGAAATTGCTCACTCCAGTTGCATGGGCCACTTTGTGCATCTGGCTTTATGGGAGCACTGGGGAACCAAACCTGGCCTGGCAGGCTTTGCAGGCAAGCAGCTTTAACCACTGAGACATTTCGCCAGTCCTGTGAATTCATTTTTAAAGAATATGTTTGGCCGGGCATGGTGGCGCACGCCTTTAATCCCAGCACTCGGGAGGCAGAGGTAGGAGGATCACCGAGAGTTCGAGGCCACCCTGAGACTACATAGTTAATTCCAGGTCAGCCTGGACCAGAGTGAGACCCTACCTCGCAAAACCAAAAAAAAAAAAAAAAAAAAGAATATGTTTGGAGGGCTGAAGGATGGCTTAGTGATTAAGGCATTTGCCTGCAAAGCCAAAGAATCCCAGTTCAATTCTCCAGGTCCCACGTAAGCCAGATGCACAAGGGGCAGCATGCCTCTGGAATTCGTTTGCAGTGGCTGGAGGCCCTGGTGTACCCATTCTCTCTCTCTGCCTCTTTCTCTCATAAGTAAATAAATAAATAAATAAATAAATAAATAAATAAATATATTTTAAAAAACAAACCAGGTGTGGTGGCACATGCCTTTAATCCCAGCACTTGGGAGGCAGAGGTAGGAGGATCGCCCTGAGTTCAAGGCCACCCTGAGACTACATAGTGAATTCCAGGTCAAGCTGAGCTGTAGTTAGACCCTACCTCGAAAAACCAAAAAAGAAAGAAAAAGAAAAAAAAGAATATATTTGGAACCGAAGAAACTGCGTTTGTCGTTAGTATGCAATGAGGAACATGCAAAGACAGGATGAGTGAGCCATCGCACACACTGATGGAGCCCCAACCTGAGGACCACAGCCCAACCCAGGAACTGCTCGAGCATGCAGGTGACATCGTCACATCACAGTTAGAAAACCCTACACCACGAAACGATGATCACAAGGATAATGGCATTTATGTGTAGCATTACATCTAGCTGGTGTGTATAAGGTGTATGTGAAACACAAAAGAATTGTATGTTTAGACTTGGCTTTCCTCACCAAGAAATTTTTTTATGTGTCTGAAAATATTCCAGTCTCTGAAATATTAACAAATCATTTCTGGTACCAAGCAGTTTTCAAGCATCTTTCAAAAATTTTTATTTACAGCCAGGTGTAGTGGCACATGCCTTTAATCCCAGCACTTGGGAGGCAGAGGTAGGAGGATCCCAGAGAGTTTGAAGCTACCCTGACACTACATAGTGAATTCCAGGTCAGCCTGGGCTAGAGTGAAACCCTACCTTGAAAACAACAACAACAAACACTTTTATTTATTTGTGAGGAGGACAGGAGGAAGAGAGAGAGAGACAAAGAGAGAGAAAGAGAGAGGGAGAGAGAGAAAGGGAGTGGATCTGCCAGGGTCTCTAGATGCTACAGATGAACTCCATAGGCAGACACCACTTTGTGCATCTGATTTTATTTGGGTCCTGGGGAATCAAACCTGGGGCAGCAGGCTTCAAGCAAGCGCCTTTAACCACTGAACCATCTCCCCAGTCACACTCCTAAGCCTTTTAAAAAAGGGACACTCGCCCTTGTATATGACATTATTCATTATAAAATTTGTTACTGTGAGAAACCCAGGATGACATAAGCAACTATCAACAGGGAACTTATTAAACAAATTATTAAACAAGGAGATACTTTAGTAGTTATAAAAAACCAACAAGGCCAGGTATGGTGGTGCACGCCTTTAATCCCAATACTAGGGAGACAGAGATAAGAGGATCACTATGAGTCTGAGGCCAGCCTGAGATTACAAAGTGAATTCTAGGACAGGGCTAGAGTAAGACCCTACCTTGAAAAACCAAAAAAAAAAGAAGAAGAAGAAGAAAGAAAGAGAAAATATTATATGAAAACCAAGTCAAGGTGTTTACAATGTGCAAACATATAAACAAGAAGCTTCTACATGCAGACATACAACACATGCAGACACACACATGCAAATAAATGTCCAGATGAATAAACAGCGATGTGAAATTGGGAAAAGCAGGGGTTGTAAGTGACAATATTTGTAAGAGGGTGTGCCTGCCGAGACACTTGGAGATGCTAGGTTCCATCCTCAGACACACACACACACACACACACACACACACACACACAATCTAATTTTCAGCCAAATAAGGTTAGAAAAAGGGAAAGACAGCTGCAACTATAAGTCATAGATTTCTGAGTGTGACACGAAGCTCTGTCTCACATTAGCCTGAAGAATGGGTTTAGCTGGTTTATTTTCCCACGTTGCTTGACAGACTTTTTCCAAGAGGAAGCTAACTAGACAAACTCATCCAGTTTTCCACCCAGACAAGCCGGTGACAGCTGACACATCTCTAAATGAACCATCACTTCGGCTCCTTTGCCGTCACTTACTTGGTCCAGGGCTTGCATCTGTCCGTGGAAGAAAAGACGTCTGAGAAGTAGCCTAGGAGGCACGGTTCACACACTGTGTCCCTGTTGAGCTGCACTGTCAAGAAAAAAAGGGGGGACGCTGGAGAGATGGCTTAGCGGTTAAGGTGCTTGCCTGCAAAGCCAAAGGACCCCGGTTCGCTTCCCCAGGACCCACGTAAGCTAGATGCACAAGGGGGCATACACGTCTGTGTGTGTGGTATCTCTCAAATAAATAAAAATAAAAATTTTTTAAAGGCAGAAATCAAGGATACTTAGAGATCTGTCAGAATGGGGTTCCCGAGGTACAGCTCTTCCCCCAGGCCTGTCTGGCCACCTATATTCCAGGCCTTCAGCACTGCCCCCCACCCAGGGTATAAAAGGTGGTTATAGAATTGTGTTCAGATAGTAACTGGCTCCATGGCAGACCACTAATGTCCAGTACCTGATGTCCAGGCTAGGCCAGCTTGGGTCCCAATCTTTCACTGTTCAAAAAGCTTGTCCTACGCTGAATATTCAAGCTTGGCCAGACAGGCCCAATGACTGAATGGGTGCAATAGTGGCATGTCTACTCTTGGGGTAACCAACTGCTCCATAATTGGACTGAAGGCCCTCTCTACGGGAGGGAATACATACCTGGTACTGAAAAACCCAAGTAAAAGTCTATGGTAGGTGAGGTCATGAGCCTTAGGGGTATAAGCCTGCTCTTGTCTGACTAAATGTATATATTATTCCCACCAAGCTGCCCTGAAAGCACTACACTTAATGTTCATATTCACAGATTAACGCTACTCTCACTTCTGGTTAGAGAAGCTTCTCTTTTCAGATGGTGATGGCCACTGGGATGACCCAAAAGGCAACATAGTGCTGAGAAGAAGGGATGGAGGAGTGCCCAGCACTGAAACACCTCTGTCACACCCTCCAAGGCTCAGGGACCATTGCGGAAGAGGGGGTGGATAGAATGGAAGAGCCAAAGGAAGGGTATGACCTCCTACAATGCAACTGCTCAGACAGAAATTGGCCTCGATATCCATGACCTGGCAGGGCCTAGCAATACCTCCGCAAGACCCTCAAAATAGAAGAAAAAGATGATGTCATCAAATTAAAAGAGAGACTAATGGAGAGAGGGAGGGGATATGATGGAGACTGGAGTTCTAAAGTGGAATGGGGGGAGGGGAGGGAAATATCAGGTGGGGTTTTTTGTATGTAAGTATAAAAGTCAATAAAAAACAATATTTAAAAAAAATAAAGAAAGAAAGAATTGGGGAAAAAAAAAAATTGTCCTAGGGACCAACACACTATTATTTCCTAGTCTGGCAGTCTGTGTTGCTGGGTTTTATCATTGGCTGTTTTTTTTTTTTTTTAATTTTTATTTTATTCATTTATTAGAGAGAGAGGGAGAAAGAGAGAGAGAGAGTGAGAGAAAGAGAATGGGCATGCCAGGGCCTCCAGCCACTGCAAACTAACCCCAGATGCAAGCACCATCTTGTGGCTTTCCATGAGTACTGGGGAATTGAACCAGGATCCTTAAGTTCTGCAGGCAAGTGCCTTAACCATTGAGCCATCTCTCCAGCCCCTGGCTGTTTTTCTTTTTCTTTACTTTTTCTTTTGCCAGGTACCTCTGCACCCCCTTTCCTTCATCAGTGTCATTAATGTCTTTAAGAGAAATGTATCGCCCTGACTCCAAGATATCTGAAAATATTCCATATCTAAAAATATTCCAGAAAAAGAAAATCTGAAAAAAAAAAATCTGAAATCAGAAACACTTCTGGTCCCAAGCATTTAGATTTAGGAATACTCAACCTGTATATAACATGATTCACAAAATACTTATTTCTGCAAAAAAAAAAAAAAAAAATAAGAGAGCTGAAATGACTATCCAAGGGGACTTATTGAATAAATTATATTATGTTTTTACAATGGATTGATTGGCTTAATTTCACCAGGCCAAACAGTACAGTGAAAAATATTTTCTCATCTGGGTGTGGTGGTGCATGCCTTTAATCCCAGCACTTGGGAGGCTGAATAAACGCTCTATGCTTTTACATACTATTTGACTCTAGGGTCTTTCTTCAGCGATTTTCGGACCATTACAACATGATTTCAAACAGCAGTAAAAGATGGATATGGCTGGAGAGATGGCTCAGTGGTTAAGTCACTTGCCTTCAGAGCCTAGTGACCTGAGTTCGATTCCCTAGTACCCACATAAAGCAAGATGCGCAAAGTGGTTCGTGCACCTAGAGTCCATTTGCAGCAGCTGGAGGCCCTGGTGTGCTCATTCTATCTCTCCTCTATTTCTCTCTGCTTGCAAATGAATAAATGAAAATATATTGTACAAAATAGGGGCTGGAGAGATGGCTTAGTGGTTAAGGCGTATGCCTGCAAAGCCTAAGGACCCAGGTTCGATTCTCTAGGTCCCACATAAGCCAGATGCACATGGTGGCACATGTGTCTGGAGTTCATTTGCAGTGGCTGAAGGCCCTAGTGCGCCCATTCTCTCTCCCTCTCTCTAATAAATAAATAAATCTTTTTAAAATGTTTAAAAATATATTGTAAAAATATATTTAACACAATCTAGAAGATTCTCAGAAGCCCTAGAACACAAAGCAGCTTCCAAGGGAGTGCCAGGTGTACAAACGTTCAAGGGCCTAGATTTGCACATGTTTGACTTCCAGTGCACACCAGAAGCATCGGGAAGGCTTCATTTCCTTTCTTCCTTTTACAGTCATGCTCTTTCTCTCACAAAAGAAGCTACATTCCATATCCACCCCAAAGCTTTGGATCCAAAGGCTGGCAATTCCAAACACAGCCCCAGGCTGAAATACCTCTATGGAAAAGCCCAGCACTTAGCACCCAGCCCCACCTGCAGTTTTCCCATGTCAATTGAGGGCAAAAACTGCCCATAGAAACAGCATATTTGGGGCTACAGAGATGGCTTAGTGGTTAAGGTGCTTGCCTGAGAAGCCTAAGGACTCAGGTTCGACTCCCCAGAATCCACATAAGCCAGATGCACAGGTGGCACATGCATTTGGAGCTCATTTGCCATATCTGGAGGCCCTAGCACACCCATATTCTCTCTTAATAAATAAAAATGAAATATTTTTTTAAAAAAGAAAAGAAACAATATTTGGAGGCTGGAGAGATTGCTCAGTGGTTAAAGATGCTTGCTTGCAAAGCCTAACAGCCCAGATTCAATTCCCCAGTACCCACATAAAGCCAGATGCACAAAGTAACATATACATCTAGAGTTTATTTTCAATAGGAACAGGCCCTGGGGTGCCCATTCTCTCTGCTTGTAAATAAATAAAAATACTTTTTAAAAAACAGCATATTTGGGAATAGGTGAGCTGTTCTGAATTCAAGTACACTACAAGGTGGCACAGATGGCATCTTTACATTTTGTTTCTGAGACAGAATCTCATATATCCCAGGGTGTCTCCAAATCCTGTTAGGTCGTGGAGGAGAACCTTGAACTTGTGATCCTCCTGCCTTTACCTCTCCAAGGCCCACATTACAGGTGTCACCCAGCACTCTATGCACCAAACCCAGGGCTCTCTACAGCTGAGCTACATCTCCAGGCCCAGGAGAAAATTAAAAATGTATTCATCCATTTTATCCCTCTGTCTGCTTCTTGTGAATCATGCACGATTCTCTAAAGTGAACAGAGACAGCACACCGTCTGAAGCCTGGCAGTGACGCCATGCAGGCGACAAGCTCGTGGAAAGGCCCCTGGCTTTGTCTATCCCAGAATCAAAGTCCAGAGGAAGACACACGGACTTGCTTTTAATCATTAAAGCCTTAAGCAGGACTTTTTCCAAGAGAAAGCACGTGGGGATGACTCAGTTCACCTGACCCCAAGGCCTGGCTGTGCTAGCCGGACTCAAAGATTCTGTCTTCCTTCTGAATTCAGATGATTCTGATATTTTGATCCTCCCAACCCTGCCCAACAGTAAAGTGCCTCTGAGTAGCAGCTTAAGAAGCATAAATAATCATTTGTTGCATCTTGACAAATAACAGCTTTGTAATGCTTCCTAGAAGTGGGACAGGCCAGTGGCTCCAAGAAATAATTTCGTAAGTTGAAAGGTTTTCTGTTTCTTTACTTTCAACAAAACAGAAGGACATGATGGGTGTTCTCATATGGTAGATCATTAAGAGTCACTGTGGATGTAATGTCACCACTATATGACCAAGGACAAGTAACTCAGAAGGTGCTGAAAGAAAAAGGCAGGTGTGGTGGTGCACGCCTTTAATCCCAGTACTTGGGAGGCAGAGGTAGGAGAATTGCCATGAGTTCGAGGCCACCCTGAGAATACATAGTGAATTCCAGGTCAGCCTGAGCTAGAGTGACACCCTACCTCAAAAAACAAAACAAAACAAAAAGGTGTTTCTTAGAACTTAAAAAAAGACAAAGTCGGGTGTGGTGGCACACGCCTTTAATCCCAGCACTCAGAAGGCAGAGGTAGGAGGATCACCATGAGTTCAAGGCCACCCTGAGACTACATAGTGAATTCCAGGTCAGCCTGGACCAGAGTGAGACCCTACCTCAAAAAAAAAAAAAAAAAAAAAAAAAAAAGAGTGATACTCCTGCCACAAGTTTAAACACAGGGACAGGTCCTACTCATTGTGAAGGGCAAAAGCTTTTACTTTTATGACTCTCATCTAGCATAACTCTACCAACTGGGGAGTGACAACTCAATCCAGAAAAAAATGCTGAAAAAACCTGAGTCAAATTTTTTAAAACTGAGATTTCAAGTAAGTGCCTATTTTTGGCATGTGCATGCATGTACGGTGTACATGTATGTTTGTCTGGGTAGGTGTGTGTGTGTGTATGTCTGTGTGAGAGAGAGGAAGAGAGAGAGAAGTTGACATCAGGCCCCAGGCCCTCTCCACCTGATTTTTTTTTTTTTTTTGAGACCGGGTCTCTCCCCAACCTAGAACTCCTCCACCAACTGTGCTAGACTAGTCAGTAAGCCCCAGTAATCAGAGTGGAGGTCCCAGGTGTGCACCCTGGACAGGGCTTCTACATGGGGCTGGGGATTTGAACTCAGGTCCTCATGCTTAAGGCAAGCACTGTACAAACTGAATCCTCTCCCTAGCAGGCATCTTTTTTTTAACGTGAAGGAATATGAAAGGTCATTAGGAAAAGCCTTCCAAGAGTGAAGACAGTAGGATGAAATTCTGTGGGGTGGATGGATGGCTACAAATCAAAGGAATGAAAAGAACTGCGTGAAATTTCCAACCATCCACGTTTAAATGGATCCTGGTGGGGATCAAAAGTTCTATAGTTCTTAGATGCCAGTGACGATTTTTAAGTTCTATTACAGTTAGAAGTCTTAGCAACTCATAAAACTTGTAATTTTAAAAAAAGTGTAGATATAACTTAGAATTGCCCAGAAGTGAATGCATTTTTGAAAGCAAGTGCACATTAAAAAAGGGGGGTGGGGCTGGAGAGATGGCTTAGCGTTTAAGGCACATGCCTGCAAAGCCTAAGGACCCCAGTTGGATTCTCCAAGTCCCACATAAGCCAGATGCACAAGGGGGCACCTGCATCTGGAGTTCGTTTGCAGTGGCTGGGGGCCCTGGCGCACCCATTCTCCCTCTCTCTCTTTCCCTCTCTCTGTCTCTAATAAATAAATAAAAATAAAATATATTTTTTAAAGAAAGTTTAAAAAAAAAAAAAAAGGAAGACTCCCTGAGCTATTCTGGTGGGCCTGAAGGGAGGATCCTGAGGTGTTCCAGATGGAGACCAACTGCCACAGTGAGGAGGGACCGCGCACTTGGGCTGTCAATCAACATGAGGCTGATTGGGGGGTTGATTCTAAATCTCCCTCCTCCTCCCCCTCCCCCTCCTCCTGCACAACGCGGTCCTGACAGCTGTCAGCGCAGCGCAGGGACAGACGGGCGGACGCACACACATGCACATGCAGGCGTACGGGGATGCTGGGCGCCGAATCCGGGCGCGCACTCGGCGTTGCGCCGGCAGCACTCGCAGTCCCGGCTCCAGTGGTACCCGGCCGTGCAGGCGCAGCGCCGCGGGGCCGTGCGGTTCCCGGGCTCCAGGGCCACCAGGGCCTTGCCTGCGGGAGACAAGAGACAGAGACGGGTCAGCGGCCAGCGAGGGACAGGAGGCCCGGGCCACCCTGTGCCCTGTCCGACACCCCAGCCCACCCCGAGCTCCAGGCGCCTGGTGGCCTCGCAGGATGACTCACTCGCTCAGTCACTGCATTGGCGACACTCGGTTTGAGGAACTCCAGGGTTCCTCCTTGCACTTCCGTGTTGGCTGGAAACATCCAGCTAGATTTCTGTCCCCTCCTCCAATAAAGTAAGAGTGTCGTGGTCTTTCTAAAATGTCTTTGCGTTAGAAGGGAGATTTGAGGGCTGACTACTTGGACGAATGCAAAGCTAACAGTGCACCGTTTCTGTAATTTTTGGTGAATTTGAATGTGTTAAATATTTTTAGTTACGAAGCCTAGTTTGGACCTAAGAGGCCAAGGTTTCTGGGGTGCAGGGTCTCAAGATGGTCAGGTAGGTGGAGGAAGGCGAGGCCCAGAGGAAGACAAGCTTGGAAAATCATCTCTTCCATTCACTTAGGTTCTTTTTTTTCTTTTCTTTCCTTTATAATATATAGAAAAATGCTTGTCTGCTCACTGCAAATCTCCTGGTTTCTTTTCGATTTTTCTGGCATACTGGGACATGGGAATGTATTGATTTTACCATGGGCTCAACACACGAATCAATACTGTTCTACAAATTCTTATTTATGAATTTCCCCATCCACCAAAATCTTGTCAACACTCAGCTTTTTGACAGATATTTGTAGACACGCACAGAACTATGTAAATTCTGAGTCACGCTACAGGTTGAACCAGGAGCTCTGTCTTCTTGTTTCAGCTCTCGTAAAGAAAATGAAAGCCCCCTCCTTTATTATTATTATTGTGAATTATTATTATTACAATTTTGAAGTGCTGGGGATTGAATCCAGGGCCTCATGCATGCGAGCCATGCACCCTACCACTGAGCTATGTCCTTAGGCACAGATGGGTGTCCTGTGCAAGCCTATCTAATGCCACATTTTCTCATTTATGTGCTTTTATTTGATGATGTCCCTATTTAAAATGGCCCCATGCATGTCTAGCTAAGTTCAAGAAGGCTGTGACATAACCGGGCGTGGTGGTGGAAAGCAGAGGTAGGAGGATCGCCAAGAGTTCGAAGCCACCCTGAGACTACATAGTGAATTCCAGGTCAGCTTGAGCTAGAGTGAGAACCTACCTCGAAAAACCAAAAAAGAAAACAAACAAACAACAACAAAAACAAGGCTGTGACATGCCTTCCCCAGAGTACACATATATAAGATAAGCTCTCTATAGGTGTGAACTGTGCCATCATTCTGTGAGTTGTGAACACAGAACACACGCAGACGAGGGTATGTGTCCATCACTGGTACAGACATCATAGCCAAGGGCTTGTAGGAACTAGGGCCTATATTTCCCCTAGGAATGTGGTTCAGCATTTGTTAAGACAGTCTATAGTGACCTAAGAGAACGCAGTTGGGCTGGAGAGATAGCTCAGCAGTTCAAAGCACTTGTTTGCAAAGCCTGCTGGCCCAGAGTTGATCCCCCAGTACCCAGGTAAAGTCAGATGCACAAAGTGGCATATGCATCTGGAGCTCTGTTGCAGCAGCAACAAACTGGTAAACCCATTCTCTTTTTCCTTACAAATGAATAAATAAGTTAAACATATTTAAAAAACTAGAACAGTTACTCTGAGCAGATGTGTATGCACATGTGACACAAACCATATTCTTTTATTTTTTATTTTTGGTTTTTTGAGGTAAGGTCTCACTCCAGCCCAGGCTGACTTGGAACTCACTATGCAGTCTCAGGGCAGCCTCAAATTCATGGTGGGATTAAAGGTATGTGGTACCACACCCAGCTTATTTCATTTGTGTGTGTGTGTGTGTGTGTGTGAGAGAGAGAGAGAGAGAGAGAGAGAGAGAGAGAGAGAGAGAGAAAGAGAGACCAGTGACTCTAGCCACTGCAATCGAACTCCAGACACGTGTGCCAACTGGTGCACATGTGTAACCTTGCTCTTGCGACACCTTGTGTGTCTGGCTAATGTGGGACCTGGGGAGTCTAACATGGGTCCTTAGACTTTGTAGGCAAGCACCTTAATTGCTAAGCCATCTCTCCAGCCCACAAGCACAGTCTTTTAAATGGATCTAGAGCCCTTGAAGCACTCCATCTCCCTGCAATTATCCAAGTGGCCCCTGTCCCTTGTCTTCCTGCTGACATGTAGGGATCCCAAGGGGCAAAGTGACAAACCAGAACCCTGTTTCTTCCTTCACTGTCTCAAGTCACAGTTCTTACTTTCAAGCCTTTAGGATGGTGAATCTAGAGAAGTCCCCATATTCCTTGTGCTAATTGACCGAGCCAGGTCTACTCTGTAGCTCCAAGAATACATACATAACACACGGGAACATACATGGACCCATGTTACTTCTCTGGAAGATTTAAAATACTCTCAGGATCCCGCTCAAACGTAGGTGAATGGGGTGGGGAATAATTTAAAAAATATATTTTTTGAGGCAAGCCCAACAGACTGGCCTTTTGTTTTAAGAAGGGGAGGGAGCGAACTGGCATGCTATGGCCTCCAGCCACTGCAGTCAAACTCCAGATGCATGGGCCCCCTTGTGTGTATGTGTGACCTTGCATACTTGTGTCACCTTGTGCTTCTGGCTTATGTGGGACCTGGGGAGAGTCAGAACATGAGTCCTTAGGCTTCACAAGCAAGCGCCTTACCCACTAAGCCATCTCTCCAGCCCTAAAAAAATATTTTAAGGTGCTTAATGTTAGGCTTCAATTAATGTTGGCAGCAGATAGAATGAATCTTTATTTCTGAGAGACAGTGATGAGTCAAGGTCACTCTAAGCAATGGGAAATAAAAAGAAAAAAGAAAGAAAAGAAAGACTAGGTCAGCTGCTTCTGCCCAGCTGTCTCTAACACATTAAACAAATGATGATGCTAAGAAATACTTATTTCTAAGCTAGGTATGATGATGCACGCCTTTAATCCCAACAATTGGGAGGCAGAGGTAGGAGGATTGCTTGGAGTTTGAGGCCATCCTGAGACTACATAGTGAATTTCAGGTCAGCCTGGGTTAGAGTGAGACCCTATCTCAATAATACCCCAAAATAAAAAAGAAACAAAGATAGACTTATTTCTCATTTCTAGTCAATGGTGTGTGTGTGGGGGGGGGGTATAGCTGACAAGAAGATTAAGCCAGTAGCAAAAGTCTCCTTAGCACTAGCTTACTGGCTGAGGTTAATAAATAAAATATCCCACTAAAAGTGATTAGAAATTCTTGTAGAGAGTTGGATAGATAGCTTGGCAGTTAAGGCACTAGCCTGCAAAGCTAAAGGACCTAGGTTCAATTCCCCAGGACCCACATAAGCCAGATGCACGAGGTGGCACATGCAACTGGAGTTCATTTGTAGCAGCTAAAGGCCCTGGCATGCCCATTCTTTCACACTCTATCTGCTTCCCTCTCCCCCGCCCTTTCTCTCTTAAATATAAATAAAAATACAATAGAAATTCTTGTAGAAAAGACCACTGACAATTCCTGACAGGAAATGTCTGTTAACATGGGAACCTGTGAAAATGCCTGGAAGGGGGGGGGGGAGTAAATAAATAATAAACAAAATACAACAAAAACACATACAAAAGCTCTAAATTGGGTCTAGAAAACCACACGAATACTGGGGAGACCCGAGACTCATCAAGATGAGTAGAAGAGAAAGCCCAGTGCTTAGCACGGGCTGAGTCATCTCTATTAAGCCGTCAGGGAACACTGCAGAGGAAGTGGTGTGTGAGTGTTGCTCTCACTGCTACACAGAGAACCTTCTCTATGGAGGTGGCGTGAGGAGACCTACAAGGCATCGAAGCAGAAAATAAGAGGCTGTTGAGAACTCAGCTCTGAAGGAGATTTCTGTCATGATCTCCAAAGCTCAGGGAATATTGTGGAAGACTAAGTGGAAAGACTGTAAGAGCCACAGGGTGGGCAGACGTACTCTGGAGCATTGTCCTCCTGACACGAACTGACTGGTGCATTCACCACCAAACAGTGCTTACAGATCGCCACGCAAGACTTGGGCTATTCTGAGTCCATTAACTTTCTGACATCAAGGTGGCATCAAGGACGGAAGAGGGCAAACAGAATGAGACAACAAAACAGAGGAAGGGGGCTGGAGAGATAGCTCAGCGGTTAAGGCACTTGCCTGCAAAGCCAAAGGACCCAGGTTCAATTCCCAGGACCCATGTAAGCCAGTTGCACAAGCTGGGACATGCATCTGAAGTTCATTTGCAGTGGCGGGAAGTCCTGGCATGCCCATTCTCTCTTTCTCGCTCACAAATAAATAAAAATAAAATATTTTTTAAAAAGAGGAAGAACTAGAGGGAGGCGGGTCCTCAGCAGAATGGGGGTGGGAGAAGGGGACATAAGAGAATAATGTGATGGGAACACGACAAAATTGCAGTATGCTCACATATTAAAGTTCCCAATGGAAAAAAGAAAAAGAAAAACTTGTTCAGATAAAACTCAGCCAGAGGAGACAGCACTGGGCATACCTAAAAAGTTTACATAGAAGAGACTCAAAGGACAAAAGAGGGACCGGGGGACCCACAGCTCGTGTCAGGTGACACACCCACCTGTGTCACAGACTTTATGCAGCAGACATTTGTCTTCTTCATTCCAGGTATCCAAGTATTCATCCGGGCCGCAGGGCACACACACACTGTCAGAGGTAGTAGTGCATTTAGAAGACATGTATTTTCCTTAAATTGAGGGGAGGGGAAGAAAAAACCATGTACCAATCAAAAACAAAACCATACAACAACAAATGCACGCATCGAAAACAAGCCAGCAAAAAGTTTACAACGCACTGGTTGAGGTGTAGATTGGGATAAGAAAGAGCGCTTAGTGCAGAAGGGATCTTAAGTTCACTGCTCAGCGCCAAAGAACTAAACAGCAGTCTATGGTGCAGCCTGCATGGCCATGGTCCCAGGAAGCCCCCATTCCCTGTCAAGAGAACATGGTCCACAATGCGAAGCTGTTCCAGACAGTGAGCACGGCGCCTTGGGTGTGCCAGGTCTCCCCATTGGCTAAAATATCCTGTTCTGGGATTGCTGTGTCTATAGCAGTTTCTTAACGTCTCAAAATAAAAGATCAATTGGGAGCTGGAGAGATTGCTTAGTGGTTAAGGCGCATGCCTGCGAAACCCAATGCCCAGATTCGATTCTCCAGGTCCCACGTAAGCCAGATGTACAAGGTGGCGCATACATCTGGAGTTCATTTGCAGTGGCTAGAGGCCCTGGCGCGCCCATTGTCACTCCCTTTCTCTCTTTCTCTCCCTCTCTCTGTCTCTAATAAATAAATAAAACAATAATAAAATCTTTTTTAAAAAAAGGATCAATTGACTTTCTGCATTCTGACGGCTGAGAAATAGAACTCTTGAGTTTAAACTTGACCCTGCAAAACTTGAGGGGGGTCCCCTGGAACAGACTTGGGGAGAAAGAGCTAAGCCTCCTCCCATCTTCAAATTCCTTTCTGCCTTCTCTGGGGAGGGTTGGATTTCTGTGTTCTGCATGCACTATGGACTCCTGGTTAGTGTCATTTGACCAGGAGTCACATACTTACATATGTGTGCATGCACATACACATGCACACATTTGAAAAAAAAAACCACTGGATATTGGCTCTGCACATCTAAGAACTATTTACAACTGAAAAATCCTAAAGGTCTTGACTGTAAGGTACCCCATCTTTTCTTGCCCTCTCTAGAACAATGAAACAGCAGAGACTAAGGGACCAGGACTTCACAGGGGCTGTAGACACAGTCTGGCCACACTCCAGGGAAGGCGGCAGCTGCCTCCCTGCATTCTTTTGCCTTTCTGGGATGTGGGAGAAGGTCTGACAATGTGTAGGCAATTCAGTAGTAACAATTCTACAGTTCTTCCAGAATACAATTCCTGTGCACCCAGTTTCAAGGAAGAGCTGCAGTTCACATTTGGAGAGTGTGAAGCATCAAGTGTTAAATAGGGTTAGAAAACCTTGCCTTCTCAAAAAAAAAAAAAAGTGCTTTGGAAAATTGTGTTTCGGTACAAATTAAGAACAGAAATTGCTTTTTTAAAAAAATTATTTATTTATTTGCAAGCAGAGAGAGATGAGAGAGAATGGGTGTGTCAGGGCCTCTAGACACTAAAAACAAACTCCTGACGCACGTGCCCCTTGTGCATCTGGCTAATGTGGGTCCTGAGGGATCGAATCTGGATCCTTTGGCTTCGCAGGCAAATGCCTTAACTGCTAAGCCATCTCTCCAGCCCCAGAAATTGCTACTGGGGGAGAGGGTTTTGTCTTCTGGGTGACAGAGCGTATTACCTGCCACTACCATGAATGGTGTATGTAATTTCTGTTTTCATCTGTTAGGACCAGAAAAGAAAACCCAGCATCAGCAAACACTGGAAGGGACGAGAGGGATTTGGGAGCAGGCGTACCTGGTTCACATCTGCTGCAACACTGCCCCAGATGCTTGTAATGCCTCTCGTCGGTGCATGCAGGAGTGAACTGCAAGGTCATCTGAAAAGAAAATTGCCATCAGGAAGACATGATGCCTGGGTTCTTTCCAGAAAACCAAACTGTTCTTCTAAAAAGCACACCAAAATACCAGAAGCTGCTCATACCATCACCTGCCCGAGGTTAGCTCATTTTCCCCTAAAGATATACAACACAGAACTTTGGGCACAGGGACTGGCACTTGTTTATAGACATTTAAAATATTTTTATTACGTATTTTCAAGGAGAGAGAGAATGAAAATGGGTGCATCAGAGCCTTCTGCCACTGCAAATGAACTCCAGATGCATGAGCCACTTTATGTATCTGGCTGTATGTGGGTCCTGGGGAACTGAACCTGGACCATCAGCCTTTTCAAGAAAACACCTTTAACCACTGAATCATCTCCTGGGCCCGTTTAGACATTTTAAAATGCTTCACGGAGATGGCAAAATGGCTCAGTGGTTAAAGGTGCTTGCTGGTGAAAAGCTTTAGCATACTTGGGGTGATCTGGTGGATTAGAGGAAGCTTGTGAATGCACAGGGAGAGTAGGAGAGTGCTATGTTAAAGTGACACACAAAGTGTGTGTGTACAGGTGTGTGTGCATGCCTTTAATCCTAGCAGTTGGGAGGCACAGGTAGGAGGATTATTGTGAGTTTGAGGCCACCCTGGGACTACAGAGTGAATTCCAGGTGAGCCTGGGCTATAGCGAGATCTTACCTCGAAAAAAAAATTTTTATTTTATATTTTATTTTTCTTTATTTGAGAGAGAGATACAGAAAGAAAGAGGTAGGGAGAGAGAGAGAGAGAGAGAGAGAGAATGGGCGCCTCTAGCCACTGCAAACGAACTCCAGATGCATGTGTCCCCTTGGGCATCTGGCTTACGTGGATCCTAGGGAATCGAACTTGGGTCCTTTTGCTTTGCAGACAAGTGTCTTAACCATTAAGCCATCTCCCCAGCCCAATTTTTTAATTTAATTAGAGAGAGAGAGAGATTATGAGTGTGCCAGGGACTCTTGCCACTGCAAATAAACTCCAGATACACAACCACATTGTGCATCCCACTTTACATGGGTACTGGGGAACTGAACCCAGGCTGGCAGGCTTTGCAAACAAGCACCTTTAACTCTGAGCCATCTTTCCAGCCTTTGTTCTCTCTGTTCTTACAAGGATGTTAGCCAGGAGACAGTCTGGTCCTTCCTTGGGTCTACGTAGCCATCGGAAGAGGGACAAGCAGAGGCAAATGGCCAGACTGGACGTGGTGGGTGCAGGTGTCATCTAACAACAGGGTTTATCTGAGCCTTGGAATGTGTGAAAGCACATGCACACTGAGGACCAGGGACACCAAGGGCAGATATATGGGCACGTCCCAGCAATGGCTTCTGACCCATTCAGAAAGCTGTGTGGCGTCTGTCAGATAAGCACACACACACAGCCTGGGTGACACACACAGAAAGGTGCTTTTTAGGGGAATTTGGCAGAAGGCCTGAAGCAACTGCTTAGAAGCAATGGCGGATGCCACCAGCTGTGCCCCTGGGCTCCGAGCCTGGTATACACCCATTGAACATTGTCTCACTGAAAGTGTGGACAACTCACTTCCACACGCAGGCTGCAGTTGCAGTTCTCTTGACCCATCCAGCTCTAACCCAGGGGTCCACACCTCAGAGAGACACAGCAGAGAGACAGATGGTCAGTGGTCAATCCTTAAATCTTTTAGTTTCCCCTCAGATTTTGGATTACTATGGATTTTACACCCAGGCATACTTTTTTCTCCCCAAAATTGGGCGTGGTAGTGTATGCCTTTAATTCCAGCACTCAGGAGGCAGAGGTAGGAGGACTGTAGAGTGTTCAAGGTCACCCTGAGACTACATAGTGGATTCCAGGTCAGATGGGCTAGAGGGAGACCCTGTCTTGAAAAACCAAAAGAAAATTATGACAATCATTTACATGTCTACCCTAAACATAATCTATAGACGACCAGTGGTTTTCAGTATATTTCCATGGCTGTACAGAAATCACTGCTGTCTAATTCCAAAACATTTCTGTTTATTTATGTCGCTATTAATTTGCACACATGTGTGGGTGTGCCAGGGTCTTTTACTGCTGTAATTAAGTGCCTGTCTGGCTTTATGTGGGTGGCTAGTGAACTGAACTCAAGTTGACACGCTTTGCAAGCAAACACCTTTAACTGCTGAGCCATCTCTCCAGGACCTAGAGCAATTTCTTCATTCTGAAACTGACATGTCCATTTACCAGAGCTGGAAGATAACACTTTTTTTTTTTTTAATGAAGTAGGGTTTCACTCTAGCTCAGGCTGACCTGGAATTCACTATGTAGTCTCAGCGTAGCCTTGAACTCAAGGTGATCCTCCTACTTCTGCCTCCCAAGTGCCGGGAATAAAGGAGTTACACATCTTTTAAAGAAGAACAGAACTAAATCTGAGGATGGAGCCCAGTTGGTAGAATGCTTGTATAGCATACATGAAGTTCTGGGTTCAATTCCCAGTTCTGCGTAAACCAGGCATGGTGACCATGTCTGTAATCCCAGCATTTAGAAGGTGGAGGCAGGAGGATAAGAAATTCAAGGTCACACTCAGATGGCTAGTGAGTTTGAGGCTAACCTGAACTACATGAAACACTATCTAAAAAATCTATAAGGGTATGGAAAGAGATGGCTCATGGTTAAAGACGCTTGTAAAGCCTAGTGGCCTGGATTCAGTTCTCCAGTATCCATATAAAGTTGGACAGGCAAGGTGGCACATGTGTCTGGAGTTTGTTTGAAGTGGCAGAAGGCCCTGGTGGATCCATTCTCTTTCTCTCCCTCCCAATCTCTCTGTCTCTGTCTGTGCTTACAAATCAATATTTTGTTTTTTAGAAAAAAATCTATATATCAGGATATACAGACAACTTAAAAGGCAACACTTATACATACATATATTTGTACACACACATAATATGGTTTGGTAGTAAATTTTTTTTAATCTGGAAAACTATGCCCACACATCCAGAGGACAAATGGTGACTCTGTGGTCCCTTCTCCCCTCCCTTCCTGGTTCTGCTCAGCATGCTCTCTCTGTTCTTTTAGAGACCTTTTTTGTCCTAAGAAAAGTCCATTGCTAGAGGAGTTTGCAGCTCCTCAGACCCCTCCCCTCCACACACAGCCTGTGCTGGCTTCATTCAGACCTCCCCCCCGGGCTCCACGTCCGGTTCTGGACCTGGTTTTCTGGCTGAGTGTGTGATGCTCCTATGCTGGTAACTACTGGGAGATCCAGTGTCCCCACTTCAGCCTGTAGTGCTTTCCAGGCCCCTGGGGATTTAGGGATCTGTCCTTGGACCTGGCAGGCTGGATGGGCTCTTTCCTGGTGCCTCACTTCCAGACCCTGTCTTTCTTGAGTCCTGCTGGCTTGGGCTTGGTTTCCTGTTATCCCGCTGAAACTCCACGCCACATTTCTAGTGCCCCGGTGGCCTTCCAGGCCCAGCCTTTGGAGGTCACTGTGTTTGTGTGAATGAACAGATATGTAGGTTCCTGTCCACCTGGTCTGACTTCCTTTTATGGTGTGTGTGTGTGTGTGTGTGTGTACGTGTGTTCACATGTGTGCATGTTCATGCGTGTGCATGTGCATGTGGAAGTCAGAGGTTGCCACAGGAGTCCATCTTGATTGCCACCACTTTATTTATTGAGACAGGGTTTCTCAGCTAACCTATATTCATCTACTCTGGCTCACCAACTTGCCCTGGGGATCCCCCATCTGAGCTCGAAGATTTCAGCTGCCACACCCAGCTGGCATTTACGTGAGTGCTGGGAGCAGCTGAACTCAGGACCTCACATCAAGGTGGCAAACACTTATCCAACTGAGCCACCTCTCCAGTAACGATCTCTCCTCCTGTTTCTGACCTCACCACCTTACCACTGTCCACCACCGCTGTCACTCCAGCCTCCTCAAGGCCCTCCCAGTGGCAGGCTTCTACTCTTTCCTCCAAGGGCTGGATCTCCAGTCTGACCCCAGCCTCCACCATCAAGCACCTCAGATGGATGAGCCCCTGGGAAACGGTAGACAGTAGGCTGCTGGTGTTCAACTAACGGGGCAATTGTGCTCTCACTGTCTAATGTTGCCCCAGTTCTCCACAAGGTACCAAGGCAGGCCTGCGATGTCTGATTCGAGGTTTCTGGATATTTATCAAAATTTGTATTTATTCATTTATGAGACACACAGAGAGAGAGAGAGAGAGAGAGAGAGAATGGGTGCACCAGGGCCTCTTGCCATTGCAAACGAACTTAAGAGGCATGTGCCACTTTGTACATCTAGCTTTACAGGAGTACTAGGGAACCGAACCTGGGCCAACAGGCTCTGCAAACAAGCACCTTTAACCACTGAGCCATCTCTCCAGCCTCCCACTAGGTCTTTTGCTAGCTCACCTTTAAGAGAGACTTGTTTCCTTCTAAAGCAACAGAGTCACGGTTTTTGAAGTGCAGCGAAGTTCATGAAGCAAATAAAGCAGAACCAACTTTTAAAAAATATTTTATCATGTGTCAAATTTTATCTATCTATCTATTTATTTATTTATTTATTGGCTTTTCAAGGTAGGGTCTCACTCTAGCCCAGGCTGACCTGGAATTCACTATGTAGTCTCAGGGTGGCCTTGAACTCACAGTGATCCTCCTACCTCTGCCTCCTGAGTGCTGGGATTAAAGACGTGCATCACCACATCCAGCATGTTTTATTTATTTTGCAAGAGGAGACAGAGGAAGAGGGAGAGAATTGGCACACCAGGGTCTCTAGCCACTGCAAACAAACTCCAGGTGCATGTGCCACTTTGTGCATCTGGATTTATGTGGGTCCTGGGGAATCGAACCTGGGTCATTAGGCTTTGCAGGAAAGCACCTTAACCTCTGAGCCACCTTTCCTGCCCAGAAATAGCTTTTTATTTATTTATTTCGAGAGAGCGAGAGAGAGTGAGACACAGAGAGAGAGAAAACTGGTGCATCAGGGCCTCAGCCATGGCAATTGAACTCCAGACACTTGTGCCACCTAGTGGGGATGTGCGAGTTGGCGCTTGCCTCACCTTTGTGCATCTGGTTTATGTGGGATCTGGAGAGTCGAAATGGGTCCTTAACCTTTGCAGGCAAGTGCCTTAACTGCTAAGCCATCTCTCCAGCCCCAGAAACACCTTTTTAAATGAGAATTTCTTGAAGATGGAATACAGTTATGTGATGGAAAACTCAGGAGGTGCAACAGTGTATTTGAAGGAGACTCCTGCTTCTCCTGAGCCTCCTATCCTGCCCTACAGAACTGGTGTTATAGGTGTGTATGTACACTTGTTTCAGGACATACAGGCTGGTATTTGTTTTAACAGCTGACAGAATAAGCATATCTGCAGTCTGTGCATGGTTTTGAGAGGGAAGGCAGACATAATAAATTGTAAATAATTTATTTATAAAACTATAGATTTATGTCCCTCTGCAAAGGGTCTCATTCTGAAAAGCCACACGCTGGAGAAAGGTACCGCTTCTGCCGCTAAGGCCCATGGATCTGAATTTAGACTCCTGTAGGGAAGCTTGTCTCAATGTCTGTTCTCACGCTGTTCGTCAGTCCAGCTGAAGGGAAAGTCACTCTGGATTCTACATTTACTTTCTTGCTTCACTGAAAATTCACACTGGCTTGGAACAAAAGGGACTTCTAAGTATTTAAACTGTTTTAAGCTTATTTTGTCTCTCTATACTTTTCTGGGACTTAAAAAAAAATTTGTCTCCTTAGGCTTGTCTCCTGTCGGATCCAGTGACAGAACCTCACCCAGGAGAACAAATGAGGGATTTTCCATAGGTGATATTGTATAAAATGTCACCCGGGACTACATTTGAGGATTTGGTCATAATTTCAGAAAGGGGGTTGTCAAATTTCTGGATACTATAACAGAACTGGACGACGAGGTCTTGCTTACAGGAGAAACCATTAAAAAGGAAAATAACACTTTACATAGTAGTTTACTGCCCTTGGTAATTTTTTTTTTTTTTTTTGGTTTTTCAAGGTAGGGTTTTACTGTTGCCCAGGCTGACCTGGAATTCACTATGTAGTCTCAGGCTGGCCTCAAACTCATGGCGATCCTCCTACCTCTGTCTCCCAAGTGTTGGTATTAAAGGCGTGCGCCACCACGCCTGGCTAAATATCTTTTTAGAAAGTCACATTGGGGAGGAGCTTATTCATAATATAATACAGATAGATTAGTAGTTGACCTGTGTCCCTGGATATGAAGAGTTTCCACACAATGACCATCTCATACTGATATTATTTCCCTCTCTCACTCTCTCTCTTTTTTTTTTTTAATTTTTATTTTTCGAGGTAGGGTTTTACTGTTGCCCAGGCTGACCTGGAATTCACTATGTAGTCTCAGGTTGGCCTTGAACTCACCATGATCCTCCTACCTCTGCCTCCCAAGTGCTGGGATTAAAGGTGTGCGCCACCACGCCCAACTGAAATTATTTCTCTCTGACCACTATCTTCCTAGATGTGAACAAACACCAACCAAAGTCATAATTAAAAGTTTAGTTTATCAGACCAACACTCCCATTTCTTGTGCATTTTGTGTGTGTGTGTGTAAATGCAAGAGACTTCCTATTCAGGCAGCTTTGGGCGGGGGGAGGGGGCGATGGAGGCCAGGGGTGGTATTCTCTTTGTCCCTCTTCCACCTTATTTTCCTGAGATAGAATCTTTCACTGAGCCTGAAGCTCAGGGTTTTTCAGCTGGACCGACTGACCCGTGAGCCCCAGCGGTCCTCCAGTCTCAGCCTTCCTCAGCATGGGGGCTCGCTGGCATGAGTAACCATGCCCGGCTTTTCATATGAGTGCTGGGGATGGAACTAGGGTCCTCATTCCTGCACAGTAAGGGCTCTCACCTGCTGAGTCATCTTCTCAGCTCTGCTCAGACAGCTTTTGAAATGGAGATTCCAGTTTGGTTTGGACAAAAGAGTGCCTCTTGTTACATTTCCACAATATGAGGACCAAAAAAAAAAAAAGGCAAAACAAAACTAAACAAAAAAATGGGGAAGCCGGGTGTGGCTCCCAGCACTGGGAGGCAGAGGTAGGAGGATCATGGTGAGTTCAAGGCCAACCTGAGACTACATAGTGAATTCCAGGTCAGCCTGGGCAACAGTAAAACCCTACCTCGGAAAACAAAACAAAACAAAACAAAACAAAACAAAACAAAACAAAACAAAACAAACAAAAAAACGGGGAAGATATAGCTCAGCGGGTAAAGTGCTTGCCACACAAGTGTAAGGACCTGATTTGGATCCCCAGCACCCACATAAAAGCTGGGCATGGCAACCTGTGCCTGGAATATCAATACTGATAAGGAAAAGATGAGAGGATCCAAGGGCCAGGTATTGTAGCAAATTAGCTCTAGGTTCTGTATGAGACGCAGTCCTAAAGAATAAGGTGGAGGGCTGGAGAGATGGCTTAGCAGTTAAGGCGCTTGCCAGCAAAGCTGAAGGACCCAGGTTTGATTTCCCAGTACCCACATAAAGCCAGATGGACAAGGTAGTGTCTGGAGTTCATTTGCAGTGGCTGGTATGGTGACTCACACCTCTGCACTCAGGAGGCAGAGGTAGGAGGATTGCCAAGAGTTCAAGGCCACCCTGAGACTACATAGTGAATTCCAGGTCAGTCTGGGCTAGAGTGAGACCCTACCTCGAGAAACCAAAAGAAAGAATAAGATACTGAGGAAGAAACCCAAGGTTTAACCTTTGGCCTCTACACGAATGCACACATGTACATGCATACACACCACACATGTGCTGCATACTTCACACATATGGGCCCACATACATACAAACATGCATACACACATGCACACACAAACAAAAAACAATTGTAGGGCTGGAGAGCTGGCTTAGTGCTTAAGGAGTTTGCCTGCTAAGCCAAAGGACCCAGGTTTGATTCCCAAGGACCCACATAAGCCAGATGCACAAGGTGGCACACACATGAGATTGTTTGCAGCTGCTAGAGGCCCTGGTGCACCAATTCTCTCTCTCTCTCAAATAAATAAAAATAGACAAAAACAATTATAAAGCTGCACAATGGGGCTAATAATTGTGTCTATTGCACTGCATTGAGGTCACATGTGGTAATTCATGAAAATGACTCAACACTAGCAAACGACACCACTGCATAAACCTTAGAAGCTAAGTAGACTGAGGAACGCAATAAGTGACGTCATTGAATTCTGCCCTTGGCATAAGACCTGATCTCCACCGAGGGGGATATTCACATGCACACCTGAGCAGAATTAACAAGTATAAATTACTTCTACCCAATCACTCCCCAGGGGGCCAAGGGGACAACAGTGTCACCGCAATGAGGAAGGAGAAAGTGAGGTGGGGGGGGGACTCAAAGACAAATTCCAAAGGCTTAATAGAACTTTTGGATGTGCCATCCTCCTTGTCTGATACCCTGGCCCTGGCAGACAGGGACAGCAGAGGAGACAACTGTGGTGAAAACCCCAGGCTTTAAGTGTGTCTGACAAAATGGCTTGGATATCCATGACCTCACAGTGCCTGACACTACCTACACCAGACCCTCATAATAGGAGGAAAAGATCATGACATCAAACTGAAAAGAGAGACTGACTGAGAGGGGGAGGGGATATGATGGAGAGTGAAGTTTCAAAGGGGAAAGTCGGGGAAGGGAGGGAAGTACCATGGGATATTGTCTACAATTAAAGAAGTTGTCAATAAAAATAAAATAAAATAATACAAATAAAAATAAATAAATAAATAATTTTTAAAAAGTGTGTCTGATTTGAAACCAAGGAGCACTTTTTCATAGGCATCACCCTGAAATCCTGGCCAGGGTCCGAGTCATCTCTGTGGGTTTCCGTCTGGGGTTCGGTTGGTTGTGAGCACTCTTGGGTGGGGCAGACGTCTTACTCAGTACGTCTGCTGATAAAGTTGCTACTAGATTCTATCTGCCCATGACTTCTGCTAAGTAGGACAATAATCAAGTTATGATCAAACGTTTCTAGACATTCTCATTTTAAATAAAGACTTGGCTAAAATTTCATTCTTACCAAGCTGGAGAAAACAGCAGACTCACTTTTCTTTTTTTACTTTCTCTCTCAGTTTGTGTGTGTTCTTGTGTGTGAGGGCAGGTGCACGTGCGTCATGTCAAACACATAGATGGAGGACAACTTTGGGTGTCAGTTCCCTTGACTGTCACCTTTTTTTTGTTTGTTGGTTAGTTTTTTTTTTTTTGTTGTTGTTGTTGTTTGTTTGTTTTGGAGGTATGGTCTCACTCTAGCCCAGGCTGACCTGGCACTAATTCTGCCTCTTGAGTGCTTGGACTAAAGTTGTGCACCACCCACCTGGCCACCTTCCACCTTGTTTGAGGCAAGGTCTCTGGGTGCTCACGGCCGCATTCCTCAGGATAGCTGCCCCCTGAGCTTCTAGGAGACTCTCTTACTCCACCTCCCTTCTCCATATAGGTGCACTGCGATTATAGATGCCAGCCACAGTGTCTGCATTTTGTGTGGATTCTGGGGAATTTGAACTCAGGTCCTCATGCTTGTGCGGCAAGCACTCAATCTACTGAGCCATCTCCCTCATTTTTCTTTTCTTTTTTTTAAAAATATGTTATTTATTTGAGAGAGAGAAGCAAAGAGAGAGAGAGAGAGCATGCAGAGATGTAGATAGAGAATGGATATGCCAGGGCCTCCAGCTGCTGCAAACGAACTCCAGATGCCTGTGCCATCTTGTGCATCTGGCTTATGTGGATCCTAGGGAATCAAACCTGGGTCCTTTGGCTTTGCAGGCAGACACCTTGACTGCTAAGCCATCTCTCCAGTCCTCACTTTTCTTTTGTACAAACCAACAACACATTTCATGTGTTAGAACCACAACACATGGTCACCTGTGAAAATGTATGTGATCAGTTAAAGAGTAAGGGGTAATGTTTTGGGGTTATCTGTGCACTCCATGGTGTTACCCCACCTGGCAGACCAGTGACTTTATTGGGAATTTAGCAAGCCCAGGCTCCACCAGCCCAGTATGGAGGGTAAATCGTATCAAAAGTGGATCCAGAGAGCAGGAGAGCATGGGCGGGGGGGAGGGTAGCAGAGTGGTGGAGTGCTAGCCTGGCATGGGTGAAACTCTGAGTTCAAATTCCCAGAACATGCACACCAAAGCAATAAAAGAGAGTTTAATGAGTGACTCCCCAAGTGTTCAAAATACACCCTACTTCAAATAAATGTATTTTACATACAGCTCTTGAAAAAGAAAATCCCCTACCCAAGGAAGGCTAAAGCACTTTTGGTTTATTCCATATGAAAAGATACGTATATTTCAGTTTTCTGTGATTATGAAGAAAATTATGAACATCACAGACCCTGTAATTGTCTGGCTCCTCAAGGATTTGGGACACTCCAAAATGTCTTTTATCAATGTGTGTCCAGGGTTAAAATTCAAAACTTCAACTTGAAGGGATCCCATCCTGGCTGCCATAAAAAAATGACAGATATTGGCTCTCTCACTCTCAATGTCTGCTAGTTTTCTCTTTCTCAAATAAATAAATAATTTTATTAAAAAAATACCAGGGAGATGGCTCATTGGTTAAAGGCACTTTCTTGCAAAGCCTGAGGTCTGGGGTCAATTCCCCAGTACCCATGAAAAGCCAGATGCACAAAGTGGTGCATGCATCTGGAATTCATTTACAGTGGCAAGAGGCCCTGGCACACCCATTCTTTCTGTTTCTCTCTCTCAGGGCTAGGAGATGGCTCAGTGGCTAAAAGTGCTTCCTTGCAAAACCTGCCAGCCCAGGGTTCAATTCCTTAGTCACCCACATAGAGCCAGATGGACATTGGTTTGTAGCAGCAGAAGACCCTTAGTGTGTGTGCACGCACACACGCACACACAAATATTCTTTAAAAATTACAAATATTTCCAGGCATGGTGGCTCATGCCTTTAAGGCCAGCACTCAGAGAGACAAAGGTAGGCGGATGACCATAAGTTCAAGGTCAGCATGAGACTACATAGTGAATTCCAGGTCAGCCTGGATTTAAGTTTGACCCTACCTTGAACAACAAAAAACAAACATAGAAAGAAAGAACAAAAGAAAGGAAGGAAGGAAGGAAGGAAGGAAGGAAGGAAGGAAGGAAGGAAGGGAGAAAGAGAGAAAGAGCGAGGAAACACAAAAGTACAAATATGAACCAAAGTCTCCCCACAAACACACCATCACCCCCAAGAGAAACTGGGAATATTATTCGCATACTCTCTATGCAAATAATACAGTAGGACCAGTCATTTCTTTTTGCCTGAGTCATTCACTCTTATCTCATAAAACAATTTTCCTCGTAGTACAGAGCAGAAGGTAAAGTTTGGCCTAGTCCCAGAATTTAACAATAGAGAGCATCCACTTTTTATAAAGACAGGGCCAGTCTTACACAGCCCAGCTGGTCTCCAACCAGCCATGAAGTCAAAGATGACTGTGATGTCCTGACCGGCTGCCTTCACCTCCCACAGTGCTGGACTTACAGGCGTATACTATGAAGCCCAATGTTAAGTGGTGCTGGTGACAGACCCCAGGGTTTTGTGCACACTAGGCAAGAGATCTACCAACTGAGCTACACCCCCAACCATGAACATTCATTTCTTTTAAAAGCTCTGTTAACTACATAGTGAATTCTAGGTCAGGCTGAGCTAGAGTGAGACCCGACCTCGAAAAACAAAACAAAATGAAACAACAAAAAAATCTCTGTTATCACACCAGCAGTCATTTCTGCTGAGCTCCCTCCTAGTATTGACTTGAAGTACCATTAAAAGATTGGCCTGCAGCCAGGCGTGGTGGCGCACGCCTTTAATCCCAGCACTCGGGAGGCAGAAGTAGGAGGATTGCCGTGAGTTCAAGGCCACCCTGAGACTACATAGTGAATTCCAGGTAAGCCTGAGCTAGAGTAAGACCCTACCTAAAAAAAAAAAAAAAAAAAGACTGGCCTGGGCTGGAGAGATAGCTTAGTTGTTAAAGGTGCTTGCTTGCAAAGCCTGATGGCCCAGATTCAATTCTCCAGTACCCACATCAAGTCAGATGCACAAAGTGGCACATGCACATGCATCTGGGGTTCAGTTACAGTGTGCCCATTCTCTCTCCTTTCTCTCTGTCTCTGCTTTTTTTCTATATGTCTCTCTCAAATAAATAAATTAATTTAAATTAAAAAAAAAAAAGACCAGCCTGCCTCTCCTCTTTCAAAACCTTTAGTATCAAGGGGACAGTACCAGGGCCACACAAACAGAAGAGACAACGAGTATAGATCCCTCCACAACAGACAAACACTGGGAAGACCCACCGAGTCCCTGAGCTCAGTCCTTGCTGAGGACACACGAGGAAGGAGGCAGAGAGACCCAGACTTTCCTGATCAGAATCCCAATGAACCTTCCCTGGCTTTGGATTGGCTGGGAGCAGGATGAAGATGGGGAAGGCTTCACATGACAGGGAACCCACACTGCCCAGAAGCAGAGGGGTAAGAAGAAGGAAGGTCGCCTGGACAGTTGTGGGGAGAGAACAGAGCCAATGCAGGGCCTGCCCTTGACTGAAGGGGGCTTTGATCCTGGGAGGGACGGTCCAAGGTGTTTCCTGCCTCCCAGGAAAGGGCCATAAGGCCAGTGTGGAAAGGGGGGTGTCTTTTCTTAGAGTGGCCCCAGGAGAGGCTGTTGGAAGGTCCCACGTGCTTTTGGATAAAAGCAGAGCGAGGTCCTCGTCTATACTCGAGGAAGGTGTGGAGAGTGGAGGCTGGCTGGAGCAGACAGCAAGTAGAGACTGGACCATGAGCTGGATGGTGAGAAAGGGTTGTCTCCCACTAAGAAATACAAAAATTGGGGCTGGAGAGATGGCTCAGTGGTTAAGGCGCTTGCCTGTGAAGCCGAAGAACACAGGTTCAATTCCCCAGAACCCACATAAGCCAGATGCATAGGGTGGCACATGTGTCTGGAGTTCGTTTGCAGTAGCTGGAGGCCCTTGTAGGCCCATTCTCTCTCTCTCTCTCTGTATATATAAAAATCTTTTGGGTAATTTACATGTAAAAGTTGCCATTTCAATCATGTTAAGTCCTGGATATTAATTATACTCCCCATATTGTCAAATGTCCCCAGTACTTTTTTTCCCAGAACATTTTCACCAACAGAACATTCTCCCCAAACAGAATCACTACAACCTTAAACTAATAATAATTCCTCATTTCCTCCTACCAGCCTCTGCCACCAGCATTCCTGTCTATCTCACATCTGACTACTCTACATGGATGTGGGGCTCACACAATATTTGTCCATTTGTGTCTGGTTTATTTCACTTAGCATGTTTTCAAGGTTCATCCGTATTGTCTCATGCACTTACATAACCTCATGCATCTTTATGACTAAATAACATTAACACATTTTGTCTATCCATTCATCTTTTGATGGGCATGTGAGTCTTTTCCATCTTTTTTAAAATTGTGTTTATTTATTTATTTGAGAGAGAGAGAGAGAGAGAGAGAGAGAGAGAGAGAAGATGGGTGCACCAGGGCCTCCAACCACTGCAAATGAACTCCAGATGCATGCGTCCTCTTGTGCATCTGGCTAACATGGGTACTGGGGAATCGAACCTGGGTCCTTTAGCTTTGCAGGCAAACTCCTTAACCGCTAAGCCATCCCTCCAGCCCATCCATCTTTTGATTACAGGGAATAATGCTGCAATGAACAAGTATGTTTCAGCTATACCCGGAAATCACAATTCTGTTTAGTTTTATTTGTTTATATTTATTTCTTTAGTTTTGGGTTTATTTTTATTTTTATTTACTTATTTGAGAGAGGGAAAGAGGTTGAGAGAAGAGAGAGACAGAGAATGGACACGCCAGGGCTTCCAGCCACTGCAAACAAACTCCAGATGCATGTGCCACCTTGTGCATCTGACTTACCTGGGTTCTGGGGAATTGAACCGAGGTCCTTTGGCTTTGCAGGCAAGTGCCTTAACGGCTAAGCCATCTCTCCAGCCCAGGTTTTGTTTTTTTGAGGTAGAGTATCACTCTAGCCCAGGCTGAACTGGAACTCACCCTTTAGTTCAGACTGGCCTTGAACTCACACTCATCCTCCCACTTCTGCCTCCTGAGCACTGGGATCAAAGGCGTGCATCACCACACCTGGCTTTTATTTTTGTTTATTTATTTGCAAACAGAGACAGACAGAGAGGGGGCAGGGAGGGAGGAAGGAAGGAAGAGAGAATGGGCACACCAGATCCTCTAGCCACTGCAAATGAACTCCAGATGCCTGGGCCACTTGATGCCTCTGGCTTTACGTGGATACTGGGGAATCAAACCTGGGTTGTTAAACTCTGCAGGCAATTGCCTTAACCACTGAACAATCTTTCCAGCCCCCATTTAGTTTCCTGAGGCATTCCCACGCTCTTCCACAGGAGCTGCACCATTTTACATCCCAGCCAACAATGTACACTGGGTCTACTGTTTCCACATCCTTAACAACACATGTTACTGTGATATTTTCCATTGGTGTTGATTCGTAATAATAATGATGGGCATGAAGTACCTTTGATTGGCCTTTCCCTAGTCGCCAATGGCATCAGACATTCTTTTCATGTATTTACTGCCACTTGCATATCTTCCTTGGAGAAAAAGTTTTTAATGGGAAGTTTTAATTTTGCCTGGACCTGCTACTGATTTATGAACTCAGGTCCTCATGCTCACAAGGCAAGTACTTTACCAGTTATCTCCCCAGCCTCACTATTATATTTTTTTAAAAGTATCATTGGGCAGGAGAGATGGCTTAGCAGTCAAGGCATTTGCCTGCAAAGCCAAAGGACCCAGGTTTGATTCCCCAAGACCCATGTAAGCCAGATGCACATGGTGGTGCATGCATCTGGAGTTTGTTTGCAGTGGCTGAAGGCCCTGGCATGCCCATTCTCTCTCTCTCTCTCCCCCAAATAAATAAAATAAATTTAAAAAAATTTTTAAGTACTATTAACAATAAGAAAATACACATGATGTAAAATCTACCATCTTGTGACAGTTTGGATTAGGTATTCCGCATAAGCTCATGCCTTTCATCTAAATGCTTACTTCCTAGTTGATAGCAATTTGGGAGGTAGAGCCTGACTGGAGGAGGTGTGTCACTGGGCGGGGACCTTGAGGTTTATTAACCCTCAGTTTGCCAGTGGTAGTGAGCTCATTCTCCTGTAGCTGTTTGCCACCTGCCATGGCAGAGGTGATGCCCAGCCTCTACTCATGCCATCTTTTTCCCTGCCATCATGAGGCCTCCCCTTGAGTCTGTAAGCCAAAATAAACCCTGTACATGAGGATGGAGAGATGGCTTAGTGGTTAAGGTATTTGCATGTGAAGCTTAAGGACCCAGGTTTGATTCTGCACTACCCATGTAAGCCAGATGCAGAAGAGAGTGCATGCATCTGGAGTTCATTTGCAGTGGCTAGAGGCCCTGGTTCACCTATTCTCTATCTGGCCACCATTTTCTTTCTCAAAATAAATAAAGAAAGAAAAGCCCTGTCCTCTGATCAGCTGCTTTTGGTCACGTGCTTTGTCCTCCCAGCGAGAAGGTCACTGCAACACATGCTTTTGTTGTTGTTTTTTGTTTTTGGTTTTTTGAGGTAGGGTCTCACTGTAGCCCAGGCTGACCTGGAATTCACTCTGTACTCTCAGGGTGGCCTTGAACTCACAGGGATCCTCCTATCTCTGCCTCCCGAGTGCTGGAATTAAAGTCGTGCGCCACCACACCTGGCCCATGCTACTTTAACAAAATATTTTTGGAATAGATATCATTCACAGAAAAGATACAATTGTAGTCCAACTTAGATTTTTTAAAAACTCTTTAGCAACCATAGAGTAACTAACTTGACATTACTAAAAGTCTTGACATGTCCAAACAGTCAATAATTGACTTTACATCATGCCTTAAAGTTGCTTTTTATTCAATTCACCAGCATTTTTTTCCCCTGGACCACTTTGACTTCAGATATGCCCCTTGAAGACAAGAGTGATGCACTCAGGCTGGATCTTATCAAAGCTCTATTGATTTTCGCCCAACCTTCTCCCTTACTTCCTTCACAATGCATTTACTATTTTGACCCTTTCAAAAGAAAATAAGCGGGCCCAGAGAACATGAAGAAATTGAGTTGTATTTCAAAACTTCTATTGCAAGTTTCTTTTGTCTCTCAGAGAGATAAAGACTGGGGAAAGTCTGCAGCTGTGAAATGTTTAGGAAGAACGGCCAGGGAGGTCTGCTTCCTAAACAGAGATTCGGGAGGCTTCCACTTGCCACGTGTCACTCAACTTGATTTCCACCGGCTTCCTGAATTCTGCTTTCTACTCCGCTATGAAAGCGCTCTTTTCTTTTAACTCTGCAATTCTTGCATTGTTTATTCTTTTTTTTTTTTTTTTTTGGTTTTTCTGAGGTAGGGTCTCACTCTGGCCCAGGCTGACCTGGAATTCACTATGTAGTCTCAGGGTGGCCTCGAACTCACGGCGATCCTCCTACCTCTGCCTCCCGAGTGCTGGGATTAAAGGCGTGCGCCACCACGCCTGGCTGCATTGTTTATTCTTAAAAAAAAAAAGAGTGTGTGTGTGTGTGCGTGTGTGTGTATGTGGGTACACGAGTGTGCATGCGTGTGTGGAGACCAGAGGTCGACTTCAAGTGCTGTTCCTCAGGAACGACATCCACCTCTTTTTTTTAAAAAGTTTTAAAAAATATTTTCATTTTTTATTTATTTATTTGAGAGAGGGACAGACAGACAGACAGAGATGGGCGCACTAGGGCCTCCAGTCCTTGCAAACAAACTCTAGATTCATGCGCCACCTTGTACATCTGTCTTATGTGGGTCCTTTGGCTTTACAGGCAAGTGCCTTAACCACTAAGCGAAGACAAGGTCTTTCAGTGACCTAGAGGTCACCAATAAGGTTAGGCTGGCTGGCCAGTGAGCTCCAGAGGTCCTCCTGTCTCTGTCTCTCCATGACAGGTGTATGGCACTACACTCAGACTTTTTGCCTGGGTCCTGGGGATCAAGCTTCTAGCCTTATGCTTGCAAGGTAAGCACGTTGCTGACTAAGCCATCTCCAAGTCCCTTTTTCTTTACTTTTTTTTCAATTGAGAACTTTAACAAATGAACATGTTCCCATCCTTGTATCCTTTTTCATTTTTTCTCTCTCTTTTTTTGTGCAAGCAGAGAGAGAAGATAGACAGACAGAAACACAGACAGGCAGAGAGAGAGAATGGATCTCTAGCCACTGCAAACAACTCTAGATGCATGTGCGATCTTGTGCATCTGGCTTGCGTGTGTACTGGAGAATCGAACTCAGGTCATTAGGGTTTACAGGCAAGCGCCTTAACCACTGAGCCATCTCCCCAGCCCCCTTTATACTTTTTTTTTTTCCTAGAGGTTGAGGTAGGGTCTCACTCTAGCTCAGGCTGACCTGGAATTCACTATGTCATCTCAGGGTGGCCTCGAACTCAGAGATCCCCCTACTTCTGCCTTCCAAGTACTGGGATTAAAGGTGTGCGCCACCATGCCCAGCTCTTTTATCCTTTTTTTTTGGGGGGGGGGGTATTTTCAAGGTAGGGTTTCACTCTAATCCAGGCTGACCTGGAATTCACTAGGTAGTCTCAGAGTGGCTTCAAACTCGTGGTAATCCTCCTACCTCTGCCTCCCAAATGCTGGAATTAAAGGCTTGCCCCACCACGCCCAGCAGCCCTCATATTCTTTCCATCACCTTCTCTGCAACACCCCCTATTACAGTCAGGTTCACATTGCTGGCAGAAACCACCCGACCAAGAGCAGCTTTTGGGAAAAAAAAAGGGGGGGGTTATTTTGGCTTACAGACTCAAGGGGAAGCTCCATGATGGCAGGAGAAAATGATGGCATGAGCAGAGGGTGGACATGACCCCCTGGCCAACATCAGGTGGACAATAGCAACAGGAGAGTGTGCCAAACGCCTCAAGGGGAAACTGGCTATAAAACCCATAATCCCACCCCCAACAATACACTGCTTCCAGGAGGCATTAATCCCCAAATCTCCATCAGCTGGGAACCTAGCATTCAGAACACCTCAGTTTATGGGGGACACTGAATCAAATTACCCTAACCCCTCAGCCATAGAGGATGTGATTAGAGATGATTCGTCCAGTGCTAAACCATTCTTTAATTTTTTTTTATTTGAGACAAGAACAGCTTTCTCTATTGTGTAGGAGCCCAGCAGCTGGTGTGCTTGACTCCCAAGAACTCACCCATCCTCTGGAGGCCCTGGATCTTTCCAGGGCCCCTTCCATTCAGAGGATACATCAAGTTGCTAATGCCATGAACGCCCCCCCCCAATTGTCCCTATTCCCCTTCCTTGCCATCTCCCATTCCATGGCTGCTCCTGGCTCTAAGAATGGTCTCCAGAGCCTCTGCAATGTGCATGAAATCACATGGAAATCTTATTAAGATGATGTCCTGTGATAGACCTGGGGGGGGGCAGGACCTGGGCCTCTACATTTTTTTAGGAGCTCCAAGATGACACTGAAGCTATACCAGGTGGGTAGAAAAGTCAGGGGAGCCACCAAAGACCAAGATGAGGGGCTGGGGAGATGGCTCAGTCATAAAGGTTCTTGCATTGCAAGCGTAAGGACATGAGTTCAATTCCCACTACCCTCATGGTGTGTGTGTCTGTAATCCCAGCACTGGGGAGGCAGAGATAAGCAGATCCTGGGAGCTTGCTGGCCAGTAAATTTAGCCTAGTTGGTGATCTCCTGGCCAATGAGAAGTCTTTTCCAAAAGGATGTGGATGGCATTCCTATGGATGACATCAAGGTTATCCTCTGTGAGACACACACACACACACACACACACACACACACACACACACACACACGTCCAGCTCCTCCAAGCTCCCGATGCCTAATACACCTGCTTAGCCCACCTCAGCCACTCCTCTTAATTTCTCCTCAGCAGCTGGATCCAGGATCCTTGGTCTGAAGCACAGTCCAGCTCTCCTACCCCAGCATTTCTCCCGGCAACTGTGTAGCCCTTCTCACCACCCCCCAGGCACATGTCAGCTACTAGGAAGAAATGTGAACTTGCTGAGTCACTACGTGTTGTTTCTCCCTGGCTTACCTCCTGCTCAATATTCCTGGTTCATTCTAGACTCACTGGGACATCAAGTTCTTGGACCCCATCTTGGTCTATGCAACAGGCATAGAGAACAACTTCTCCCATCTCTGTGTAACAGGCATTCACAACCACTTCTCCCATTTTTGTGTATGTAACAGGCTTAGAGAACAACTTCTCCCACCTCTGGATACAGACACCAGTAATCTTGAGGAAATGGGGAGTAATTGGCCCTTGTTAAGCACTTACTGTGGGCCAGGCACTATGCCAGAGGTGTGATGTGCTAATCGTCCTGCATCCTCACAAGGGAGACAAGGCAACAGGTGGTCTGTAGACTGAAGCAGTGCTTAGGTACGAAGTTAATGAATACCTTTCCCTAAAGGACCAATGTGATCTCATAACTTTCCGCTACAAAAAAACTATATTTTCCTGTTAGTTCTGAATCCACGTCGCACTCTCCAAACGTGAACTCGGAAAGCTACCACCAACGTGAGGCGACATTAGAGACACCCCAAGCAACACAGTTACAAAATCAAGCTTAGAAATCCCTTTCAGAGTCTACTACTGTTGTTACATGAAACGGACAGGTTGTCAGTTCTGTCTAAATATTTGTGTTCGTACCCATAGATTAGTGCTGCTCTCTGCAAGTAAGTGAGGACGGTGTGCTCAGACCTAAAAGGGCCATCTAAAAGACCCCGCCCAGGCTCAGCAGAGGTGAGAGAGAAGGTAAGAGGGAGAATGGGGAGAAGGGCTGCGGAATGCCGTCTTCTGGACAGGATGTGGCTGTTAACACACTCCTGACCTCACAGCTGCTGCTGTTTCCTATGAGACTGAGCCCTCAACATCCCACCGTGGACGGGCGGGGGGGGGGGAGCTCAGCAGGCCCTGTCCTCCTAGAGTAGGAGCTACTGGCAGTTCATAGCTGCTGGGGGAGGGGGAGCCTTGTTCTTTAGTGATCTAGCCACTGGTTAAGTTGCTCAAATCCACTAAGTAACCTCCCATCCATGCTCATTCACGTAACCCCGACTTAACTCAATGGGCCACATGGAAGGAAGGAAGGAGGGAGGGAGGGAGGAAAGGGGAGGGAAGGGAAGGGAAGGGAAGGAAAGGAAAAGAAAGGAAGGGAGGGAGGAAAGAAAGGAAGGAAGAGAAGGAAGAAAGGGAGGGAGGAAAGAAAGGAAGGATAGGAAGGAAGAGAAGGAAGGGAAGGAAGGGAGGGAGGAATCAAGAAAGAAAGAAAAGAAGGAAGGGAAGGAAAGGAAAGGAAAGGAGGAAAAAAGAAAGGAAAACATGAAAGCAGGAAAGGGATTATTTGGGAAGAAGATGAGGGAGGAGAATACAGAAGGTAATGGGGATAAATATAATCAGAATACATTATGTACATGTATGAAAATAAAATGAAAAAATAAAAATAAAGGAAAATAAATCCCACCCCCACACACATGCCATCTCTTTGTCTTTTTTTGGGGGGGGTTGGCTTTTTTGTTTTCTTTTCTTTTGGTTTTTCAAGGTAGGGTCTCACTCTGGTCCAGGCTGACCTGGAATTAACTATGTAGTCTCAGGGTGTCCTTGAACTCTCGGCGATCCTCCTACCTCTGCCTCCTGAGTGCTGGGATTAAAGGCGTGCACCACCATGCCTGGCATGGTTGGTTGGTTTTTTGAGGTAGGATCTGGCCTCAAATTTATAGTGATCCTCCTACCTTGGCCTCCAGAGTGCTGGGATTAAAGGCATGCACTACCATGCCTGGGGGAGGGAGTCTCTTTCATAAGGAGACTCACACAGAGAAGTGTGACTAACGCTGTGGCCTCTTCATGAGGGTCACAAAGGCCAGAGACCGGACAGCGCTGGATGAGACCTAAACTATTCACACAGATGGACCCCCAGCACAGAGGCACTAGATGCCTCGTTCTCCGCCCCTCTTTTCATTTTCATTTTTATTTTTATTTTTGGTATTAAATGGACACCAGATGCTTGCAGTATGTTTTGCATCCTGCTTACACAGATGGCTTGGGAACTGAACCACTGAGCTATCTCCCCATTCCCTGGATGCTCAGTTCTACAGTCCCTTACCCACGAGAAGAGCTCTGCAGAGGGAATGCAGGCTGTGCTAGGGGCAGAGGCACCACGGCCCAACACAGCTTGCCTGTGGTGAGTGTTGGGGGTGGGCGGAAAGGAGTCGGAGATGCCCATGGCTCAGGAAGTGGCAGAGATGATTCAGGGAGTCACGCTTGTTTTCCCCCCTCCTGAGTCATGGATCAACTGGTACATAGACCAGTGCTGAAGGTGGTCTGGGCGCCTTTATCTCTTGTAGTCTTCCAGCCATTGCACTTTCATTTCTGCTTGACAACCATTGTAGAAAGCCCACAATAAACACATCCTTATGCAGACCCCCACAAGGGCAGACTGGTCATGTTACTTTCCAGAACATCGCAGAGCTTGCTTCTATCCCACCATTCTGGGAGATGGATTTTGCTGCGCTTGCTCACAACCGAGGGACTATACAAGTGCTTTGCCTGTGACTGTTAGTGATGTGGAGTGTTCATATCTAAACATGACGTCCATACCACCCCTTCCAAGGCTCAGGGAATATTGTGGAAGAGTGGGTGGAAAGAGTGCTGTGGAATGCTGTCTTCCAGTAACGGCATGTTCATTGCACACATGGAATCACAGCAGCTGTGGCCACCTGCATGAGACAGGACCCTCCACATTCCATCATGGATAGGGAAGGAGCTCATAAGGTCCTCCCTGTCCCTGAGAAACTATTGGCATTTTCTTCCTAGGGAGCCACTGGTAAGTTTTCCTTGCTCTAGTCAACAGCCCCTCCCCCATGCTGTGAGCAACTCTAATATAACTCACTGGGTCCCACAAAGAAAGAACGTCAGGGGTGGGAAAATGGCTTAGCGGTTAAGGCACTTGCCTGCAAAGCTAAAAGACCCAGGTTCGATTTCCCAGTAACCACGTAAGCCAGATGCACAAGGTGGCGCATGCGCCTAGAGTTCGTTTGCAGTGGCTGGAGGCCCTGGTGTGCCATCTCTCTCTCTGTCTATCTGGCTCTCTCTCTCTGAAATAAATAAATAAAATATTTAAAAACAAAAAGAACGTAATGAAAGTAGAAGGACTAATTGAGAAAAAGAGGTTCAGTGGGACTTGGAGTGGGACAAAAAAGCTAATGGGGGTAGGTGTGATCAAAATCCATTATATATGTATATAACCTTTCAAAAATAATTTAAAATATTTTAAAATATTTATTTATTTATTTATTTATTTATTTATTTATTTATTTATTTATTTGCAAGGAGAGAGAAGGAGACAGAGACAGAGAATGGGTGCACCAGACCTCTAGCCACTGCAAAGGAACTCCAGACACATGCACCACTTGTGTATCTGGCTTTATGTGGGCATTAGGGAATCAAACCCAGGCCTTGACTTTGCAGGTAAGCACCTTAACTGCTAAGCCAGCTCTCCAGTGAAAAAGTATTTAAAAAAAAAGTCAGGCACCGATAGATCACACACCTGGACAGTTCCATCTTTGCCGCTTGCTTGCTGGGCAAATCTGGTCAGGTGACTTAATCTCTGTGGGCCTCAGTTTCTTCTCCCTCCTGGCAAGTGGCGTGAACAGGAGAGAGAACGTGCCTGGCGCATAGAATGGTATCCATCAGTGGCAGGTGCCTTCAGTTAGGATAGCAAAAACACTCCATTGTTGACGTAGAGCCGAGCTCAGACCTTTTCGTGAAATCCTGTGGCCTATAGCAGCAATCCTTGCTTTTGGTCAGGAGAGCGTGTTCATCCACAGATGTATGGAACCCAGCCTTGAGTTCCTAATTCAGGTGTGAAGTTCAAGGTGGTGCTGATTGATGCAGAGCCCAAAGATCACAGCTGGAGCCTTCTTTGTCTGCAGAACAGTGTGCCAAGCCCCGGGTCTGTTGAGCCTGCTCTTTGGCGCTCAGAATGGGAGCTCCTTCCCAGCTGTGACCTCTCTCTCTGGTTGGGCTGCCAGGCACTGGGTAGGATGTTGACTTCTCAGATAAGCTCTGCTTTCTGCCCCTTTGGCCTTTGCTCCCTGCATCTTTCGGAATCCACCCCTCTAATACAAGGTCAAACACCATCTGCCCAATTCTGGACTTCAATGTCATCCTTCCCACCTCCATGTTCCCAGGAAAGGTGGAAGAGTGGGAAATCCTAAGCTCTTTTGCAGGCTGTGAAGTCCTGAATCAAATGCTTCCTGCATCACCCTGGGGAGTTTTTCTTTCTTTCTTTCTTTCTTTCTTTCTTTCTTTCTTTCTTTCCATTTCTTTCTTTCTTTCCATTTCTTCTTTCTTTCTTTTCTTCTTTCTTTCTTTCTTTCTATTTCTTCTTTGTTTCTTTGTTTCTTTGTTTTTCTTTGTTTCTTTCTTTCTTTCTTTCTTTCTTTCATTCATTCTTTTTTTTTGCCAGTAAATAGAGAATAAATATCCATTGACTTTCAAGAGAAAAAGCTTACAAAGAGGTTCAAGGAGCCAACATGAATAACTAGTTAATGGAGAAGTTGTGGGTTAACAATATTGAATTACAGAAATATTAATATAAGGCTGGCCAGATAGCTCAGCAATTAAAGGTGATTTCTTGAAAATCCCGCCAGCCCAGGTTTGAGTCTCCAATACTCACATAAAGCTAGATACATACGGTGAAACACACATGTCTCTCTCTCCCCCTCCCTCCCTCTTGCTCTCGGTCTCTCTCATAAATAATTGTTAAAAAGAAGTCAGCTATTAAATAAAAAGAAAGAGTAACATAAAGAAGTCATTGAGTAACCAACCTTACCTTGAGTAAAGAACAAATTTGAGGAAATGGGGTCAAATTGTGATGTGTTAGATTTAGATCTGCTTTAGGGAAGTTCCTGATGTTAGGAATGTTTAAACAATGGCACTTCTTGGCCAGGGCGGATGTGAATAATCCCAACTGAGCTTTAAAAATGGAACACAGGGCTTTAGCTGAAGCCCTGCTTGGGCACCCGGGCCCTGGTGTGGAGAGAAGAGAAGGATCTTAAGTGGTCTCTTGGCCTAACATGAGTTTGGCAATAGCTTGCACCACAAGTTGGACATATTCAAGTTGAGTGCTAATTGTAAGAGAGGGAGTTTAAAAAACTTAAAAATCAATGTTGGGGGCTGGAGAGAGATGGCTTATTGGTTAAGGTGCTTGCCTGCGAAGCCTAAGAATCCTACTTCAGTACCCACAAGGTGGCACATGCATCTCGAGTTCGTTTGCAGTGGCTAGAAGGATTGGTGTGCCCATTCACCCTCTCCGTGTCTGCCTCTCTCTCTCTCTCAAATAAACAAATAAAAATAAAATATAAAAAGAAATCAGTGTTGGGAGGGGCTGGAGAGATGGCTTAGCGGTTAAGGTGCTTGCCTGTGAAGCCTAAGGACACAGGTTTGATTCCCCAGGACCCAGGTAAGCCAGATGCACATGCTGGCTCATGCATCTGGAGTTCCTTTGCAGTGGCTAGAAGCCCTGGCATGCTCATTGTCTCTCTCTCTCTCTCTCTCCTTCTCTCTCTCCTTCTCTCTCTCTCTCTCTGCCTCTCTTTTTCTATCAATTAAACAAACAAAAAAAATTTTGAAAAAAATCAATGCTGGGGCTCAGGAGATGGCCCAGTGGGTAAAGTTTTTGCTCTGCAAGCAGGATGCCCTGGGTTTGGGTCCCCAGCACACACTTAAAATCCAGGTTCACCTCTACTCCCAGCAGTAGCGAGAGACAGGGGGCTCCTGGGGCTTGCTAGTCTAGCTGAATCAATGAACTACAGGTCCAATGTGAGACCTGTCTCAAAAAAGAGATGGCAGCTAGGCATGGTGGTGCACACCTTTAATCCTAGCACTCTGGAGGCCAAGATAGAAGGATTGCTGTGAGTTCGAGGCCAGCCCGAGACTACATAGTTAATTCTAGGTCAGCCTGGGCGAGAGCGAGACCCTACCTCAAAACAAAGAAACAAAAGGATATGGTGGAGTGACTGTCAACCTTTGGCCTTCATATGCATGCACATACATATACACGCTAGCACGCACACACATATGCATGTACATTATACACATATGCGTGCAAAAAAAATCGAATAGTACAGGGAAGTGGCTAATTTTCCACTTGGGAGAGGATGTGACGAGAAACCAAGAGCAGCTAACCCTGTGGGGCTGACAAGATTGTAGGCACACATGTCCTGTTTTCCCACTTGCCTGGTTTAGCTGCTACATCCACCCAACGCTGCTAAAGAGAGTTTTTCTTCCTCATTTTTAATGGAAAGTCTTCAGATTTCTGCCAGCGTGAGGAAGTGGCTCTGGTGTTCTCGGCACTCTGGACAGGAAATGCACTAGTTATTATTACTCGGATGAGCTGAGCGGGTAGTTTTGCAGTCTGTTCTGCTGCTGCTAGGGAATTGGGTGGCCCTGTCCTTTCCAGATGAGCTTCAGGGTCGCCTGCTGGTTTAGAATTCAGAGTGTGTGTGTGCGGGGCGGGGGGGTGGGTGGTTAGGGGAGTCAGAAAGGAGCTGTGAAGAGAGGAAGACAGCAGTGATCTGTCAGGAAAACAGATCATACAAGTAAGAAGTTGTCACCAGGCTAGGAGTCCAACATAAACATTGCTCCTCCAGTGGCAGATGACCTATCTGAGGTCAGTGTGGGGAAACCACAGGTCGGGTCACACCTGCTCTAATGCTGGGCCTCTGGGGATCATTAACCGACCCTCTCCCTCTCTCTTTCCCTCTTTCTCCTCTTCTCTCTCTCTCTGTCTCTTCTGTCTCTCCCCGCCCCTTTCTGTGTCTCTTCTCTCTCTCCCTTTCTGGTTGGCAGAGCTGTGGCTCCATCTTGAATGTCTTGTCCCAAGACCATTTTAGGGTAGGAAATGTCTCTGTGAATTCCAGGGTACATACATATCCTGCTCACTCCAGTGTCTCAGGGCTTCAGCATGCTCACCTCCGCACTGAGAAACTTTATTTTCTCCTTCAAGTAGGCTAGGATTCAACACATAAAACTTCACTCTTCTTTTTGTTTGGAGAAAAAGATCTGACTCCAGGGGGTTGGATGCCACAGTAGTTAGAGACCCAGCCTACCAAAGTTCAGATCCCCAGCACCCATGTGAAATTCCGTGCAAAGCAGCCTATGTGTCTAGAATACCAACAGGCCTACCCCAATGGGAGGTAGAGTCAGGACCCTGAGGCTCACATTCTAGATGGTCTGTGGCCTTCCAGGGGCAAGCTAGATAAACTATGTCTCAAAGAAGGAGGAGGGAGAGAGACACACACACACACAGACACACACACACACACACACACAGAGTCCTTCTTCACTTTAACCTAAACAACACTTTGATTTGTAATCTCTAAACTACATAATCTAACTGGCAAGCTACTTGATTTTGCCCTCTGCCATTATTTTTTTTCTCTTTTGTTTTTGCTTTTTTGAAGTAGGGTCTCTCTGTAGCCCAGGCTGCCCTGGAATTCACTATGTAGTCTCAGGGTGGCCTTGAACTCACGGTGATCTTCCTACCTTTGCTTCCCGAGTGCTGGGATTAAAGGAGTGTGCCACCATGCCTGGCTTCCTCTGCCATTTAAAAAAATATTTTATTTATTTATTTGAGAGAGAGAAACAGGCAGAGAGAGAGAGAGAGAGAGAGAGAGAGAACGCCAGGGTCTCTAGTGTTAGGTCTGACAGGTCCCAATAGGGAGTCACCAAGGATAGCAGGATGGTGACAGAGACATAAGGACGTGGATTATCCACATTCCTCAAGAAACCCCCCAGCCATTTACCTGCAATGCCCCCAGGTCATGGTTTCCTGCCCCCTTTCTTTTGTAAATCACCTGGTCACTGTTCTGGTGTCACACCTTGGCTATCTCAGATCTATCCTCAGCTCTTCCTTCCCCTAACTGAAAGCCCTATAACGCCCACTACCTGAGGAACTCAGGTGGCCTGTGCTCCTCTCATGAGCCAGCCCTGGCAGCTCATGTTTTTCTCTGAATAAAGCTTTCATCTTTGCCTCAGAGAGGTGTGCGTGGTCGTGGTCACTCACGAACCTTACATCCAGCCACTGCAAATGAACTCCAGATGCATGAACCCCTTTGTGCATCTGGCTTACATGGGTCCTGGAGAATCGAACCAAGGTCCTCTGGCTTTGCAGGCAAACACCTTAACTGCTAAGCCATCTCTCCAGTCTTCCCTCTCTCTCTCTTGCAAATAAGTAAAAAAAAAAAAAAAACTTTAAAAATAGGTCTAAATACCATCTTTTAAAAATATTTCATTTATTTAAGAGAGTAGGTGAAAGATGGAGAGAGAGAGAGTAATAGAAGGAAAATGGGCATGCCAGGGCCTCCAGCCACTGCAAAGAAGTCCAGATGCATGTACCACTTTGTGCATCTGGCTTACATAGGTACTGGAGAATGAAACCTAGGCCCTTTGGCTTTGCAGCAACCCCCTAAACCACTAAGCTCTCTCTCCAGCCCGTATGTACCATCTTTTGCACCGGTACTACAGGTGTGACCTGTAGCTCCAATCTTGCCCCATGCGTTTAACTTCTATCTATTGCCCTGACAGGAGTTGAACTTTTCCTGGCTCTTTCCCAGCCCATGCAGTGGGCTCCTTGCCGGCTGTCCCCGCCCCACCTCAGGCCACTCATCCCTTCAACACCCCATTTGATTGCGGCCCGGGCTCAGCTCACAGTGCAGTAAGATTACACCTGAACTATTAACTTGCAGTTAAAGCCTTGGGCTCTGGCTTCTGATCTCCTTTCCTCGTCCCTCGGCCTGGAGTCCAGGAATGCTGTTTGTCTGTTTCCCTGAAAATGTCACTGTGGGTGCCTCTGGCCATTCTTACCACTTCACAAAGCTCAGGCCCGGATGCCACCATTCTTGCAGGACTCTGTAGCACTTCGGACATGCACAAACACAGGGAAGGAGGAAGGGAAGATGTCCTGGGACACCTGGGGTTAAGGTACTCCTTGTCCTGTATGCCATATTGAAAACACTCCTGGCCACATGCCTGGCTGCATTTTGACTGTCTGCCCATGACCAGGGGCTATGGCCCTTGTTCTCTGTCTCCTTGGTGTACTGCAGTGTCGCAGCAGTGGTGGGTGTTGGACTTGTTGCAATAAATGCATGCACTGAACACAGCATCTGTCTTAACTGTTCATGGCTGCATGCCTTGTTCTACATGCGGCAGCCCCCCCTCCCCTGGGCAATCCAAGGCTGAAGGTTGATGGCAGCCAAGAACACAAATATGCACATCAAGTTGTTACCACACAGCTGCAAAGAATGTGTTTCCGCGGTTGGCTGTGGCTTCTTCGGGCTGCTTGCGAGACATGCAGGGACGTGCTGCCGTGGGAATAGCAGCACCAGCCAGTTTTCTGGTGACCCAGACAGACAGGGAGCTGGAGAGAGGGACGGTGAGCCCGGGCAGGAAACAAACTTAAGAGCATCTCTGAGAATCAGGACAGAAGCCACAGGCTGCATGTAACCTCCCTAGACACCCACAGGATGTTAATATTACTATTATTTATTTATTTATTTATTTATTTATTAGAGACAGAGAGGGGAGAGAGAGAGAGTGAGAATGGGCACGCCAGGGCCTCTAGCTACTGCAAATGAACTCCAGAAGCGTGGGCCACCATGTGCATCTGGCTTACATGGGTACTGGGGAATGAAACTGGGATTCTTAGGCTTTGCAGGCATGTACCTCAACTGTTAGGCCATCTCTCCAGCCCACCCACAGGACTTCTAACCTTCAGAGTTCCTGACCAACTTTGGAGGGATGGAGCATGTTGGCAGGAGCCCACTGCTCTTTCCTGGTTCCTCCAGCCTCAGTGCCTGGGGGCGGATGGGATGAGCTGGACTAAACTGTCTTACTAGTGGTAGATGCTGGGGCAAGCCCACCCAGTTCCCGCGGAGGGAAGCCCACGGACAGGACTGCCTGCAAGCCTATGAGTACAGGAGGGAATCCACCCCTGGACAGAACCCTACCCTAAAGCCTTTAATGCACTGAAGTGGAGCCTCTGCAGAGACCAGTGGCTCAGAGGCAGGGGGATGCCCTTGTGAGTGTCTCCATGATACGAAAGAACAGACAGGACATGGGTTCTCTGCTAGCCAGAGTGGAGGTGCCTAGGGTGTGAAACAGCTGGAAAACTGAGCACCATTAAGACCAGGTATGGACCGAGAACAGGAAATAAAAATAACTTAAAAAAAGAAACCCAGATAAAGTTGACATTCATAGAATTCATCAGACACATTGAAGAAAAGAAACACTCCTTGTTTTGGTGGGAAAAAAATCCCATACTCCCCCACCACCCCGTGCAATCCCAAAATAGATAAACTCAATAAGGGAATTTATTTATTTTTTTTTACTGCCATGGCACATACAGTTCACACTCTACCGTCTTTAAACCACACTCCCTGCAAAGGAGCCCAGGTTTGGAACTCCCCTTTCCACAGTCTCATAAAACACTGATTTATTGACCTTCAGAGACACATCTTTATTGTTCTAGTAAGAACGACTGCTAGATAACTGAAAACGCAAGCTCACCGTTCCTTATCAGCGCAGCGACCATGTTCCTGTCATAGATCTGTTATGCCGTGGAAAGGAAATAAGAGGGGAGACATCTGAAATGTCTCAGTCCCAGAACCGAAAGCCCATGGTCTGTGTGTCTATGGCCTCAACCCAAGTATCCCATCACGGGACCATGGAGCAGGAAGAAAAGACAGCACGGAGCTCACACCCAGCCCCACCCTAGGGGATTTCCTCTGAGGGGTCTCCCGCAGGCTTTTCCAGGGCCCTGTGGCCTCCGTGCTTATTTGTCTACCTTCCCGTCCCATCCCGGTAAGGGCCATATATGACTTATCTCAAAACTATAAAAGTTTAATGCCCCATTGTTTGGTGGGGTTTCCTGCACTGAGTACTGGGTGCTATCTATGAGGTCATAAACATGGGTGGTTTCTTTCTGGCAAGAATCCTTTAGGTCTAAACCACTCCCACCGTTCTCTTGACCTACAAAGCTGTCTTTCTCACCCACCACTTGGAATCTTTTCTCTCTGAAACCAGATCTGCTGTCCATCCTCCATCAAGACCCCTCCAGAAACCTCTTCCTCCCTGCTTCTCGTGGCTGTATTTGTCCCCTCCTTCCCTCCGTTGCCCCCTGAACTTCTCTTATCACACACTTCTTTATTACTGTTATAGTTCCACCCTTCTCTTTGTGAGGATGCAATTATGTCATTGTTTTTTTTTTTGTTGTTGTCCTTGTTTTGTTTTGGTTTTTCGAGGTAGTGTCTCACTTTAGTACAGGTTGACCTGGAATTCACTCTGTAGTCTCAGGGTGGCCTTGAACTCACAGTAGCAATCCTCTTGCCTCTGCCTCCCAAGTGCTGGGATTAAAGGTGTGCTCCACCACATCCAGCAATTATGTCTTTTTTTTTTTTCCCAAGGTAGAATCTCACTCTAGCCCAGGCTGACCTGGAATTCACTATGTAGTCTCAGGGTGGCCTCAAACGCACAGTGATCCTCCTGCCTCTGCCTTCCGAGTGTTGGAATTAAAGGCATGCGCCACCACGCCTGGCTAATTATGTCATTTTTAAATGACACACTAAAGGCTTTCAATCTTACTTTACTTTCACACAATATGATAAAAACAAATAGCTATGTCTTCAGACATACAAGCTTTCTTGAAAAGCAGAATATTGATTGGTGAATGCAAACTTGAATTGTTTTATTATGTTGATATTAAATTACTAGTTTTAATAATTATATGTGATTTCTCATATCTTCATTACATATGTTTTGAGTTGAATTCATTTTTTCCACATATAAATAAATATAATGCAATTCTTTCTACTTCTGTATACATATATATATAAAAATCTCATACTTATCGGAATTTATTTTTACTTATTTACTTATTTATGAGAGAGAGAGAGAAAATGGGGTGCACCAGGGCCCCCAGCCACTGCAAGCAAACTCCAGATGCATGTGCCACTTCGTACATCTCGCTTTTTGTGGGTACTGGGGAAATAAACTGGGGTCCATAGGATTTGTAGGCAGGTACCTTAACCACTGAGCCATCTCTCCAGCCCCTTATCTGAATTTTTACTTCCCCTACTTTTTGCTCCCAGCAAGCACTCTGCCATAAGCAGGCATTCCCACCTGCGGGTCTTAGGTGTGAGCCTCATTTTACTGAGCGCTGCTGGGTTTCTTTCCATGTGGCGACGCTAATACACACTAATCCATATTTTTTTTTTTCGAGTTAGAGTCTCACACTAGCCCAGGCTGACCTGGAATTCATTATGTACTCTTAGGGTGGCCTGGAACTCACAGCGATCCTCCTGCCTCTGCCTCCCGAGTGCTGAGATTAAAGGTGTGCACCACCACGCCCGGTTCTAATGCACATTCTTATTCATAGTATTGCTAACACTTGACAGGATGAACTTTTTCTTTCTTTCTTTCCCTTTTTTTTTTTTTTTTTTTGAGGTAGGGTCTCACTCTAGCCCAGACTGACCTGGAATTCACTATGTCTAGTTACTATGTCACTAGTCTCAGAGTGGCCTCACATTCATAGCAATCCTGTCTCTGCCTCCCAAATGCTGGAATAAAAGGTGTGCGCCACCACACCCAGCTATGATGAACTTTTTAATCTTTGCACAAGGAGGCTTCATACATCACTGTTTGTTACAGGCATCTGCCCTTGGGTCTGAGGCAACCTGGGAGAATGCTGTAACTCCCTCAATGCTACCGTGCACCTGAGTTTTCTTACTAAGAATCAACGGCCAGACCACCAACGTGAAAACTCAATTCTGTAAAGGCAAATATTCTCATTAGATCTGAAAACAAATGCACTTACAAACACAGGCAAACAGAGATGATTCACAGAAATGGTTCACAAGGCTATGCTCTAGTCTTCTAGGCCAGTTTAAATCTATTCAGTGTTGTATAAATGGACACTAACTGCACATATTTGCATATAATGCATTTCTAGAAGTCAGGTTTCTTTGGAATTTTTGTTGTTGTTGTTGGTTTTTCAAGGTTAGGGTCTCAATCTAGCCCAGGCTGACCTGAAACTCTGTAGTTCCACACTGGGCTTTGAACACCCAGAGATCCTCCTACCTCTACCTCCTGAGTGCTGGGATTAAAGGCATATATTACCACACCTGCTTGAAACTAGTTTTTTGTTTTTTTGGGGGGAGGGCTTCTAGGTAGGGTCTCACTCTACCTCAAGCTGACTTGGAATTCATTCTGTAGTCTCAGGGTGGCCTTGAACTCATGGCGATCCTTCTACCTCTGCCTCCCAAGTGCTGGGATTTAAGGCGTGTGTCACCATGCCCAGCTGAAGCTAGTTTGTTTGTTTGTTTGTTTGTTTTGAGACAGGGACTCATGTAGCCAGGCTGGTCTCAAACTTGCTCTGCCACTGAGGGTGACTTTGAAGTGCTGATTTTCCTATCTCCACCTTGGGAGCGCTAGGATAACAGATGTGCACCACCACACCTGGTTTATGGGGTACTGGGGATCAAGCCCAGGGCTTGACGCATAGTAGACAAGTACTCTACCAAGTGAGCCACATCCCCAATCCTAGAAGCTTTTTCCCCCATCTACTTGACACAGTCAGTTCCCAGCTAAGCAGTTCTCCAAGCCTAACCTACACTTTGCCTGTGAAACTCCTACATTTCTAAACCAATAGGAGAGGCTGAATTAAGAAGCTGTAACTGGTCACAGTGAATGTCTGTCACCAAAATAACTCTGGGGGATAATTATACTGTATTATGGATCCAAGCCCCGCCGTCCAGACAGCATGCATTTCCACTGGGGAAGTTGGGCACAAGCTAGCATGAGCACAAGAGCACCTAGTGTCGTGTGACCGGAAATGACCAATGCAGAAGTTCAGGTATGATTAGAGACTTGTGTTATGAAGGGCTAGAGAGATGGCTTAGCAGTTGAGGCACTTGCCTGCAAAGCCTAAGGACCCATGTTCAACTCCCCAGATCCCATGTAAGCCAGACTCACAAAGTGACACATGCACAAGGTTGCACATGTGCACAAGGTGGCGCATGAATCTGGAGTTCGATTACAGTGGCTGAACACACCAATTTTCTTTCTCTCCCCCACCTTTCTCTTAAATATATAAAAAAGGCCAGTCTGTTGGGCTTGTCTCAAAAAAAAAAAAAAAAAAAGACTTGTATTATGAATGTTCAATATGTATCTTTTTTTGTTTGTTTTTTTGTTTTTTTTCCAGGTAGGGTCTCACTATAGCCACAGGCTGAGCTGGAATGCACTATGTAGTATCAGGATTGGCCTCACACACACAGCGATCCTCCTCCTACCTCTGCCTCCTGAGTGAGTGCTGGGATTAAAGGTGTGTGCCACCACACCTGGCTCAGCATGTGTATATTGTGGTGTCATTTCATTGCAATGTGCATTGTAGCTGCATCTGCTCCAAACAGACTTCATGGGAAAAAAAAATTTCTCTTACCACAAATCAAGGTTGTACGTAATCAAGAAGGTTTAAAGAAAATCAGAAGGTAAATGGTAGGTAGTGACAGGCTATTTGTAAAGTAAACTCGTCTCCATGGCATTTGCTATTCGTATTAGAATTAAAAGCATTTCCACATGTATGTGTGCAACTTTCCAAAAGCGATGTGAGATGCCTCATTTTGTTGTTTCCCAGGAAGGAAGATAAGAGTCACTAAACTACCATCACAGTGGATACACTCTGCACCCATGGTCTCTGTATGCACATCTCAAGTGCAGGGCAAAAATAGCTTTTTAAAAATTGCAACTAGGGGCTGGAGAGATGGCTTAGCAGTTAAGTGCTTGCCTGTGAAGCCTAAGGACCCCGGTTCAAAGCTCCATTCTCCAGGACCCATGTAAGCCAGATGCACGAAGTGGCACATGCATCTGGAGTTCATTTGCAGTGGCTGGAGGCCCTGGCATGCCCATTCTCTCTCTCTCTCCTTCCCTGCCTGTTTCTGTAACTCTCTTGTAAATAAATGAATAAAAGAAATTAGAAAAAAAATTTTTTTAAATTGCATCTAGGGCTGGAGCGATGGCTTAGCAGTTAAGGTGCTTGCCTGCAAAGCCAAAGAACCAGGTTGGATTCCCCAGTATCCACATAAGCCAGATACACAAGATGGCGCATGCATCTGGTCCATTGCAGTGGCTAGTGTGCCCATTCTCTCTCTTCCTCCCTCTCTCTCTCTCTCTGTCTCTTTTTGTCTCCCAAATAAATAAATAAATAAATAAATAAATAAATAAATAAATAAATAAAAAAATCCGTCTAGCACAAAGTGTTGTATGTGTCTGGAGTTTGTAGTGGCGAAGGACCCTAGTATGCCATTACTTTCTCTCTTAAATAAATAAAAAGATATAAAAAATTGCCATTGGGAGTGATGGTGTATGCCTTTAATCTGAGCACTCGGGAGGCAGAGGTAAGAGGATTGCCATGAGTTTGAAGCCAGCCTGAGACTACATAGTGAATTCCAGGTCAGCCTGGGGCTAGAGTGAGACTATACCTCAAAAAAACTAGACACACACACACACACACACACTGCATGCATGTGGCTGGGAAGTTAGAAGTTCTTGCTTGCAAGGCCTGTTGGTCCAGGCTCTATTCCCCAGTGTCCAAGTAAAGCCAGATGCACGAAGTGGCACATGCATCTGGAGTTTGTTTGCAGTGGCAAGAGGCCTTGGCATGCCCAACTTCTCTAATAAATGAAAAGTATTTTCAAAATTGCATCTATGTTGAACATGTACAGATTTATTTTTTATCTTGTCACTGGTTTTGTTTGTTAGTTTTGTTTTTTGAGGTAGGGATTCACTCTAGTCCAGGCTGACCTGGAATTCACTATGTACTCTCAGGGTGGCCTCAAACTCTCCACGATCCTCCTACCTCTGCCTCCTGAGTGCTGGGATTAAAGGCGTGCGCCACCACACCTGGCCTTTGTCACTGTTTTCCACACAATACAGTATCACAATACAGCACAGATGTTGTGTAAGAACCAATGTAGAGATCATTTGAAAGATGCTTAAGTGTATGAGAAGTCTGGGGATGTAGCTCAGTGGCAGAGCACCTATTTTCACACATAAGGCCCTGGGTTTAATTAGAAGCATTGCCAAGAATACACACACATACGCATGCGTGCACGTGCACACACACACACGCACATATATATGGAGATGGTGTGGGCTACTTCCAATACTATGCCATTTTGTTATTAGAATGAAAGGAACATGAGATTTTTTTTTTTTAGCTGCGTGACCAGGCATGTTTTTCTTAAGCAGGTAGCTGTGCTCTGGAGCCCATGTCCTTAGTTCAAATAAGGTAGCACCTCGTTGGACCTGTTGGACACTTCATTAAGCAACACCCGATGTGCTTCAAATGAAAAACTCCACTACGTTTTTCCCTCTTCTTTTCCCTCAACCGTTCGATAGCAAATGAACTAGAACCGTCCTTCCACAGGATGTTCTGCTTCCTTGGCTGACACTTGGCCGCCTTTTCTACCAGGTTTTCTCTTAAGTTGTCTTTCTCCTCTCTTAGATCCCCCTGGTGACATTCTCAGAGGACCAAGGCCATTTCAACAGGGAAGGGGAATCTGAAGCCGCTGAAACCAAGAACTCCATGGACCGGTCTCTGAGGAACTTCCATGCAGAAATGGCTTCTACAGCAGTGCTGCTGTGGGAAGGCTGGTGGCACTGCATAGCTCTGTCCAGGAGGACAGAAAACCAGTGTCTGGCTCCATGAACTTGATGTTCTCCTAAAGAAATCGCTTCTGGGCAGGAGAGATGGCTTAGCGGTTAAGGCGTTTGCCTGCGAAGCCAAAGGACCCAGGTTCGATTCCCCAGGCCCCACATAAGCCAGATGCACAATGTGGTGCATGCATCTGGAGTTCCTTTGCAGTGGCTGGAGGCCCTGGTACACCCATTCTCCCTCTCTCTGTTTCTCTCTCTCTCTGTCTCGCACTCAAATAAATAAAAATAAAATATTTTTTAAAAAATCGCGCCGGGCGTTGTGGCGCACGCCTTTAATCCCAGCACTCGGGAGGCAGAGGCAGGAGGATTGCCATGAGTTCGAGGCCACCCTGAGACTACATAGTGAATTCCAGCTAGAGTGAGACACTACCTGGAAAAACAAAAACAAACAAACAAAAAAATTGCATCTGAGAGCCCTGCGCAAAACCAGGGTCTGAGAAGCCACTCAGCTGACACCCAGGGCCTGAGAAGACACCCAGCTGCAATATCCCTGCAACTGGGACTCACGTTCTATCAGCCCCGAGGGGCTCATAAGAGTAGGGAGATGGGGATGGCCCTTAAGGGTTTCTGGTATACCCAAAGAATAAGGGTTCTTGCTTGCAGGAAAATTTGGCAGCAGGGTGACTTGCCTCCAGGTGGGGTAGCGGAGCCCCAGGAGGACCCTTGGACTCTATATACTGTGCATCCTTTGCCGTGCCAGCCCCGTGTCCCCCCACCCCGTGCGCGCGTCCAACCCAGTGCCAGGCTGACAGATGGACTGCAAAGCTTATTTCCCAGCAACAATCATGGGCTCAAAGCACATCCCTGCCTACCCTGGTTTCTCCAATTGCAAGGAAATATTTCAACCGAACATGGTCAACAGGGTTCTGATCTCATCCTGGTCCCGCCTTGTACTATTCGTGGGAAGAACGAAGCGGGAAGAAGGTAGAAGGGGGACAAGAAAAAGGAAGCGTGGCTGCTTTTCCCGAAGAAACTCTGAACATTCTAGAAACTGAGGCAGGGAAATGGGTCACAGCCAAGCCCAGCGCTCCTGGGGACTCACGGGGATTGGGGACAGGAGCCTTGATGACAGACCCGGGGGTACCCAACCTGGGCCGTGCCCGCGACCTCGGATCTCCTTGCTGGCTGCCTGTGCATGGTGTCCCCAGTGCGCGGTGTTGCTTAGTAGGTGCGCAGAGGCGCATGGAGAGAATAGGGTACCGTCCACGGCCGTGACAGACTGGTGACATTGGGAAGAGAGCCATGTCCCCATCCACACCGGGCACTCGCCTTTCCCTCCCTTGGGGTCTCTCCAGGGTCCCGCCGTCCGCAGCCCCCCAGCGGGCTTGGGCAGGGGAGCCGGGATGCTGCGGGGGCCCGCGGGGCTCCTTACCTGCAGCCGGGTGAGAAGAGCGCACAGCGCCAGCAGCGGCGGCAGCGGGCGGCGGCGCCGGGCTCGCGGGGCCATGGCGCGGTGCAGGCGGGCTGGGCGCCGCGCGCGGCCTCTGCGGCCTCGGGGAGCCCCGGGAGCCGCCCTGCACCCCGCTCCGCCCGCCCTGCGCCCGCCCGGCTCCGCCCCCCGCACCTGCCCCCCCCCCCGCGCCCTCCTCCCGCCAGCGGGCGCCCTTGCGCTGCCTACACCTGGGGTGGGGAGGAAGGGGGGACATCTCCAGGGCGTGGCATCCCACCCCGTAAGAATTGACCCCACTCCTAGGTTGCCTCTTTCAGGTCACTGTATCCCACCTGGTTGTACCCCAGGTCCTGCAGACTGCGCCCCACCCCCAAAGGCCACCATCCAGAATGAACCAGAGGTCCCATTGATGAAGATCTGCTTGACACTTCCACACCTCAGCTGCTAAGGCACCTTTCCCTCCACGGTGCCTTCCTCCTAGGACAGCCACTTTCTTTGGACTCTCCCCAGGGCCACCACGGCTGTGTGGGCTCCTTTCCTCCTCCCACCACGCTTTTCACATACGCACCTATCGATGCTTGAAGAGTCCCTTTATCACAACTGCCACCTGATGCCTTCTGCTCTGAGAAAGAAATCGATTCTGGGGGCTGGAGAGATGGCTAAGCGGTTAAGGTGCTTGCCGGAGAAGCCAAAGGACCCAGGTTCAATTCCTCAGTGCCCACGTAAAGCAACATGCACAAGGTGGCACATGCATCTGGACTTTGTTTGCAGTAGCTAGAGGCCCTGGTGCACCCATTCTTTTTCTCTCTCTCAAATAAATAAATAAATAAATAAATAAATAAATAAATAAATAAATTTTTAAATAGGGCGGGAGGGATTGCTTAGTGGTTAAGGCGTTTGCCTGCAAAGCCAAAGGACCCTGGTTGGATTCCCCAGGACCCACATAAGCCAGATGCACAAGATGGCACATGCATCTGGAGTTCGTTTGGGCCCTGGTGTGCCCATTCTCTCTCTCTCTCTCTCTCTCTCTCTCTCTCTCTCTCTCTCTCTCTCTGTGTGTGTGTCTCTATCAAATAAATAAAACTTTAAAAATTATTTAAAAAAATAGATCCTGGGGCTGGACAGATGACTCAGTTGTTAAAGGCACTTGCTTGCTAAAGCCTGACACCTGGGTTCGATTCCCCAGTGTTCACATAAAGCCAGACGCACAAAGTGGCACATGTGTCTGGAGTTTTTTTTGTAGTGGCAAGAGACCCTGGTGCTCCATGCACACTCTCTCTCTCATAAATTAATAAAAATATTTTCATAAAATGGATTCTGTGATGCTGCAGTCTTATTGTTTCTGCAACTTAGTACTAGCTTAGGAGTTTGTCTTCCCTCACAGGTGAGCTTGGTGTACCCACTCCTCTCTGTGGATAGCTGTGGTAGTTTGAATAGATGGCCCCCAATATATTCAGTGTTACCCACTCTTCTCTGTGGATAGCTATTAGATGGAGACAGTTGCCTCTGTCCTATAGAAATCTTCTGTTCTGACTTCACTGAGTGCCAGGTCTATCTCTACTTTATTGAAAGGAAAGACAAAAACTCAGTCTTTTTTTTTTTTAATTTCCACAATTTTTCAGTAGTAGACAGCAAGTACATATCTTGGACTTTAACATATTACTACATAAAGAACAAGTACAAGGTTGTTTGCTGTGGCATTCTCTCTCTCTTTCTCTCTGTGTGTGTGTGTGTGTGCGTAGTAGTGTTGTATGGTGTATGATGTGAGGTGTGGAGTGTATGCATCTGTGTGTGCAGAGGCACACATCCTGTGTTCACACACATGAGGGTTCTCCTCTCATCTGCTATTGGTTGCCCACCCCCACCGCAGGATAGCAAGCTCCAGAGATACTCCAGTCTTTGCCTCCAACAGGGCTGGGGTTACAGATGTGTGTAGGCACATTCTGCTGTTTATGTGGGTGCTGGGGAATTGAACTATAGTGGTCCCAGACTTTCTCGGGCCATCAGGCTTATGTAGTAAGTACTCTTAACCACTGAGCCATCTCTCCAGCTCCTGCTATTAGCATTTTATTTATTTATTTATTTATTTATTTATTTATTTATTTATTTATTTATGAGTGTATGGCGCATCAGGGCCTCTAGCCACTGCAAATGAACTCCAGATGCATGTGCCACCTTGTGCATCTGCCTTATGTGGGTACTGGTGAATCAAACCTGGGTCCTTAGGCTTTGCAGGCCAGCACCTTAACCACTAAGCATCCCTCTAGCCCAAAATTTAATGTATTTGTTTGAGAAAGGTTATTGGAGTTCTTTTAAAAACCTCAACAAGAAAAGAATGTGAATGTCTGTTAGTAGTCAAATTGTTGAAAATATTACCATCTGTCATTGTTCAGTCTAACGGGTGACTACTTCAGCAAAGCTTGTAATTTGAGAAAACTGTCCATAATGATATAAGAGAAACAAGTTCTAGAGCGATATCACTTTGTGTCTGTAGGCAACCACCATGCGTGTGATTTTTATGTCTACGAGCAAAGGAAGATTCTGGAAAGAATACTGATAGCAAACAATGAGCAGATCGATCACCTCTCCAGTCTCCTTTAATCATCACAACAGACAAGAAGAATGTGAGCGTTCCTCTCATTTTACAGATGGAAAGGCAGAGTACAGAGAGGGGAGACTCGTCTGGGGTCACTTGGCAATTGATGCAGAGCTGACACCCAGCTCTTGGCTTCCCCGGCTGAAGGGTGAGTGCTGCATCACTAAGAAGCCAATTTTTAGTATCAAGTGAGTTGCTGAAAAGATAGAAGAAATTACTGATTTTATTTATTTAAAAAAATAAATGATTTATTTGCAAGCAGAGAGAGAGAGAAGAGAAGCAGCAGAGAGAATGGGTGTACCAGGGCCTCCAGCCTCTGCAGACAAACTCCAGATACATGTGCCTCTTTGTGCATCTGGCTTTACATGGGTACTGGGTACTTGAACCAGGGTCATTAGGCTTTGTAGGCAAGTACCTTAACCACCAAGCCATCTCTCCAAGCCCTGATTTTATTTTTGATGTCTTTCTTTCTCTCTTCTCTCTCTCTCTCTCTTTTGGTACTTTACGGTAGAATATCACTTTAGCCCAAGTTGACCTGGAATTCACTATGTAGTGTCAGGGTGGTTTCAAACTCACAGTGATCCTCCTTCCTCTGCCTCCTGAGTGCTGGAGTTAAAGGCGTGTGCCATCACGTCTGGCTATTTTTGATGTTTTAAAAGAGCAGGTCTTCTTGATTTACAGTGTAGTTTTATCCGTCATGAGTTGAAAATATTATAAGTCAAGAATATGTTTAATACACTCTGTTTATGCTGGAGTGGTTTGAATGAAATGTCCCCTCCATAGGCTTGTGGTAACTTGGGAATGTTGTAGAGTTTTTGGGAGGTGAGACTTGTTGGAGAAGGTGTGCCACTGGGAGCTAGTGATATAACCCAGCTCTAAGCCCAGGAGTTAGATACTTCCTTCTCACTGGTGTGGAGATGGGACCCAGGCTTCCTACTCAGGTCTAACATGCTTTCCCTGCCACGGTGAGACCTCCGCACAAAACCACATGCTGCTGGGCTGGAGAGATGGCTTAGCAACTAAGGCACTGGCCAACAAAGCCAAAAGATCCAGTTTCAATTCTTAAGTACCCACATAAAGCCAGATTCACAAGATGGCAAATGCATCTAGAGTTTGTTTGCTGTGGCTAGAGACCCTGATGTGCCCGTTCTCTCCCCTCTTCAAATAAATAAATAAATAAATAAATAATAAAATATTAAAAAAGAAATGGTATGCTGCAATAAACCCTTTCCTTCCATAAGCTGCTTCTGGTTGGGTGTTTTGTCCCAGCAATAAGAGGCAACTGCTACATATGCTTTAGCTTAATCATATACTACACTGTAGAGAGCTAGTTGTTCCATTCTTGATCCCAAGGCTGTATGGAGGTTGTGGCTCAGCCACACTGCCCAGCAATGCGAGAGAAGATTGCTTTAATGCTTGCACTATGGCCACGGTGAAGAACCACAAAGATAGGGACTAACTGTGTTTACATTAAGGAGAAGGTACTTTTGTGATTCTTTTGTTTTGAGATAGCTCAGTTGGCTTCAACCACAGTATTCCTGCCTCTGCCCTGCCGCTCATGTGCTGGGATTACATATTTTTTGCATTTTTATTTATTTGAGAGAGAGAGAGAGCAAGCGTGCCAGGGCCTCAAGCCACTGCAAAGGAACTACAGATGCATGCACCACCATGTGCATCTGGCTTACTTGGTTCTGGGGAATGGAACCTGGGTCCTTAGGCTTTTCAGGCAAGTGCCTTAACCACGCTATCTCTCCAGCTTGGTTTTTGTATTTTTAAATGACAGTAGCATACACTTGGTAAGTAAGATGTTAAAATACTAAGTGATGAAAATATAGGGAGGGTCACAAGTATGGGTTAAATAGTGAGCTGTCTTATGCCATCTGAATGTAGACACAGGCTTCTGGAAAAGGGCAGTGGTTAGAAAAGTGGGATGAGAGGATGATTTTTCTAGAAGGAACTGACTCGTAAGAGAAGGTACTTTTCACCGTGGCTCTTTGTGAGAAATATCAAGGCTTACTCCTGGCTCATTTCCAACCCTACCCTCTTTTATTTTCAAATAAGATTAGGGGACTTAAAAACTTCTGCTTGGAAAGCCCCAGAGGTGAGTGTGTTGGTTTTGGAAGCACTTTTGAACAACACTTTACATCTACCAAAATTGTTTTGTTTTAAAAATTGATTTACTTTTAAAGACTCTATCTCTGTTATCCAGCACTGCTATTCAAATAACTCCCACATTTTATAGATATTAATGTAGAATAGCATTTGTTAATGTGATCCACTAACATGGGGTTGAGAATGTTATCTTTCTGAGAAATAGCACTATTATTGGAAACATGGAATACATTATTTCTAGTAATACTTCCCTATATTAGTTGAGGAACATACACAATTCTAGTTAAGTTGCTTATCATTTACAGAAACTATTTGAAATGTCATTTGTGATTTAAAAGACCCAAGTGTACAAGCACGTGCACAGCTGAACTTTGGTCATATGTAATACATGGATAATCATGTTTGAAACACATAATGCTTGATATTCATATTTCCAATGTGAAATGTTTCATGTGCTGGCAAAAGGCAATGAATTTTCTCATTTGTAGTGAGAAGGAAAAAAAGAGGATGCATATACAGGAATCACAAGTTCATACTGGAAAGGATTTAAGGACAGTGGGTACCTCAACCTGGAAATCCCCACTTCTGCATAAACTCTCATTTCAGAATTAAAAAAAGGTAAAATAATAATGTGGTCATCATTTTTTTTTTTTTTTTTGTAAATGGATGGCTTACAAGTATTACATTACAATCACATTACATCTTAACAAATCATCTGTTTAAGCATCAGAAAATAGGAACAATCATTGAAATGAAATGTTTATAAATGTCAGGAACAATAAGAGGTAATAAGTTCATAAAATGGTTTTCACATGGTGATATTAAAAATAGGGCTGGAGAGATAGATGGCTTAGCAGTTAAGGCACTTGCCTGTGAAGCCTAAGGACCCAGGTTTGACTCCCCAGAACCCACATAAACCAAATGCACATAATGATGCATGTGTCTGGAGTTCATTTGCACTGTCTAGAGGCCCTGGTGCACCCATACACTCTCTTTCATTCTGTAATAAATATAAATAAATAAATAAATAATTAAAATAAATTTTAAAAGATAGGTACTTTTAGGGGTTGGGGACATGATTCAGTTGGTCAAGTGCTTACTGTGCAAGCATGAGGAGCTGAGTTGGGATCCTCAGCACCTTCTGGGTGCTGGGGTGTATGCACTTATAATCCCAGCACTATGGAGGCAGAGACAGGAGGGTTTCTGGGGCTTGCTAGCTAGCTGGTAGAGCTGAATCAAAAAGCTTCAGGGTTAATGAAATACCCTGTCTCAAAAAAGTGTGGAAAGTGATTAAGAAGGGTACCAGAGGGCTGGAGAGAGGGCTTAATGGTTAAGGCGCTTGTCTGTGAAGCCTAAGGACCCAGGTTCAATCTCTCTCCAGATCCGAGGCAAGCGCAAGGTCACACATGCCCACGAGGTGGCGCAAGTGTTTGGAGTTTGATTGCAGCAGCTGAGGCCCTGATGCACTAATTCTCTCTCTCTCTCTGTCTTGCTTTCTCTAAAAAAAAAAAAAAAAAAAAAAAAAAAAAAGTCAGGAATGGTGGGGCATGTTTTTAATACCAGCACTTGGGAGGTAGAAGCAGGAGGACTGCCATGAGTTCGAGGCCACCCTGAAACTACATAGTGAATTGCAGGTTAGCCCAGGCTAGAGCAAGACCCTACCTCAGAAAAAAAAGAAAGGTACCAGATATCACACATGGCCTCCACACACATGGGCACACGTGCACTCATATACACATAGGCATGCATACACATACGGATATGTGCTCAATACACACCACACACACACACATAAAGAAGAAAGAAAATAAAGTTTCTGTTAGTTGGCACAGAATGAGACAGAATGCACGAGGCTCAAAGCTATTAAGTCAACATAAGAAACTATAATTTTTTTTTTTTTTTTTTTGGTTTTGCGAGGTAGGGTCTCACTCTAGTCCAGGCTGACCTGAAATTAACTATGTAGTCTCAGGGTGGCCTCGAACTCTCAGCAATCCTCCTACCTCTGCTTCCCGAGTGCTGGGATTAAAGGCGTGCGCCACCACGCCCGGCTAACTATAAAATTTTTGTTACAGTGAAATGTTTTTATTACCCACTCTATAATATTTTGTTCCCATGTCACCTATGAAACACTTTCAAAATGTAAGTAATTCACAATAAACCAGTGATAATGCAAAGAAAAACAAGATGTGATATTATCCCATAGTGACATGAGAACATGGGAGGAAGAGGTTTGAACTGGATATGTGTATCATGTGTATGTGTAAGTATGTACTGTGTGTGTGTATTTGTGTATGTGGGTCTATTTCTGAATTGATTGTGTGTGTGGTATTTCAAGGTAGGGTCTCACTCTAGCCCAGGCAGACCTGGCATTTACTATATAGTCCTGGGCTGGTCTCAAATTCACGGTGATCCTCCTACCTCTGCCTCTCAAGTTCTGGGATTAAAGACGTGCACTATTACACCTGGCTTCTGAATTGTTTTTATTTCTTTATAAAAAATATTTCTGCTTTATATTATAAAGGCTTCAATTTTATTCTGCAAGGTTATTTTTGGGGGCTGGGGAGATGGCTCAGTCAGGAAAGTGCTTGCTTCACAAGTATGAAAAGATGTAAGTTAGAGCCCCAGTATGCCAAGACGCTGGGCATGCTGGAGTCTGGCTGTGATCCCAGTGCTGAGGAGGCCAAGAAGCGTGGACTTCTGGGGTTGGCTGGCTGTGAGTAGCATGCCTCAAGAACACTACCTGAGGTGGTGGTAATGTGACCTCCACAGACATATGTACACACATGCATGCAACACACACACACACACACACACACACACACACACACACACATTATTTTGGTTCCTTGTGGTCTTTTGAATTTCCAAATGTTTTAAAACATTTTTGTCAGTTTCTTACAAAAACATTAGTAGGGTTTTGAATGGAAGTGGTTTGTATAACTAGGTCAATAATTAGATCATATGGAGTCTTTCAATACGTGAAACATGACATAATCTATCAGTTTATGTCCATAAGTTCTTTCAACATCTTTAAGCTTTCTATGCAGAAGGTTGCCCATCTTTCATTTGATTTATTCTGCTATTTTCTCTCTCTCTCTCTCTGTGTGTGTGTAGGTCTGAGGCCAACCTTGATTCCCATCCTTAGGCACTCCATCTACCTTTTGTGAGGTACACAAAAGGTCTACAGCTCACCAATTAAGCTTCGCTGATGGGCGGGGAGCCCAAGGATCCTCTCGTCTCTGCTTTTCCCAATCTGCAAGTACCTTTCCGTGGATTCCAGGGATGTAGTTCCTCACGCTCAAAAGGGAAGCCCTGCACTGACACAGCTATCTCCCCATCCAGTTCTAGGAGTTAAAGGAATTCTAGCCAGGTATGATAGCACATGTCTGCAAGGCTGACGCTGGCAGATTGCAAGTTTGAAGCCAGCTTGGGTTAGCCTCTCTGTCTCTATTCTAAATGGCATTTGCATAAAACCTTAAATTTTATTAGTTTATTGTTATTACATAAAATACAACTGTTTTTTTCTTTTTTTTTAATTTTATTTATTTACATGCAAGGAAAGAGAGAAAAAAGCACATGAGGATGGGCATGACAGGGCCTCCTGTCACAGCAAGCAAACTCCAGGTGCACGTGTGACCCCCATATGTCTGGCTTTATGCGGGTCCTGAGGATTCATTGTATCCTGGCTGTCAGGCTTTGTAAGCAAGTGCCTTTACCCACTGAGCAATCTCTCCAGCCCACAACTGAGTTTTTCAATATTGACTTTGTATCAAGAAATTTATTTTGACTTACACATTGCACTTATCTGCTGGCTTCTAAATAGCTTTTCATGTACACAGCTGGCTTGTGTGAGAATAGTGGGGTCTTACTTCTTCCTAATCCCACTCGCTGTTCTCTGCCTTGTATTGATGCACTAGCTGAGGCAGAAAGTGGCAGCAAGTCTTCATTCCTTCCTGACGTCTACACTTTGCTCTTTGTATGAGGCTTACTCTAGGTGTTTTAGAAATACTCCTTACTGAATAGGACAATTTATGTTCTGCTTGCCATTGTTTCACACATTTGAGTTTTATCAAGCCTTCAATCTGCATCTTTTAAAATATATTTTTATTTATTTGAGAGACAGAAAGAGAGGGAGAGGGAGAGAGAGAGAGAGGGCGTACTACGGCCTCCAGCCACTGCAAATGAATTACAGATGCATGCGCCTCCTTGTGCATCTGGCTTATGTGGATCCTGGGGAATTGAACCAGGGTCCTTTGGCTTTGCAGGCAAGTGCCTTAACCGCTAAGCCATCTTTTCCAGCCCTATGTGCATATTTTTAAAGAACAATTTTATCTATTTATTTGAAAGCAGAGAAAAGTCGAAGAGAGGCAGAGAAAATGGGCACACTGGGGCCTACAGCTGCTGCAAACCAATACATTGTACATCTGGCTTTACAGAGGTCCTGGGGAATGAAACCCGGGTAGTTAGACTTTGCAGGCAGGTCCCTTAACTGCTGAGTTATCTCGTCAGCCTTATCTGTATCTTTTGAGATGATTATATTATTCTTTCAATAAAGTGATTTTCAAAGGTTAAATCCACTTGAATGCCTTAGTTAATTCAATATAATAAAGATACTTTATTTTGTTAAATGTTGATGGAGTATTCCATGTTGCCTGGTGGCTGACCAGAATACTAATATTTAGTTCTATATAGTAGTAAAGCCATATCACCCTCTCTTTGAATTGCTCCTATTAGGTTTTGCTGGCTCCATCTGTGGGATGGGTGGAAGATGCTGGAAAGATTGTGAAGAATGACAACTCCTCCCCTTCAGATACCTGGTAGAATTTACTGATGAAGCCATGAGGGGAGTGGGTTTTCTTTATAGCGGAGCTGTAAATTTGAAGTTCAATTTCTTGAATGGATATGAAATTACATAGGCTTTTTATTTCTCCTCCTATTGGTTTTAGTAAAGATTTTAAAAATTAGAAACATCCACTCCATTTAAACTTTCAATTTATTGGTAGAAAGTGAATCATAATATTTTAAATATCTGCAGGCTTAATGGAAAAATTCCCCTTTCCATTTTTAATACTGTTAACTTACACCTTTTCTTTTCTGCTAGCTTGCTGGGGTTTCATCAATTATTAGTTCTAACAAATCAGTCAATTGAGTTTGTTGTTTTCTATTGGGAATTTGGTTCTGTTCCATTCACTGCTGAGCTTCATTGGTTCTTTGGAAACTGCTGTTTTTTGTTTTTGTTCTTCCTCCCTTTCTCCCTCTTTCCCTCCCTTCCTCCCTCCCTTCTTTCTCTCTTTGGTTTTTTTTTGAGGTAGGGTCTCACTCCAGTCCAGGCTGACCTGGAATTAACTATGTAGTCTCAGGGTGGCCTCGAACTCTTGGCAATCCTCCTACCTCTGCCTCCCGAGTGCTGGGATTAAAGGCGTGCGCCACCATGCCCGGCAATCAAAACATTTTTAAAAGATAAAATTTTAAAAAGAAAAAGATGACATGGTACAAAGATTCACTTTTTTTTTTTTTTTTTGAGTAGAGTCTCACTCTAGCTCAGGCTGACCTGGAATTCAGTATGTAGTCACAGGGTGGCCTTGAACTCATGGTGATCCTCCTACTTCTGCCTCCCAAGTGCTGGGATTAAAGGCATGCGCCACCACGCCCAGCTCTGCTGTTTTTATTTGTTTGTTTGTTTGTTTGTTTATTTATTTATTTATTTATTTATTTATTTATTTATTTATTTATGTATTTTAAAGAGATAGCAAGGGAGAAGGAGTCAGATAGGGAGAGAATAAGTGCGCCACAGCTTCCAACTGCTGCAAATAAACTCCAGATGCATGTGACACCTTGTGCATCTGGCTTACATGGGTCCTGGGGAGTTGAACCTGCATCCTTTGGCTTTGTAGGCAAGTGCCTTACTGCTAAGTCATCTCTCCAGCCCCACTTTGCTGTTCATTAACTTTAAATAAATTTTTCTTAAAATTTGAGGGAGGGAGGGAGAGAGAATAAGAATGGGCACAGTAGGACTTCTTGACACTACAAATGAGCTCCAGATGCATGTGCCACTTTGTGCATCCAGCTTTACATGGGTACTGGGGAGTTGAACCCAGGCTGGTAGGCTTTGCAAGCTTGTGTCTTTAGCCTCTGAACTGTCTCCCTAGCCCCAATTTCTCAAACTTCTTGAAATAACTGCAAGATTGACTGATTTTGAGCCTGTCTTTTATTTCTTTTTATTTTTTAAAATATATTTTATTTTATTTATTTATTTGAGAGAGAAAAAGAGGCAGAGAGAGAATGGGTGCACCAGGGCCTCCAGCCACTGCAAATGAACTCCAGACACATGCGTCCCCTTGTGCATCTGGCTTATGTGGGTCCTGGAGAATCGAACTGGGATCCTTTGGCTTTGCAGGCAAACGCCTTACTGCTAAGCCATCTCTCCAGCCCCTGTCTTCTATTTCTAATTCATGCATTTAAACAATATATTTTACTGTACACATGGCATTAGCCTTAACTTACATGTTTAGATGTATTTGCATTTTTATTATATAATAAAAGTATTTTCTAGTTTTATTGTCATTTCTTTCTTAATCTCTTCTTTTAGAGGTATATTTCTTACATTTCTAGCATTTTGCATTTCGTAGTTAATATTTTTGCTGTTGGTTTAACTTAATTCTACTGTGGATAGAAAACTTATTCCGTGTAATTTCAATGCTGTGCTGAAACTTACTTTGTGGCAAATAATCAGTTTGGTAATGTTCCATGGACACTGAAAATAATGTTATTTGCAGCTAATGGGTAGAGTTCTTTATGTCACATTTGCAATTGTTTTATTACTTCTGGGGCAACCAAGAATTTAGATTACAGTAACTTCAATTGCATCTCATCCTGACTTCATTTTGGATGTGTGTGTGTGTGTGTGTGTGTGTGTGTGTGTGTGTGTGTATGTATATATATGTCTTTGTGTATGTGTGTTATGTGATGTGGCCACGGCACGTGTGTGGAGATCAGAGGACAACTTTAGGTGTCGATCCTTGCTGTTCATCTTGAGACAGGTTCTCTTGTTTACTAGGCTAGCTGGCCCAGGAGCTTCTGGAATTCTCTTGTTTCCACCTCCCATTTTGAGTAGGAGTGCTGGGAGAATAGACACCCCTACCACTCACTTGTGGCTTTGTATGGGTCCCGGTGATGTGAACTCAGGTCTTCATGCCAGTGTGACAAATGTTTTCTTCACTGAGCCACTGTCTTGGCCCCAGCCATGTAGACCAGCTTCACCCACATAATTACCCACTCTGCCTGTAAGGCTTTGTGATCAGCTTTATAATATGACACTCTTTTTTTGGTTTTTATCCTGTTTGTTCATTGCACTTCTTTTTCAAAAATACTTTATTTGTCTAAGCTGGGTGCAGTGGTGCATGCCTTTAATTCCAGCACTTGGGAGGCAGAGGTAGGAGGATCGCCATGAGTTCAAGGCCATCCTGAGAATACATAGTTAATTCCAGGTCAGCCTGGGCCAGAGTGAGACCCTACCTCGAAAAACCAAAAAAACAAAACAAAACAAAACAAAAAAAAACAAAAAAACAACTTTATTTGAGAGAGATGCAGATGAGAGAGAGAGAGAGAGACAGAGAGAGACAGAGAGAGAGAGAGAGAAGAATGAGTGTGTCAGGACCCCTACCCATTGCAAACAAACTCCAGATGCATGCACCACCATGGGTATCTGGATTTTTGGGGTCCTGGGGAATTGAAACCTGGGCCCTTAGGCTTTGCAGGCAAGCACCTTACCTATTGAGCCATCTCTCCAGCCCTCACTGGACTCCTTGGTGCCTTTCACTAGTTGAAGAGAATCCTTTACAGTTGGAGAAATAACTCAGTGATTAAGTGTGCTTCCTGTCCAAGTATGGGGGCCTGAAACCTTTCAAGTTCAAATCTGAATCTCCAGAACCCATGTAAAAAGCGGGGCATGGCCATGTGTGCTTATATCCCCAGTCCCGCCAAGGGGGAGAGAGAGAAGCAGGTAGAGAGAGAATGGGCGCTCCTGGGCCTCTAGCCACAGCAAACTCCAGAGGCATGTGCCACTTTGTACATCTGGCTTTATGTGGGTCCTGGGGACTTGAACCTGGGTCCTTTGGCTTTGCTGGCAAGTGCCTTAACTGCTAAGGCATCCCTTCAGCTCTGAAGTAAATTTTCAGTCCTTTCCCACCACCCATTGTGTCCATGGGAACCCATGAGCTGTACGCAGGTAATTCCCTTTCCCATACCTCTTTTCTGAAGGTTCTCTTCTACATCCCACACTAATTGTATTCTGGTGACGACCTTCCCTGGCATGTTTCAGGTGGAGCCTTGAAAGCTCTTTTCTCACAAACCTCTGTGAAAATTTGGAGGCAAACTAGGTATTGCACTGGCTTTTCATTTCTATTTCCATTGGAAGTATCCTTCTACCTCACATACCTGAATATCACAACACCATTTTTACTGTGTTGACATCTCTCCATTGGTTGTTCTTCTACATTCACCCAAGTATCTCATTTTCCCTTGCCCAGTTTAGACCTTACGGCCCTCATCATCCACATCTCTCCGAAGTACCATTAATATCTCATCCTTTCTCCGTTATACACATGGAAACCCATCTTTGGTATTCTGTCTATACACATGTTGTACACTGTATAAACATATGTTATACACATGGAAACCCCTCTTTGGTATTCTGTCTGTACACATGATGTACACGGAATAAACATATTATACACATGGAAATCCATTCTGTACTCTCTACACGTGCTTAGGAACAGTCAATCTTGCCAGAAGGCAAAAGCAAAACAAAAAAACCAAAAAAACAATAACCAACCAACCATGTTAACTGCCTTCTTTTTCAATTCATAATTATGATTTTCTTTTTAAAAATAGTTTTATTTCTATATTTGCAAGGATATATAGAGAATATAATGAATGAATGAATGAATGAATGAATGAATGAATGTGGGCATGGTGCCAGGATCTCTAGCATGCACCACTTTATGCATCTGGCTTTATGTGGGTGCTGGGGAATCAAAGCCGGGCCTTAACCCTCGAGCCATGTCTCCAGCCCCCACGGTGATTACTTTCAAGTGTGCTCTCAACATTGCTTGGCCAGCCTCCAGTCCCTCCATGAGCCGCTCTGCTACTCTCAAGGATATTTTTAGCTCTTCTTCCTCAAACCTCCGACACTTCCTATGGGCCAGCAAGCCTAGCTAATGTCTTTGCTTCATACGTCACTGAGAAAATGGAAGGGATTATGTGTAAAACCCCCAATCTTCCCACCATAGAATATACGGGTTACCTCCAAGTGCTCTCACACTGTGCTCTCTCTGTCACAGTGGTGTTCAGCCCCTCCATCCGCACTCTGAGGCGCGCTCCCATCTTCTCAAGGGTTCCCCTTTGAACTGTACTGCCCGATGCTGCTGCTGCATTCTCTCCTCTCACTCTACAAGCGCGTCCTCATTCATGTCTCTTAAAGCCCATGCTTCTTCCTAGCTAGCAGTGCTTCTCCTGTGCAGGGCAAAACTTCCTGAACGAAAGACCTCAGCCAGTGTTAATGTTTCCCATGATCTCTTCCAATCAGGTCTGTTTCCACCAGTCTAGGGAAACCAATGCCGAGGTCATCGATGGCGGTCGTGTTCCAGTGGGTTTTGGAGAACTCATCCTGACCACCAAGGGCAATGCACAGAGCCAGGCAGCCCCTCCTGCTTTGGTGATGTCACTCAGGTGTCACAGCTTCCCTGCTGCCTCATTATTCACGTCTGTCTCCTCCAGGAGTTGATTCTGCTCTGCAGAACTTTTCCAAACATGAGTCCCTTAGATAGACATGGATCTGCTCCACTGGACCTCGTCCCAGACCATCTCTTGTCATTCCATGGCCGTGTGCAGATAGAAAATGACTGTGACCTTCCATCCTGATCTACCAAGATACAAGCTCGGCTCCCTAGCTTCTTGCAAGGCATTTCTACATGGAACTCTGACATTTTGGGCTTAATGAATGCAAAACAAATTTACAGGTTGACTCAAGTTTGTTCTGTACTTCCTCACCATTTCCACCACCCATGATTTAGTCAATCCTGACAGCAGTGCAGGTGACATCTACCCAAAAGCTTTGCTTTTTGTCTTCCACAAGTAGCATACAAAGCCCTGTCTATATGGGTCTTTTCTCCCCCCCCCCCCAACCTGTTCCTTTAATAAAAACACTGCATGTTACCCTGTGTCCCATGCACTTGTAGCTCTCATTTCTATTTGCACACACCTATTTCACAAACCCTATTCTTTCTAGTTCTAGGCCAACTGCCAACTAAGGGAAGCCCAAACCAACAATCACTGTAGTGACAGTAAGCCCGTTTTTCCTCACTGAGTGGAAGAAGCCCTGTGGGTGGGCGCTCTATCAGTCTTACTCACTCTCCCTGTGCCTAATGAAGACATTAAGTTTTTCATCAGTGACAGATACCTAAGAGAAACAATTTTCTAAAAAAGAGGAAACCTTTACTTGGGTTCTGAAGTCTCTGTCCATAGTTGGTTGGCTCCACTGCTTTTGGCTGGTGGGGAGGAAGACTATCTGGCAGCAGGGGCACTGGGGAGGAAAGCCAAGAGGAGTCGAGGAAAGGTGAAAGATACACCCTTCTAAGTCTGATCCCAGCACCAACTGCCTCTGATGAGGCCCCCTCTTCCGAAGTTCGGGTATCTTCGGAAGTTCACATCCCACCCTTCATGCCCAATAGTCCATTCAAAACTTGAGTCCAGCAGTGGATTCAACCATTGGTTAGGATGGAGCCCTGGTGATCTAATCACCTTTGGAAATGCCCTCAGACACACCCAGAGGTGTCCTGTATGGATTGCTGTCAGTCCCCCAATCCAACTAATTAGATAACTGGGATTAACCATTGCCTGTGAAACCAGTATCTCACAGATGCCAAGGTGTGCTGCCAGGAGGAGCGGCAGCCAGTCCTCCCTGAAGCATGACTGCAGTGTCCCCGAGTGCCTGCATCAAGACGCATGGTGAAATGAATCTTAGGAAAGACAGCCCTGTGTGCCCGGGATGCCCCAGTCGTGCTGTCTTCTCAAGCTGTACATGGTAACTCAAGTGATTCTACATGTAAGTCACCGGCACCACACACACATTCCAAAAATCATCTTGATGCTTATCCTTCAAAAGGGGTAAGAGATGGAAGCCAGTAAGACCAGGAACCTGTGTACAGAGAGACAGGTACTCCCACTGTCTAAGCATGGACTTGAAAGAGCCTTGCTAACATGATAACTGGCCCTTCTGAATTTCTGAACAAAGAATACAATTTCTGGACTGCTGTGGAAATATAGGAATAATTTAAAATTCGCTTTTCATGACTTTACAAACTTATCTTTTCATAAGTTAGGCAAACTGATCACATATTTATTTATCTATTTAAAATGAGCATGGGAGTTTATTATATGCTTTGGAAGAACACAGAATTAGGGGTCAGTGTGTCTTGTCTACAGAGTTCATATTTTACTAAAAGGCCATGTGAAGTCTTAATGATATTAAAACATTTAAAAGAATAAGGGAGACTCACTTGAGATACAGTGTAGGTTTGTCACCTGTTACCCTTTTAAAAAGGATTATCAATTAGATGCATTACTTCATTAATAAAAATTATAATAGTTAAGACATTAGTCAGCTATCCTTACTCACTGATTTTTATCACCCTGGATCGAAATATTCCATAAGAATTGTCTATACCAATCACCTAAGCTTTCTTGTTAGTAACTACATGTGCCTACAACTAGCATAGCGTTTACAGTTTACTGGGATTACCGGCAACCTAGAGATGACTTAGTGTATGTGGAAGGGATAGGATCGGCTTACATGCAATAGCTTGCCATTGTGTGTTACACAGGGCCTTGGTCAATCTTCGCAGATATCCAGCGTCTGTGAACCTTATCTATCTGGTCACAAGCACATATACATTCTATTACAGTTTAAAGTAACATTTCAATGTTTTCTTTTGAATCATGGTTGAAATGTTTTAATGATATAACACTACAATCCCTTTTTAGTATAAGCAAACCAAAACAGGAAATTTATATGGATGACATTTGTAAAGTATTAGCACATTTTCATGAATATATGCTTTCTTTTTTTGATGGCATGTAGTATTTCAAAATGAGCACACATAACCAAACCAAAACAAATATGCAAAACATTTTTATTTATAATAGTTGAACATTTTTGACATGAAAGGTAGCCACTTTCAATTTCTCAGGAACGCCTAGAACCCAACAGTTCAGAAAGACTAGTCAACAATAATCTCACTCTAGTGGAAGAGATCATTTCAGAATGAACTTCTTCAGTGGGGTTGCCTGGGGTAAGTTATTTTGTAAGCTTGAGTGTGTGGTAAAGCTAGCTTTCCTGGGAAGTGAATGTAATCCAACTATAGTCCAAGAGTTTTCAGCCAGTTTATACAATAAATACGAGAATCACCCATATGCATCAACTGTGCTCAAACAAGAGTTCTTTTTATCAAAATATTCATTTTACAAAAAGGCCTCACATTAACCCCTCAAACTAGTCACTCTTTTCCTATACCCAACACTCTTTTCTACTTCATTGTATTACTGTGTAGACAACTGACAACTCCCAGTGGAACTGTACATTAACATACAACTATATAAAATATACCAAACACAAGAATGTCACTGACTTTAAGGGACCAGGTGGTACTAGTATACAGTAATAATTTAGCCAATGTCACTTTCAGTTTAGAGAGAAAAATAACAGTCCCCAAATGTCCTTAACTTTTGAGTACTTCTCTATAACAGAACAAAAAGGTAACCTGTAAAATTTAGATTCAATTTGCATTTCAATTTGGAAAAACAATTACTAGCTCTTCTGAGTTACGTTTATTTTTGAGCATTTAAATCTACTACAAACATTGTAAAATTCACCTGGCTACTACTCCCGTGTTTAAGTGCTGTCTGTTTTGGGAAAGTCCATTATGTGCATGTAAGTGTTGGGAGGTTTAAATAGCACTTAAAAGAATATTCATGAGTGCTCTGAAATGTTGAAAGTTTCATCATTATCTGTTTACTGTAGGATCAACTTTATCACAGCAGCTTACAGCCCTGTGTGAATGGGACACACACAGTTCCTACAGCACACACAAAGCTGAGTCCGAAAGGCACAGAGTAATGCTGGTGGCTCTTTCTAAGTCAGTTAAGAAACAATAAAAAGTCTGCATTATTCTTTCATAATTTAAATACTTAAGTCATCTCCACTTTTATTACTTTATAACAATGACTTCAAATTTACATTATTTTAAGTACCATTGTAATGGCTTAGAGTATAATACAGATCTCTAATATCCCATCCAAAAATAAAAAAAAAATAAACGAAAAACCTCTTCACTATACATATACATATACATACATATATATATATATATATAAATTATTCTCAAAGACAGGAACATAGAATAGGGACTTGGTACAGATCATTAAATCAAGTTTCTCTTACCACAGTTGTACTTCCCAAATCAACAGATATACAACAATAATCAAAAGCAGTGCAAATCTCTTTGGAGGTTGGGATAAAATAAGAACATGAGAACATGACACGGAGGAAACAAAAGGGTTAGCACTTCAAGTACAAGGACCCAGTCTGCTCGTCTTAGTGTTTCTGGGCATCCTTCCTGGGACTACTTCTTTCTCTGGAACACATTGGCCAACATGGCACCTGATGTTGTCAATTGTCCCATTTTGTTCAAGAACTTGGTCTTTGTATCTTCACTCACTAAGCTTGCAGCAATTGACATTGAGCTAGGAAAGAGATGTCAGAATTAGTACAAAGCAACTCATGATTGAAGATACCCAGCTCTCATGCCTTAAGGGACATTTCATCTGGGCACTGTGAATGGGCATCCCAAACAGGCATGAAGCTGTGAAGCTACTTACTAGCAGTGTGGCCCTGGCTATTCCATCTGTAGAACAGAGCCCCTCCCTCTCCCAGGCTGTGGGCATCGTACAATGTGGAGCGCCCACGCGGGGCAAGGCACACAGCACCAGCTACAGGGTTAGTGGTCGTTCTAATGGTCACTTCTGCCAGCAACTCAGTGGTTTTCAGTTTCCTAACAAGCAGCTCCAAACAGAGATACACTTTATATAGAGATTCATTTCACACACAGTGACTGAAATGTCTTAAAGAAATATTCATCTGGCCAGGCGTGCTGGTGCACACTTTTAATCACAGCACTCGGGAGGCAGAGGTAGGAGGATCGCTGTGAATTCCAGGTCAGTTGGGCTAGAGTGAAACTCTACCCCGAAAACCCAAAAAACAAAAAGAACCACTCATCTGTACTACTCAGGATGTATTCTATTTTTCATTTGATTCTACATTTTGAGAGAAAATGCTTACTACAACCAATTAGATAAATTTAATTATTTCCTCTAATACATTCATTATGCTATAGAAAAATCTTTTTAAAAAATAATTTTATTTATTTATTTGGTGTACATGTGGAGGTCAGGGGACAAGTTTTGGTTCAGTCCTTGCCTTCCATATTGCTTGCAACAGGATCTATTGTTAACCACTGTGTTCATGACTTCCGGGAAATTCTCCTGTCTGCCTTGGCTGAGGCACACCAGGCATACAGAAGCCCACCACTGCTTTCAGCTTCAGTGTGGGTCTGGAGACCTGAAATCAGGTACTTAGACTCGTGTGTTCAGGCACGTGTTTATATATGAATATGTATCTGCTCCTTCTCTCTTTGAAGCAGCTTCCTCGCTGCTTAAGGTTTTTCATCTGTGATAGAGAAGGAGGAACAGGAAGTAGCTTGGTACATGGGATCCCATGGGCAGCCCTGTGGGAGAAGCTGGTGGGAGAGAGGCTCCCAAGACCCTCCCATCCTCTCCTGGCTGACTTGGTAGCTGGACATTCTTTGGTTTCTATAACCAGCACTAGTTCATTTATTTTCTGTGTATAGTACCGCAATGCCATGCTCATATATGGTTTTGTTTTATTCTAATGGAAGTTAGGCAGGTCAAACCATTTCATCTACTTTTGAGAACAGTGCCAGAAGCAAACAAATGCTGTGAGAGACCACATGCGATTCCTCTATTCCTAGCTGTGCACCATTTCTGTATCACTTAGCACCTGGTCTTTGTTTATCTGGCAGAGAATCTCAAGTTCTAGGCTAGTCTGCAATACACAATCTGCACCCTCCAACCCTACCACCCACACTTAGTGGTTGTTCACCCATAAGAGGGAGAATCAATTTATTATTCTGAAAACTGGTAAATAGGATTGAAAATTTATCTTGTCTTTACTATGTAAACTATACTACTAAACACCAGCAAGATTACCCAAAGTAGTAAAATGTTCATTTCTGAAGTAGTCTAGCTTACTGGTGACATGTGAGTGACAGAATGAGAGTGGAACCACTAATAAGTTAACAGCTTGTTACTAGCAACCAAAGAGGAGAGAAGCAGACGCTGTCTGCTTCAAGATGAACACACCTCCTCTTAGGAAACACTTACTCTTGTCACAAGAACAAAACATGACCTGAATCTGATCAGGTCTCTAATCTAGCTCCAACCAGCACATTTACAGGAAGTCTAGAAGTCCTTGTCAAAGAACACAAAGGAACACAGTCAGCAAAGTCTGAACTGCAAAGACTACAGGGCGAGTGACCTAGTTTCTCCTACACTGAACTGTGTGGAGAAGAAAAGACAGGAAGGGGACCTTCTTATAGAGAGACTTCACGTATATGCCAGTTGCAATGCACAGAACTCATTTGGAACAATACATTACTCATGAAAAAGACTGAGATTTGAACAGAGGACAGCGAGTTGTTTTAGTCTAATAACGATACTGCTTTAAAACACAATAGTTGCCTTTTAGAGCTATTATCAGGGTAGAGGAGAAGAAGGTAGATGGACTATAAATAGAATGAAACTGAATTAATAAATGTTGAAACTGGGTGATGGGAATTTGCTTTTACTTGTGGTTATGAATCTCTATAAAATCAGTAATGATAAAGAAGATAGGATGACACAAACATCTTATGCAAATAAATTACTTTTGTACTTTTAAAAAGTAAGTACTATAACATAAGCTATCTTAGGAAGTTACAAAGATAGTTTTCTTTTTCTTAATTCCTACACAGAAATTCATGAAATTTCATTTAAAATTCATTTTGGATGTAAGATGCACATTTCTTCACATTTAAATAATAATAATCTGCAGGAGGCACCAGATGGCAGAAGTGCTGCTTTGGTGCTCAGGGGTTCTGTGTGGAGCCTTTTGTCACATCACTGCATGTTCACTGCTTTAGCCTCCTTGGTAAAATGGAGGGTTGCTATGGACAAGAGCCCTCTTTATCCTAGCATGTTAAAGAAAGGGTTTATTCTAGGAGGTTCAAGATACTTTAAAAAGGCAAGAGACGGGTGTGTGTGTGTGTGTGTGTGTGTGTTGTGCTGGGGAGTATGCAGCTATGTGAGTATCCAACCTGACAGAAAGCATGAAACTTTTATTCCTTTTGAGAGAGCGCGAGCGAGAGCGTGAAAGAGAAACAGGCAGACTGAGTAAGCATGGGCCCAGCAGGGTCTCCTGACACTGCAAATGAATTTCAGGGGCACACAACACTTTGGGCATCTGGCTTTACATGGGTATTGGGGAACCAAACCCAGGCCAGCAGTCTTTGCAAGCAAGCCATCTCTCCAGCCCCTTTTGAGCTTTTTGTGTCTGAACCTATTTTTGTTTCTTTTTGAGGCAGGGTCTCGATCTAGCTCAGGCTGACCTGGAATTCACTACGTAGTCTCAGGCTGGCCATAAATTCACAGTGATCTTCCTACCTTGGCCTCCAGAGTGCTATGATTAAAGGTATGTGCCAGCACATCCAGGAGAGAGAGAAAGAAACACAGAGAGCCTACCACTGCAAATGAACTCCAGAAGCATGCACCACTTTGTGTTTCCAGCCTTATGTGGGTATTATTGGGGACTGAACTTGAGTTGTTATGCTTTATGTTCAAACACCTTAACTGCTGAGCCATCTCTCCAGCCCTGAGTCCGAGTCTATCTGACATATGCTTAAAACATTAATTCTTCATTAAAAATTAGAGTATAAAGCTGGGCATGGTGGTGCATGCCTTTAATCCCAGCACTCGAGAAGTGGAGGTAGGAGGGTTGCCATGAGTTTGAGGCCACCCTGAGACTACATTGTGAGTTCCAGGTCAGCCTGGACTAGAGTGAGACCCTACCCCGAAAAACCAAAAAAAAAAAAAAAAATAAATAAAAAAATAAAAAACAAAGAACAAAAAAAAAAAAAACAAAAAAAACCACATAATCCATTTATAAGTCATTCCCTTTTTTAAAATTTATTTTTTATGAGAGAGAGAATTGGCATGCCAGGACCTCCAGCCACTGCAATCGAACTCCAGACACATTCGCTACCCTGTGTGCATGTGCAACCTTATGTGCTTGCATCACCTTGTGAGTCTGGCTTACATGGGATCTGGAGAGTTGAACATGGGTCTGTAGGCTTTGCAAGCAAGTGCCTTAACCTCTAAGCCATCTCTCCAGCTTCATTCCCTTTTTGAATGTTCATCATTACTCTCCCATTTGCATTTACAGTCTAACTTCAACTAGAATTAGAATTCATTAACTATACAATGTCCCCACATTTATAATCTTTTATGCAGTAAATTGTTATGTGAAGAAGTTTTGTCACAAATTTCTAGATCCCATTTTACCAGTAAGGCTCAATTCAGTATAAGCAGAAATGACTTTGGAAGCTTTGAACATAGGTCAGGATGTTGAAAAGGAGAAATTAATTTGAATAACTTTGTCTTCAAAATAAGTGGTTAAAAATAACATAATTAAAAACAATACTATGCCTGGCTATTTATTTATTTATTTATTGGAGAGCAACAGACAGACAGAGAAATAGGCAGATAAAGAATGTGCATGCCAGGGTCCCCCCCCCAAAAAAAAATTAAAAAAAAAAACAATACAAAATGAAACATTCCGCATTGATAACAAAATTCAACAGAAATTAAATTGAATATGAGGCTTTAAACAAAGAATAACTTACCCTTGAGGCTCTTGGACAGTCTTGTTTTCTACTTTTTGTTCACATTCTTTTATCATGGAGCTTAAAATAACCTATTAAAAAGTTTAAAACAGTTTACATACAAATACTTAATATAAATTTTTAGTTATTAATATTCCTAGTAACTCTTGAACTATGAATTCCTATGAACAAAATTTACTTTGGTCAAGAATTCAACTAGGGATGGAGGGATGGCTTAGCAGTTAAGGTATTTGCCTACAAAGCCAAAGGACCCAGGTTCGATTCCCCAGGACCCATGGTAGCCAGATGCAGAAAGTGGTGCATGCGTGTGGAGTTTGTTTGCAGTGGCTGGAGGCCCTGGTGCGCCCATTCTCTCCCTCCCTCTCTCTGTCAAATAAATACATAAATGTAAAGAAAAAAAGAATTCATACTAGATTGCTAAAGTAGGTACATGGTAACTTAAAAGATCTCAAGCTCACTGCATAGCATGTGCTTAGCAAGAAGACAGCCCTGGGTTCAATTCCCAGCAGTCTCCTAAACCTCAACAACCTAAGTTATCATTTACTTCCATTTTCACGAGGCTTCTCTCTAAATCAGATTCCTGTTCTCCCCCAGTTTTCTGCACAATGGCATGCTAAAAGTAAAACTTATTTATATATCTATGCATTCAACATAAATATGTATTATAGTCACACATGTAATTATGTCCCATTGACTTCTTCAGGATACAAAAAGCACGTTGCTCTATTCTATGTCTAGAACCGAGACTAGGTACAGCAAAGACTTCATGGCATCTTTGCAGTAACACTGACTACTAAGGTGTATGTGTGTCAGGACAGCTGTCTAATACTTCACGGCATCCTTGTGTTGATACTGAGTGTTTAATGGGTAGTCAGGGGGTCTCAGGCTGCTGCTTCTGTTGCCAGCAATCACAGCAGAAACAGAATAGAATTCCCGACTGTTTGTGGCCCATTTGTTGGCATGGAGGTCTCTAAAGAACTGTCTATTATCTATCAACAATGTGTCAGATGACTTAAGACACCGAGGATAGACAAAATGAAACAGACAGCATTCTCCTTTTGGAGCTTATGTTCTCATAATGGAGGTGTGCAATGAACACATGAAGAATAGATACATAACATATTAAAAGGTGATTAAGACTCAGGAGAAATACTGAGTAAGGTAAGGGCACTGGAAAGGCTAAGGTGGACAAGGTAATTTAAATTGAGCTGTTCAGGGCAGGTAGGCTTCATGGAGAAGATGACTTCTAAGCAAAAGCCTGAAGAAGACGGGTGCTGAGCCCAGGCTCAGTTGTGGGAGTAGGTCAATGTGCCCAGAGAGTGAAGTTACAAGACTGGGAACTAAATACTGGGATGAAGGCAACGTGGAGGGAAGAGTCAAGCATCAAAATGGGAAAGCTGGCAGAAAAACAGCTTGAAGACATACAATGGAGAGAGAGAATAGGGAGGCAAACAGGAGTCTGAAAGAATAGAAGACTCACTACAGAAATGGACCCAAAATATAAACTATGACCGTTGGTGGTCAGAGATAGTTAACATCTTGTAGTTAAAAATATTTTACCACCTTATTAATTTCTCCTGTGTTACACCTATGCTAACAGGCTGAAAGGTGCTGCAGAAGTTGTGAAGGTGTTACAACTAGTAAATGCATCTGTAAAATAGTGTGGGCTAGACATAAGTAGTATTAAGCACAGGTTATCTATCACAGCAAGCCTTGCATAAAGAAGAGTCTGTTAAGTGCACAAACATGGTAAGGCTAACCAAAGCTTACCTCATGCTCTGGAGAGAGATGTTCCATGTCAGTTCGTAAACATCTGAGGCCAGGTAAAAAGTGATTCACCATTAAATCCTCTGAAATGACTGAGACAAGAGAGTTAAGGAAATGGAAAAAACAAAACTGGGGTCTAGCAGAGGACAGATTACCTACATAAAGAAGAAACTTCCTAAGTAGTGCCTGTGACATTCTCATTGCTCAAGATTAAATAGGATTCCTTCATGTACGGCTCCTATTTGTGGACAAAATTACTTATTAGTACATTCTTACATATCTATTTATTTTGTTGGTATTTGTAATTCTAACATGCCATAATTTAATTTTATGTTATATAAATGTATGAAATAATGGCTATGAAAATTAGATCACATAGTCTCATCAGATCTATATGACATATAAGAAAATATTTCCATGACAGCTAAGTTGAAAGTTATGGCAAAGTGACAAAGTCAAAATGCTGAAAGTACTATTTAGTTTAATTATTATATATAAAACAACTGCAAAAAAAATTGAGAGAACATAAGAATGCAGGAGCTGGAGAGATAGCTTAGCGGTTAAGGTGCTTTCTTGTAAAGCCAAAGGACCCAGGTTCAGTTCCCCAGGACCCCCATAAAGCCAGATGTACAAGGTGGTGCATGCATCTGGAGTTTGTTTGCAGTGGCTGGAGGCCTTGGCGTGCCCATTCTCTCTCTCTCTCAAATAACAAGAAGAAAAGAAAAAGAATGTAGAAAAGTTCTATATTCGATAGCAGACATATTTCTGGATCCTCCTTAAAGGCAGACAAATGCATTATGGGATGTTTAGCTGAGAAGGATGTTTACGACAACCAACCATATGTAAGCAACACCGCAGCCACACATCACATCAAAAGACAGATAAGAGAACCCACACGCACATAGTGTAGGTTAAAATAAGTTTCCTGGTTCTTGTTTTAATCACTTCCAACTGATCCTGACTGAATCAGGTAACAGCTTTTGCTATCAATTTACTTTAGCTCCTGGATATCCTAGAGTTTTATATTCACACCAGTCAGAAAAGTCGATAATTTCAAGAAAATAATTCGTTCTTTCAATTTATATAAATTTTGGCATATTTCATCTTATTTTAATTGCTACTCATTATAAAATTGCACTTGTGTAAAATTATGGCACATTAAATTAAAAAAATGCCAGTGAATGATATCTTTTATAAAACAGGTCTAAATAGTCTTTTCCCCCCACAAATTACAATGAATTTCATTAAGAACAAACTCAGTAAAAGATTTTACTTCTCCCTTGAAAATAGTTACAATGCTCACAATCAAAGCTCCTCTAAATGAATAACTAACAAATTCAACGAGTATTAAAAATATACACGTGGGCTAGAAAGATGGTTTATAATTTAAGGCACTTGCCTTGCAAAGCCAAAGGACCCAGGTTCTATTCCCCAGGCCCCATGTAAGCCAGATGCACAAGGTAGCACCTGTGCCTGGAGTTCATCTGCAGCAGCTGGAGGTCCTGGTGCGCTCATTCTCTATCTGCCTCTTTCCCTCTCTTGCCAATAAATAAATAAAAATTAAAAAAAATAGATACATGCATGCTGAGGGCTGTGGCCTAATGATTATGCAGTTTTGTTCTCTAGATATGAGGAAAGAACCTTGAGGGGGGGTTGGGAGGGAGGGAAAGACAGAGCCCCCTGAGTGACTGCTGGATTAGTATAATATGACCTGTGAGAGCTGAGCACAGCTAGAGAAGCTCAAGGTGGTTCATTTACAGAGAGGAGGGAAGTTGCTCCTCTCTGTTTATGGTCTACTTACTTTCCCCCAAAAGATCACACAATATTTCAAGGATTAGAAAACTGCATGTCCCCCAGTCCTATCCACACACTGGTAGCAATAGGACATCTATAAAAGAGACCATTGCACTTTTTTTTTGTTTTTGAGGGAGGGTCTTGCTCCAGTCCAGGCTGACCTGGAATTCACTATGTAGTCTCAGGGTGGCCTCGAACTCATGGCAATCCTCCTACCTCTGCCTCCCAAGTACTGGGATGAAAGGTGTGTGCCACCATGCCTGGTTGACCATTCCATTTTGAATGGCTCAGCAGAATGTGGTGGTTTGATTCTGCCACCCCCCCACAACCCTAGTTGTTCTGAATGCTAGGTCCTCAGTTGATGGCAATTTGGGAACTGAAGCTGCCTAGAGGCAGTATATTGTTGGGAATGGACTTATGGGTGTTATAGCCAGCTTCCCCTTGCCAGTGTTTGGCACACTCTCCTGTTGCTGTTGTTCACCTGATGTTGGCAAGGAGGTGATGTCCACCCTCTGCTCATGCCATCATTTTCCCCTGCCATTGTGGAGCTTCCCCTCAAGTGCGTAAGCCAAAATAAACCTTTTCCCACAAGTTGCTCTTGGTTGGGTGTTTTCTGTCACCAATGTGAACCTGAGTGCGACAGTAAAGTTGGTACCCAGAAGTGGTGTCACTGCTGCTAGAAACTGGATTGTATGGCTTTTGGCCTTTTGGAACTGATTTGTGGGAGGGATGTGGACAGATCTGAAACCTTGGACGAAGAGATGCCTTGCACTGGTATATGGAGCAGAAAAAATAAAATCTTTGGGCTGAAACTGCATTTAGCTGCAATTGTATGAGATTACAACCTTTGAGATTAGGCCTGCTGATCTGCACTGAAACAACAGGAAGAATGCAGTCTTTTGAAGGGGCCTGAATGCTGAAGAAGTGTCCTGTTCTTCAAAGTCAGCTTTATTCCCCTGAATTAACAAGTTGGCAGCCCACCTGGTATTATGGAGTATAACAAATGCAGGAAAGACAGGATCACTGAAATTGTAACATGGCTTTGTATTTTTGAAGTGTCCATGGGCAGTGTGGGGCAAGCTTGTTGGATTACCTGTATGGAAGCCTGATGGAGCCAAGAAGATAAACCATGGATTGTAGTGGAGACCCAATGGAGATGCCAGGGCTATGGGATGGCTGCTAAGAAGAGGTGCCGGCACCAGAAGTTTTCTGAAACTGTGAGTAGCCTAGCTGGAGGGATGGAATTGGAACTCCAGAGACTTGTTGCTGGTTAGAAATTATCGGACTTGGAGATTCGTCACTGGTTAAGAGTTGTCAGACTTGGAGCTACAGAGTTTGATGTTTGCCCTGTTTAAATGTTGTATTGGTTGAACATTTCTTTGCTATGCCCAGTGCCATCTTTTGCAGTATGAGTGCTTATTCTGTGCCATTTATAGTTTTTTTTTTTTTTTTTTTTTTTTTTGGTATTATGGCTCAGTTAGAAGATCTTAGACTATGGGGATGTTTGAACATTATTGAGATTGATAAAAACTATGGGAACTTTAAAGTTGGATTGAATGCACTGTATTTTACATTAAAGATGGTTCAGTTTATGGGGGCCAGAGGCAGAATGTGGTAATTCGAATCAGGTGTCCCCCATAAGCTTAGGCATTCTGAATGCTAGATCCCAGCCAATGGCAATTTGGAAATTGAATCCTCCTGGAAGCAATGTATTGTTGGGTGTGTATGGCACACTCTCTGTTGCTGTTGTCCATCTGATGTTGGCCACGAGGTGATGTCCATATGCTCATGTCCTCATTTTCCCCTGTCATCATGGAGCTTCCCCTCGAGTCTTTAAGCCAAAATAAACCTCCTCCCCCTTTCTCCCCACAAGCTGCTCTTGGTTGGGTGTTTTCTGCCAGCAATGTGTACCTGACTGCAACAATGACAACGCCTTCTTATGAATATGTCGCTTTGCCCTTTAAATACACACTGTTCTCCAGGTTAGATATTTTAAAATCCCTTCAATCTTATTTTAATTAAAAAAAATTTAAAATATGCTATTTATTTATTTGAGAGAGGGAGCAAGAGTGTAGTATTTTAATGGATGTCCTTCGATAGATACAGGATTTTTAAAAAAAAGATTTTATTTTTATTTTATTAGAGAGAGAGAAAAAGAGAGTGGGAATGGACACACGAGGGCATCTAGCCATTGCAAACAAACTCCAGATGCATGTGCCAACTGGTGCATCTGGCTTACATGGGGCCTGGAGAATTGAGCCTGGGTCCTTAGGCTTTGCAGGCATGCACCTTAAGTGCTAAGCCATCTTTTCAGCCCCCAATCTTATTTTAGACATGAATTTTTTGACTTGATATGATACCAAATGTTATATGCTGCAACTTTCTATGTTCCTATTAAAATATATCACTGATGACAGGATCTCTTGCTCAGGCCAGCTCAGAATATGATAATAAAATGTCAACTGACCTAGAGATTTTATTAGTGACCATGCCACTGACCCAAATGCAAAGCCTGAGTCATGAAGAACAGATTTAGTAACCGAGTAAGTAATAAGATGGCTCTTCCCCTTGTGGGAGAGGGTTTCTTACTGCATGCACTCCAGCAATAGTCTGTTCACACTGAAATACCTGATAATATTTTTCTGTAAAATTTCTATGCTCTCCAGAAACCACTGCCTTTTTCACTTGAAAATTTGATTTCACAGGCTAAACTTTTGATGTTTTAACCTTCCCATTTTCCTTCAGAAGCTCCTATATACTACAGAATATTACTGCATTTTCACTCGCGTTCTAAATGTACACTCTCACAGCTATAAACATTCTAAGACTGTCTTTGAGTTATAAACTGTCATGCCATTCAAGAGTCCTGCCACTTCTCTGTTAATAATTCTTCCTTGCGGGCTGGAGAGATGGCTTAGCAGTTAAACGCTTGCCTATGAAGCCTAAGGACCCCAGTTTGAGGCTCGATTCTCCAGGACTCATGTAAGCCAGATGCACAAGGGGGTGCATGCATCTGGAGTTCGTTTACAGTGGCTGGAGGCCCTGGCGTACCCATTCTCTCTCTCTCTCTCCCTCCCTATTTCTGTATCTCTCTCTCAAACAAATAAATAAAGTAAAATAAAAAAAATTAAAAAAAATAATTCTTCCTTGCTAATTCACTTGATCAGTTCCTCATTTTGCTTCCTCTATTTTCTCTAAGTTGAAAATCCAACAAGATAAATCAGGAATGATAGTAAGTTCTCCTTTTAGTGGAACTAAACTTGTAAAAATATAAAATAGTTAAGGTGTAAAATTATTAAAATGTTTTTTCTTATTCTATAATCAGTATTACAAAAGCCATGGTTTTTGTCATCCACATGACCAGACAGTAGAATTGCACAGTTAAAATGAACGCAACAAAGCATCCTACTTTGTAAGCTTTAACATTCTCAAAACCTCATGTGGTTCTTTGACACATAACTCTACTTTTCTAATGTTGTTCATTATGAACACAAACACTCTTCCACTGAACATTCCAGTAACAACTCCAGCACCAATGAGTGTCGGCAGTACTTTAGAACACTTATCTCACTTGCTTAGGACCATGACCTGGCACACAACAGGTAGAACTACAGTGATTTGCAAACTCTTGCTCTGACCTCTTTGATGTCCACGACCATCACTAAGCTCTTGGTCATGATTTTCGAATGTGCTGCAGAGCACATATGCAGTAGCTCCAGCTGAGTGTTCAGTCACCCGCTCTTCACAAGCTCGGGTCTTCTGTCTTAGTGAGCAGCACAAGCTGCTCACTTCACTTGTCTCTGCTTCCTTCTTCATGACATCACCAGGCATGATCCAGTAAGGCAGAGTCTAATACATACTACATATGCTTTGCTCTAGTCAGCTGTGACAAACAGAAGTTGTCATAAAGACCTGTGAGGCTTAGTTTTATCACTAACAATATCATGGTTGATATGCCTGGATGATCTCTGGTTTCCCACTCTATAATTACTGGGAGATGATGGCCATGTCGGCCCTGTACTTTTCCAGTGAGTTACATTTCTCTAAGAGAAATTAATAGTATCATATAGATATTGATAATTAGACAGTAACTGTAAAACAGAAATGCCAGAACATATATAAGGCTTCCTTTTGATTAACGGAGTCTATTATAATTCATTCTGCCCTTCATCTCTGGCTTAATATGTAGTTGATTAACATACATATAATTCATTGGTTTTAAAACTATAGAATATAAGTAGAAAAATCAAAATGATTAAAATTGTGGCTGGGGAAAATGACTCATTGGGTAAAAGTGCTTGGCTGAGGGCCTGAGTTTGATAGCCAGCCCCCACATAAAAAGCTAGGCATGGCTATGCCTGCCTGTAACCCCAGTGGGCAGAGATAGGAACATTACTGGGGCTTGCTGGTTAGCTAGTCTGACCAGAGAGACCCACAGATTTATACACACACATGAATACATTCTACATACACATATTATACATATACATAACAAAAATAATTTTAAAAAGAAAAACACTTTACAATTATGTGGTATCTAGAATAATGAGTGGGGCAAGTGAAATCAAAACTTCAATTTTCTACAGTACTTAATAGGTTAAAGAAGAAAGAGCTACTCTACTTTCACAACTGCAGCTCACTCTAAGAGTGGTTAAGGGTAGATACACTTTAACAGTAAGGATACAACAACAGGAAAGTGCACTGTAGGCTTCAAAAAGATGGGTGGCAATATCCAGTCTTTTGGAATCCACAATTTGTAAGTTGTTCACCAAGGCTAACTTGTGTAAATGTGGTATAACAACTGAAAGAGAAAAAAAGTAACTGTTACACTGTTTGCCAAACATGCACTTGATTCTAATGTATATTAGTTAATTTCAATTCTAGCTTCACATCAGGCATGGTGGTACACTCCTGTAATCCTTACACTAGGAAGGCTGAGGAAGGAGGAGCGTGACAGGGAGGCTACCTAGTGAGACCCTGTCTCACAATAACAAAACCCCAACAAACTACAGCCCCACCCTCCAAACACCATAAACAAATTCTAGTCCTAAGCACTCTAGAGGTAAAAGCCATAAATACGGATTTTCCAAATTTCAAGAGTAAAAAAAATTCTAAAGAACTTAAGATGTTACTATGTATGTATTATCCTGGACTACCATGTGTATACTAATGAACTCAGCTATTAACTCGTCAGATGGGTTTGGATGTCTAACAGCAGCACAATGTTAAAGACAAGAGGGTTTAATAATGTAGGAGGCACACTTCTAAACTTGATCTTAGTTGGTAAGGAAGTAGGAAATATACAACATAGGAGCCTTTTTCTTCAAGGTGGACAGGACAAGTATTTGAAACAGCAAGATATATAAACAAAGTTCACAAAACTGGATTTCAGGAGCCTTAGAAAAGTATGATGGGCAGCTCCAATGGCCAAAGTCAATGGGACCATGTCTTCTGTGCCCCAAAGTGAGAAACTGAATCTGAAGCTGGGCACAGTGGCTCATGTGTCATCCAGGAGGCAGGGGCAGGAGTACTGTGGCATGGTCAAGGCCAGCCTGGGCTACAATGTAATATCCTGACTGAAAACAAAAAAAATCCTAATCTGAAATGGAAATCTGATCCTTCAGAAAATCTTGGCTGGAGAGATGGCTTAGGGGTTAAGGTGCTTGCATGTGAAGCCTAAGGACTAGGTTTGATTCTCCAGAACTCATGTAAGCCAGGTGCACAAGGTGACACATGTGCACAGGTGGTGCACATGTCTGGAGTTTGTTTGTAGTGGCTAAGGCCCTAGTACACCAATTCTCTCTCCCTCCCTCCCTTCCTCTCTCTCATAAAGAAAACGAAAACATCAAATGAGGGCTAGGGAGATTGCTCAGTGGTTAAAAGTACTTGTTTGAAAAGCCTGCAAGCCCAGGTTCAATTCTTCAATACCCATATAAAGCCAGATATAAAAAGTAGTATAAGCATGGGGAGTTCGTATGCAGTGGCAAGAGGCCCTGGCACACCCATTCCCTCTCTTGTTCTCTGCTCTTAAATAAGTAAGTAAGTAAATAAATAAAAAAAGTTTTTAAAGGAAAATCTCTGGGCTGAAGAGATGTCTTAGCAGTTAAGGGGCTTGCCTGCAAAGCCTGAGGACCCAGGTTTGATTTCCAGTACACACTTAAGCCAGATGCACAAGGTGGCTCATGCGTCCAGAGTTTGTTTGCAGCGGCTAGAGGCCCTAAAATGCCTGTTTTCTCTATCTGCTTCCCTCCCTTGCTCTCTCTCTCTCTCACTCACATAAATAAATAAATAAAATTTTAAAGGAAAAATCTCCAATAAATGACTGATTGTTTAGAAACCCTTACAGACAGCTGAATACAGAACTATGCAGCTCTCCAGAGAAAGTACTGGTGTTTAAAATGGAAGCAAGAGCCATGGTCATGTGACAATGAAAAGTTAGTTCAGAGACAGTGGGACAAATAATCTAAATACTGAACATGCTCCTTCCAATGCAGATATTACCCCCAATTCTACCTTTGCTCTCCTTCCTAAAGAGAATTCTCTACAGTAGAGTGGATAACAATACAGCATTCCTTCTGATACAGGCTCTGTCTCACCTTTACTGCTATTCACACGCTTGACATTCAGTTTCTTAGGGTAAAGTCATTTGAGTGGGAAGCAGTCCAAAAGGAAAAGAACAGAGTAAAAAAGACATATTTGCAGGCACACGGTAAGTTGTAGAAGACTTCAGGGAAAATGGTTTACTAAATCTATTCAAAACTAATTTTTCTCCCAAGCTTACCTTAAACTGTTATTTGGGTATTATTATGAGAAGAAAATCCCTTTCTCTGATTATATAAAACTCCTGTAAGTTCAATAATTAGCAATATATTCTATAAATAGAATCAAGTAATATGGGTATGTGTTATTTATTTATTTTTCCACTATAGTCTCAGGGTGGTCTTGAACTCACAACAATCTTCCTACTTTTTTTTGCCTCTTGAGTGCTGGGATTAAAGACGTGTGCCACCAAGCCTGGCTAATACGACTATTTTTAAAGTTTTTGAAAATTCTAAAAAGAGACATTGGAATAAAGACACTATGAGAAATGATATGCCTAGATTAAATGAGGATAAGGAAGCACACTATTTTATAAATAATAGTGATTAAGATTAAGTGATTAATATTTTCACATGTTACAACAAGCAGTATTTAATTCATTTTTTTTTCAAGGTAGGATCTCACTCTAGCCCAGCCTGAGCTGGAATCTACTATGTAGTCTCAGGCTGGTCTTGAACTCATAGTGATCCTCTGCCTCCTGAGTCCTAGGATTAAAGGCATGTGCCATCACACCTGGCTAACAAGCAGTATTTAAGAAACCATCCACTACAAAGCAAAACTGATTAACTAAAAGTCATTTGAGTTTACCTTTGAGTCTATAAAAAATAAAGTGCAGCAAAGCTTTGAGACACAACAAATTCCTAGGAAAGCTCTGGCTTCAATCTTATAATTCAGGGAAAAAGTAGAAAAACAAAACTTACACTCATCTCGGAACCTGGGTTCTGCGTTAGGCCCAACTCTACCAAATGTTTTTATGATCTCTGTATGCAAAGAATGCTGGTCTTGATACTGTGGGTCTTCCAGGAAAGAAGCCAACTGCATTTTCACTCTTTCTAGCAACTTAATATAGAATAGTGTAATGTCATTTCATAGACTTAAAAACCAAGCAGTGTTGCTAATGTGAACAACACACACATTAAACATTGCTTACAGCAGAAGATGCAATGAAGTCAAAACCCACGACTGAAGATACTGTGAATAAATTGGAATATTTATAAAGTCTTATCTCAGAAAAGATCTCACATTTCTGTTAATGCTTGTTAATTTTTAATTTATTTAAATATTCCTGGATACAATTTTAAAAACAAAAAGTAAAATCCCAAATATCTAAGGGAAAGTTGGTAAGTTTAAGATAATTTTATATCCAAGTTATAATTCTTAAATTACAGTGTAAGTTGCCCAGTTAATCACTTTCTGAAAGCAATGAGTCACAGTGACTTACATATTACTCACATTTCCCCAAAAGACTTACTTATTTTAGGACTTAAGAACATGTTGAAATTCTGCCAAGACTGCAAGCCTTGCAGAATGGTGTGCTTTTATACTGTTGCTTCAGCAGTGAAATGTGTAGGGGGAAAAAGGAGGAAAAGAGAACCTTCACATAACAAAATTATTTAATTTTTATTATAAAAATATTGGTGATTAATGAAAGTTTAGGGCTGGGGAAATGGCTCAGTGGTTACCAGCACTTGCTTGCAAAGCCTACTGATCCTGAGGTTCGATTCCTCAGTACCCACATTAAGCTAGGTGCACAAAGTAGCACATGTGTCTGGAATTTGCAGCAGCAAGAGGACCTGGCACACCCATTCATAGTCTCTCTCTCTCTCAAGTAAATAACTAAAAATTTTAAAAAGAAATTTTTATTATAACCACAAATAATTCATTTTACAATTTATAGTTTTTCACTTATGTAAGGATATATCCAGTACAATAAAAAAGAATACAATGCTGATACTCATCTTGAGAAATGTGTTACATTTAATGTGTAGAAAGGAAGAGAACCTAACAAACTTGAACTCAGCTTGAGATTGAAAATACACCCGTAAAGAAGAAGCTCTTGGCTCTCGGGGAAGAGGTTAGACCGAGTTTGCAGCGATGCCTGCCAGGGAAGATCTGCACACCATCTACCCGAGGGTTTTCAGCTGCATCAATGACACAGCTATCAGAACACAGGTGCCCTGTTCACTTTATTTGTAAACAGATTTGTGCTTTTAATATTATGTGGCAAAATGGTCTTCAAATCTGTACAAACTGGCCATCAAGAATTTATGTAGACTGGCCAGAAACTCACTGGAAAGTAAAAGGCTTTTGAACCAGACTTGACTAGAAAGATTACTCAATATCCAGTTAGGCTTAAACCTGTAAAGGTAGGACTACACTTAAGTTTTTAGTTGGGAAGATTAGAGATATGATAGTTCATTAGAATAAGAAATATGCCTATTAGGTTAGGCCTGGCAGCTTTCACATACTGAGATCCTCCTCTGGTCTGTAACTAATGAGGAAACTAGAGTCCTGATGCCCTGCCCCCACCACAGGTACACGTGAAGTCATATGCACCATCCCCTCACTGGCATGGAGACACACAGTCAACATTGTCCTACCTCTCTCTGAATGACTGTCTCCATAATAGTGCCAAAGGCTGGGATTGTGGCAATCCTGACAGAGCTGTTAGAAATTAAAAGAGACAGAAATCGAAACTCTGAGATAAAAATGATAAAATATTTGAAATATTTATCAAAGTAAATCATGATAAAAACACTGTATTAGTCTCTAGCAATGACAGATTAAACTTTTTAAAAAGCAGACCAAGAAGAATGCTCAAAAAGACAGGCAGGGTAACTTAGGGTCGCAGGCTGTGAAACTCACAATTCAGGATCACTGGACAAGGTAACAAGGGCCGGAGCAACCCGCTTGTCAACTAATGCTTCACTCATGCCTCGAAGAGTCAGCTGTAAACCAGTCAACATGCAATAAAAAACGGTTTGGTAAACTGGAATGAGAACTGGGTTAGCTGTGACTGAGGATGGGCAGGCAGACTCACTGGCCTTTCTTGCTTTAGTTATCCACATGAGACATTAAAATGTTAAGCCTTTGGTTCATGCCACTACACTGACTGGTAACAATCTGTTAGTGAGATTAGCAAAGCATCCTTTTGGGGCTTAGAAGAAATAGTCCATCAGCGTGTTTTGGTTTTGAAAATGTTCACTGTTTAGGAATGCTTCTCCTACTTTTCATCCCTATTATATGGCCTCCAAATTAGGCTTCCTGTGACAGTTGATAAGCACACAGAATGCATCAATAGCAATATGATAAAGTTTAAATCAAATGAGCATAACCCAACGCTACCATCTTAAAGTAGTTCTTCACTGCGCTCCAGAGCTGATGGTTATTTCTCCCCAGGCCCACTCTGAATGTCAAAGGCATTGACATAGCACTTACATCTCAGGGTCACTGGAGAGTGTGATGAGAGCAGGAACAACCCTCTGAGCTACCAGAGTCTCATTCACCCCCTTCACCAACAGCTGATGGTAGCGCGGGGTATTCACAGGTGATGCAGGAAAGCAGACAGTGTGCCCCGTGCAGAAGAAAGGAACAACCAAGGAAGAGAGAACACACAAAACCAAAATTAGAAGCTAAGCAAATCTTGCTATGTAGTGCTTATAAAGCAGAGAGTGCTCAGGAGGAGAAAGAAGCTTAAATAGGCTAGCAGCCCATGAAAAGAGATCTCGTCACCAACTCCATGGCAGTTTGTCCTTCTGGTCAAATGTAAGGGGCAATGTAAGGGACAGCTTTCCATTTTTTAAAAGAAAAATCTATAGAGAGGATACATTGGATATTATGGTTAAAATTCTTAAAGCAAATAGGGTGCGACTTTATTATGACCAACAAGGCACAAAGTGGACTTATAAAACCTGCACAGCACAATTCCCTTTCTGAGCTAGAGACATCCCGTAGCAGCTCTTCCTGCAGTGTGACACTGTGAGTCAGCTCTGGGTTCAAATTCCACCTCTCCACTTATTAGCCATGCAGTCTTAGATGTGTGATAAAATCTTTGGAAACTAGTTTTCTCATCTGAAGATGGCATTTCTCATTTAACTCAAAGGACTATTGACTACTAATTTGCAGGCGATAGGAAATACTGCACATGACAAAAGTATACATTCAAGAAATATGACTATATTATTATGATCACTTTAAGAATATGATTTAGGGTTTTTGTAAAAAAGAAATCATTAATTTAAAACATAGTTTTAAAAAGTCGTCTTATAATTTTTCTAAAACCTTGACTAAATTTTAAAATAAATATGATGAGCAGAATTCATCTGTCTCCATAACCTAATCAGTAAAATCACTCACTTAATTCATGCTGATCTGCAAAACCAGAGGATAGTATTAAAGATGACTGAGTCTTGAGTCCAGCACAGAATGGCAGTCCTCTTCTTGATTTCAGAGGATAATATTAAAGATGACTGAGTCTTGAGTTTAGCACAGAAGGGCAGTCCTCTTCTTGACTTGAGAGGGTAAAATTAAAGATGACTGAGTCTTAGTCCAGCACAGAAGGGCAGTCCTCTTCTTGATTTCAGAGGGTAATATTAAAGATGACTGAGTCTTTAATTCAGCACAGAAAGGCAGTCTTCTTCTTGATTTTAGAGGATAATATTAAAGATGACTGAGTCTTTAATTCAGCACAGAAGGGCAGTCCTCTTCTTGATTTGAGAGGGTAATATTAAAGATGACTGAGTCTTGAGTCCAGCACAGAAGGGCAGTCCTCTTCTTGATTTCAGAGGATAATATTAAAGATGACTGAGTCTTAGTTCAGCACAGAAGGGCAGTCCTCTTCTTGATTTCAGAGGGTAATATTAAAGATGACTGAGTCTTAGTTCAGCACAGAAGGGCAGTCCTCTTCTTGATTTCAGAGGGTAATATTAAAGATGACTGAGTCTTTAATTTAGCACAGAAGGGCAGTCCTCTTCTTGATTTCAGAGGGTAATATTAAAGATGACTGAGTCTTAGTCCAGCACAGAAGGGCAGTCCTCTTCTTGATTTGAGAGGGTAATATTAAAGATGACTGAGTCTTAGTTCAGCACAGAAGGGCAGTCCTCTTCTTGATTTCAGAGGGTAATATTAAAGATGACTGAGTCTTTAATTCAGCACAGAAGGGCAGTCCTCTTCTTGATTTCAGAGGGTAATATTAAAGATGACTGAGTCTTAGATGACTGAGTCTTAAAGATCTGAGTCTTAGTCAGCAAGAAGGCAGTCCTCTTCTTGATTTTAGAGGATAATATTAAAGATGACTGAGTCTTAGTCCAGTTCAGCACAGAAGGGCAGTCCTCTTCTTGATTTGAGAGGGTAATATTAAAGATGACTGAGTCTTAGTCCAGCACAGAAGGGCAGTCCTCTTCTTGATTTCAGAGGGTAATATGACTAAAGATGACTGAGTCTTTAAAGATGACTGAGTCTTTAGCACAGAAGGGCAGTCCTCTTCTTGATTTCAGAGGGTAATATTAAAGATGACTGAGTCTTAGTTCAGCACAGAAGGGCAGTCCTCTTCTTGATTTGAGAGGGTAATATTAAAGATGACTGAGTCTTAGTCCAGCATAGAAGGGCAGTCCTCTTCTTGATTTCAGAGGATAATATTAAAGATGACTGAGTCTTTAGTTCAGCACAGAAGGGCAGTCTTCTTCTTGATTTCAGAGGATAATATTAAAGATGACTGAGTCTTTAATTCAGCACAGAAGGGCAGTCCTCTTCTTGATTTCAGAGGGTAATATTAAAGATGACTGAGTCTTAGTTCAGCACAGAAGGGCAGTCCTCTTCTTGATTTGAGAGGGTAATATTAAAGATGACTGAGTCTTAGTCCAGCATAGAAGGGCAGTCCTCTTCTTGATTTCAGAGGATAATATTAAAGATGACTGAGTCTTAGTCCAGCATAGAAGGGCAGTCCTCTTCTTGATTTCAGAGGGTAATATTAAAGATGACTGAGTCTTTAATTCAGCACAGAAGGGCCATCCTCTTCTTGATTTCAGAGGGTAATATTAAAGATGACTGAGTCTTAGTCCAGCACAGAAGGGCAGTCCTCTTCTTGATTTTAGAGGGTAATATTAAAGATGACTGAGTCTTTTATTCAGCACAGAAGGGCCATCCTCTTCTTGATTTCAGAGGATAATATTAAAGATGACTGAGTCTTAGTCCAGCATAGAAGGGCAGTCCTCTTCTTGATTTCAGAGGATAATATTAAAGATGACTGAGTCTTAGTTCAGCACAGAAAGGCAGTCTTCTTCTTGATTTTAGAGGATAATATTAAAGATGACTGAGTCTTAGTCCAGCACAGAAGGGCAGTCTTCTTCTTGATTTGAGAGGATAATATTAAAGATGACTGAGTCTTGAGTCCAGCACAGAAAGGCAGTCTTCTTCTTGATTTTAGAGGATAATATTAAAGATGACTGAGTCTTAGTTCAGCACAGAAGGGCCATCCTCTTCTTGATTTCAGAGGGTAATATTAAAGATGACTGAGTCTTTAATTCAGCACAGAAGGGCAGTCCTCTTCTTGATTTCAGAGGATAATATTAAAGATGACTGAGTCTTAGTTCAGCACAGAAGGGCAGTCCTCTTCTTGATTTCAGAGGGTAATATTAAAGATGACTGAGTCTTTAATTCAGCACAGAAGGGCAGTCCTCTTCTTGATTTCAGAGGATAATATTAAAGATGACTGAGTCTTAGTTCAGCACAGAAGGGCAGTCCTCTTCTTGATTTCAGAGGGTAATATTAAAGATGACTGAGTCTTTAATTCAGCACAGAAGGGCAGTCCTCTTCTTGATTTCAGAGGGTAATATTAAAGATGACTGAGTCTTTAATTCAGCACAGAAAGGCAGTCTTCTTCTTGATTTTAGAGGATAATATTAAAGATGAATGAATCTTTAATTAAGCACAGAAGGGCCATCCTCTTCTTGATTTCAGAGGGTAATATTAAAGATGACTGAGTCTTTAATTCAGCACAGAAGGGCAGTCCTCTTCTTGATTTCAGAGGGTAATATTAAAGATGACTGAGTCTTAGTTCAGCACAGAAGGGCAGTCCTCTTCTTGATTTCAGAGGATAATATTAAAGATGACTAAGTCTTTAATTCAGCACAGAAGGGCAGTCCTCTTCTTGATTTCAGAGGGTAAACACCAACTCATCCTAACTACGAGTCAGTCTGTTCACCACAGATTCCTCACAGAAGATCAAAGATCTGTGCAAGTTCACTATCATGAATCTACCCTGTGTGCATGTTGGTACAAGACAAAGTTCACAATGTATATAAAGATGCTTCATCTTGAAACAATCTGTTAATTTACCACCTGACTCAGTTTAGAATCCAATTCAGTATTCTGAAGTAGTTTTTATAGAAACAACATAACTGGGAATTAAACAACAGATGATTCTGTGCTACTGCGCTAAATACCACCGATATAAGGTAAAAAGAAAACAGAAAAAAGGAGGGCAAAGGCTGCTGAGTCAGAATATGGCTTCAATCTGAACCAGTGAGATGATTTATCTGTAATGTCTGCTATGTCATGACTACTAAAAGAATTAAGAGGATAATTTACAGAACAAGTTAACTTCTTATTGCTCAGAGGCTTTAAGTTTAATTTCTTATTAGGCTAGAAAAGGAGAAAGTGTATTCAAGAGCAATTGATCTTGATCATTATGTAGTCTACAAACACCACCAGGTGATCTTTTGGATTGCTGAAGCAAATGCAAACATGATCAGTATTTTAGCAGACGAAGAAACTGAAGCTTGTAGAAGGCAAGCACATTTACTCACGGTTTTAGAGCCAATAAATGCACAGTTAGAAAATGGACTCATTCTTGCCTGACTTAATGCCTTTGAGTTACAATCTAATGCTATAGTTCAATTACCCCATGATAGATATAATAATAAAGTTCTTTTCTGTGTCTTTTGAGAAATCTCTTATATTCACTAAAATGAAGCTCAATATTGCACTTATAAATTAATTTATATACTCAGGACTGCTGTCTAAAAACTAAATTAAATTTGGTGTTCAACTCAACAAAATTTCAAATTAGGTTCAGAGTTTTTAATCTCACTCTTCTAAAATAAAAATCACTCATTTTGAGGAAAGTAAGTGCAATTCTAAATTATAAAGCATTAATATCAAAAGAAATATTATGAACTTTATACTTTTTAGTAGATTTCTACCTAAATCAAGGATCATTGACAAAAATGGAAATTTCATTTCTCGTACTGGCAACTTTTACTGACAGGCTCAGAAAAATGAGCTTATCATAAATGAGCTTGAAGAAATACTGAAAGTGACAGTGGACCAGACTCAGTCCCGGTCAAGTCAAGAGGGCAGTGCACAGTTGTAGTGTCAGACAAGCACCGCAGTGAGCACAGAAACCCAGAGCCACACGTCAGGAAAATCAAACCAACAAAAACCAAACAAGAAGGGGGTGGTTTCATTTTATTTACTTAAATTCTTCTCATCTGTATGTTATCATCTATAGATCAGACATATATACATCTTACATACTAAGAGTTTAAGAGAATGGAATAGCTTTAATAGTCTTAAAGTAAAATTCTACTGAGCACAGAAAAATGTCTCCTTGAAAGGATGCATTGTTCTTGTGAAAGGGAAGACAGGAATAAAAACTTCTTATTGGCAATGTTGTCTTTTCAGCATACTGAAAAAACAAATTATTTACACCAAGAAGGAATCTGTACAAGACATAAAACCAAAATGACTTTGGCAATGACTTTGACAAAGAGCTCTTGATTACAGGTCTTTAAAATATCAAGTATGTATAATATCTGGGCAGCTTCCTGATACTAAAGAAATTTGATGTTTTTTTTTTTTTTTTAGATTTCATGAATCAAATTTTTATATATGTGGAGAAATGTTCAATTTCAGAAAGATTTACATTCATTCTTTTCATGGAAATAAATGCCTTAAGACATTTTAAGAATCAGATGCACATAGGAGACCATCTTAGTTAAGTTTATGTTCCCTATATTATTATATTAACTTGCACAGTAATTGCACGAATTAAAACTAGCAACATGGTAGTTATCAATTCTTTCAAGCTCTTATGTTCCAGATGCTATATTAAACACTAATTCATAGAAACATTAACAAAAATCCTTTGAGTTGGATACTTCTTACCATTATCTTCATTTTGCAGTTGAGGAAATTCAGGTATGAAGAAGGTCAAACTTGCCCAAATAATTGACAAGGTAGTTGGTGGCAGAGATGGAAACTGAACCCAGGAGCCTGGCTCTATGGTGAGACTCAGTGATTAAGAAACACTGACTAATCTAACTGAGCCTTCAACGTTCTACATGCAAGTACTTAAGAAAATGTACTAGCCTAGGACATCATGGACTATCAGATGGGCACAAATGATGTGTGTGTATTTCAATTGTCATATTACTTGGGTAAATGGCAATAAAACTTAGGTAAGTCATATAAACTATTTCCTCTGTTTTATAAGTCCATGGACAGTTAAAAACACAACTGCAAATAACTGTATTTTAATAAATTCAATAACTTGAACTACATGCTGTTATTTTGGCTTGAGTAGTCAATCTTAGAGTCAGAAAAGCATGATCAGGAAGATGTATACAGGATGGAAATTAAGGCTTAAAAGACAATTTGAGAAACGAAACTGAGAACCTTTAAGGAACCAATAAGGCTAGAAACATTCTTAAATACGTCAAAGCTAAAGTTCTGCCCCATCACACAGTTCACAACTAAACAGTGTTCAATGCCATAAATATGTACCCACATATCCACATGCAATAAGTAAAGTCTTTTAAAACAACAACTTTCCCTCCTCCCCTTTCCAAAGAAAACTGTGATCAGAACCCACAGACACAGATGCTGACATACCTCGAACATCCTGGCAGCAGTGCACCTGACGAGGGCTGAGGTGTGGACAACACCATACCATAACACAGTCAGCAGCAGCTCATGGTAGGCTGGGTTTGCACTGCAAAAAAATAACCAGTGTGGACACTGAGAGCCGTGGTGCTGGACCGATGCACTGAAAACACGATATATGTATGAGGGGTGTATCAATGGAAAAATACTGGCAGAACTTATAAACAAACAATGTTGGTTTAGTAGGTCACATCCAAAAGTCTAAGAAAAACTAGGTTACTGTATAAACCTATAAACCATATGCATAAATCACATTCTTAACTCTTCTAAGCATCTGAAATTGTGAATGCAAGTTTAACTTTTTAATAGCATGAAGGTAAAAATGTAAACAAAAATCATATTTCTCTATGAAGCTGGGTGTGGTGGTACATGTTTACAATCAAACATTCTGCAAGTGAGGACAGAAGGAATGCACGTTCCCGGGCAGTTTGCACTATATAGCAATACTCTCTCCAAGAGAAAAAAATTACAAAAGAAAAAGAACTTTCTACGAGAAATAGAGAAGACATACTATGAATCACATGGTAAGTTCTAAACTGTGCATTTACTTTCTGCTTTATACAGACTGGGCAAGTTCTACGTGGCCTATGTTTGTTACATGTTGTCATGCCAGGGAAGATTGACTCCCTCCATTTCTATGGGTGGCTCTGCTGCTGAGAAGATGGGATTATTAATAAAGGCATGGTCCTGCTGAGCTTGCTTTCAGTAAAGACTGAGACAGAAGCTGGGCTGGTGGCCTAGGCTTGTAATTCTAGCTACTGAAGAGACTGAGGCAAGAAGATCCCACATCCAAAGGCTAACACTGGGTGAGTTCAAGGCCAGTCTTGGGAACTTAGTAAGACGCTGTCTCAAAACAAACAAATGAATAAACAATAACAAAAAGGAAAAAGTGGCTGAGGATATAAGGGCCCAGGTGAAGTCTTCAGAACCACAAACAAACAAACAAAAAACCAAAGAACTGATGGGGGTGGAAGCCAGATAATGTAATTAGGAGCAAGACTCAGCCAATCAAAGAGAACTGAATCATGAGTCCAAGGAACTGGCTTTCAATTTAGGGTTCTTTTTCACTTCTGGTAAACAATTATTTATTTAAGAGAGAGAGAGAGAGAGAGAGAGAGAGAGACAGAAAGAGAAAGAGAGGCAGATATATAGAGAGAATGGCTGAGCCAGGGTCCCTAATCACTGCAAATGAACTCCAGACACATGTACCACCTTGTGCATCTGGCTTACGTGGGTACTGGGGAATTGAACCTGGGCCCTTCAGCTTTATAGGCAAGTGCCTTAACTGCTAAGCTATTCCTCCAGCCCTACAATTTTTTAAAATATCTGTACTTGGCTATATTTTTCCAACTTCAAAGACAACATTAGCTTGTACCCTTTATCTAATTTAAAAACATGTAATGCATTGATTAGACATATTACGAATTTCCAAATAAGTAAAACCAAAAGCAAAAATTAAAATATCTTAAGTCTTAAAAAACCAAATGCTAGTGATGTAGCTCAGTTGTAGTGTGCTTAGCTAGTATGCATGAAGACTTGGGTTCATTTCCCAGCACCATCCAAAAAAGAAGTCAAGGGCTGGGGAGATAGCTCAGTGGTTAAAGGCACTTGCTTGCAAAGCCTGCTGGCCTGAGTTTGAATCACCAAGTTCAATGCACAAAGTGGCACATTGCTGTGGAATTACTTGCAGAGACAAGAGGCCATGGTAAGCCCATTTTCTCTCATTGTTTCCAAGTAAACAAAAATACTTTTCTTTCTTTCTTTTTTTTAAAAAAAAAAGCAAAAGAAAAACAATTGTTGGATAATTAAGCTTAAATATACATTAACTTTCCCACTAAAACCTCATAAAAACTTCTAATTGCTTTTTCCTCCAGCTGCAGAAGCATATAACAGCCCTTGTTTCCTGTCCCTCTGTCCGGAAATGGATGGGCGTTCCTTCTAAGTGCTTTAAACTCTTCAAGAGAAGGAATTCCCACTGCCACTATACTGGGGCTTCCCTTAATTGTTTGGGTCTTAGTTCCCTGACTCTTCTATCTTTTCATTTTATATGCTGTTAAAGCAACTATAAAATATGTGTTTTACCCAAGTTCCACAAAAGAAGCCTTCAGGCTGTCAAGAGGAGCATGAGATAATGACAGCAGGGTCATTACGTCTTCTAAGAATCCAACCAGTAGTTTTCGGTCTTCTTCCTACACAAGGAAACACAACACAGGCAGTCAAGCAGAAGGAGAATCCCTGCTAGCTGACTTTCATTAGCAAGTGCCATAACCTAAGGAGAAATATCCTAAGTAGAAAACTATTTTAATTGAAGATACTTATTAAATACATCTATGGCAATAAGTGGTCAGAAGACAAAGTCTATCTTATTCTCATTCTGAGGTCCTGTACAGCAGCACTAGCCACACAGGATTATTCAGATCCAAATTTAAACAAAACATAAAGCAAAAGAGGAGATTTAATTCCATGTAGAAAAGCTGAAAGATAACACAGTGCTAGTTTTAACAGAGATGGGACTTGTACTGTAACACGTTACATGATGCTACAGAAATGTACCTGATACTATACATGATTCCAAGCATCATATGGTCCTACAGAAATGTACCTGATACTAAATATGCTTCAAGGTATTACCCGGTACTGAAGAAATGTACCTGATGTTATACACGATTCAAAGCTGTTTTGTAAGAAAGGTGCAGTGGTATGAAGGGATGCTCTTGGAATTCAAGGTTGGTAGGCACCCTCTTCCTTTTCTCACTCTATTTCTAAAGCTCCTTTACAAAGAGTCCACACTTCCATCTTACTGCTGGGAGGACCAATATGCCCTGACAGATATCACGTATTTACATAAGACAGTTAAGAAAAGTATGGCACTATTACACTGGCAGCCACCAATGAAGCATACCTTCCATTACACACCCGGTCTGAGTTTTCTGTCTCATTTCCCTTCCTGATTATGGGCTGGACCTGTGATGAGCTAATACACGCACTAGTAATACACTGAGGTGATTCCTGGACCAAGCCTTAGTTTAGCACATTTTGCTTTCATATTCTTGGGAGCTTTGAATCACCAGGTAATAAATGTGGTTAGGCCACTGATACATTAAGAGAGATTCTGTGATCACACACATGGTAGCAGTCAGCACCCCACCCGAGGCCCCACTAACCAAACAGCTTCATGCAGCAACACGAGTGACACCAGCCAGACCAGCAGCACCCAACAACAGAATCATGGGCAAATGAAATGTTTATAACTGTTGTACACTTTCATGCCCTAGCACAGCTTATTACACAGTAACAACTGAGAAGGATGAAGAACTATTAAAATATGTCGCTAGATAAAGTCTAGTCCCTACTACTTTGTGTTTTGCTCCCTAACACATGTGCTCTTATTTAAAAATGCATGAAAGTCAACTGCTAATGAATATAACACTAACAAAAATCAAACAGTAAACAATTTCTAAATTTATTCATATGATGTTTTTCTTGAAGTCTTACAAATATGCTCCCATTATAAGTGACTTATTGAACAAGATAAAAACATAATTTATTTTCTTACAAATATGCTCCCATTATAAATGATTTATCGAGTAAGATAAAGACATAATTTCTTTTCTTCTGGGCAGTGACTAGGATTGGGCCCTAGCTGTAGGGGTGGGGAGGCACTAGGTATTTTCTAAAGAGCAAATTCTCTTATTGGAGAATAAGAATTTCCCCCTTACCTGAATATAACACGTAAGAACTCCTGTTGCATAAATGGGGACTGTAGCTTTAGTGAGGACCCCATTTCCTGCTGAGGAATCTAAAATTATTAAAATATTTTTAAAAGTCCAAGTATGTTTATGTGCAAAGAAATAAGTCAAAATAAAATGATATTTAAACTTGTAACTACTTACAAGGTTACTTTGGGAAGCAAACATTATGATCATAACACATTTCTACTGCTTTTTCTTATATTTCTTAAAGGACATCAGCATAAACATTTTTGATAGGCGGGAAAGGCATTTAATAACCAAACTGGGATGTTATACTCCTATTTCCAGAATAAAAATAAGAGCTTTCCTTAAAAGTGTCTGAAGTGCCCATCTATCCAGGACTTCCTAAACTTTTGTTTTTAATTTGTACTGTTTTGTCACATGTAAACGCACTCCACTGAAAGTAGTATCTAGACATGTATTATTCAATGTGCTTCTGGCTATGGCACTCCAGTTTCCAGTGCTAGTGTAATTCCAGCCAGACAGCACCCTTACCATTTTTACAGAGGAAGGAGAAATTAGGCTGAGTAAATGGGAAGAGAGGAGAAAGCATCAAATCACGGGTGCTTATCTGGTGACTATAATAACTGTCTCAGTTCTCTTGTAGCAAATTTAGACAAATTCAAAACAAAGCCCCAGAGATGACAAAGAGGTAAATTATTTTCAGTACAAACAGTTCACTTACTGATCATGAGACAATGTGGTTACACATAAGGTAGATAGTTGTAAACAAATTGAATAATGATTGATTTTACTACTGCCATAGGGTAGATAATGATGTGACCCAGTTTCCCTTCCCAGTTATCCTTTCTGCTTTAGTGATGTGAGCACATGTGCTCAGCTCAATATAGTGTTTTTCCTGAACAAAAAGATTCAACTGTTTTCAAAAGTAGTCAGTCAAACTTACCAATGTTTTCTTCAGAGAGTCTTAAAATTTCCTGGAACTGAGGTTTTACCTAAACAAACCAAAGGAAAGATACAAAAAGTCTCAAGTTCCATGGATTAGTAAGCAGTGATTTATTTACTATTGCTACTACTATGTATGCATCGACAAGTGGCTTAAGATAAAAGAACCAAGTTACTGAGAAGAACGTCAAAGGATCAAACCAATTCCGTCAAGACGCATTTTCAGAACAGTCTTAAGTTAAAATAGCTTCAGTTAAAAATAATATCCAAGAAGATTTTAAATGCTTAAAACTATTGATTTGAAAAACTAAATCTGGCACTTGGGAGGCAGAGGTAGGTGGCTCACTATGAGTTCAAGGCTAGCCTGAGACTATAGAGTGATTTAGCTTGAGCTAAATCAAGACTGTACCTCAAAAAACCAACAGAAAAACTAAATCTGGTGATCAGACATTTCACTTAAATGCTATTATATCACGATATATGACTATATTATGATTTTAATTATTGAAAAAAATTTGCTACATTTAAAAGGAACAAAAAAAGAAATTCCATTCATTGAGGGTCTTCATGGCTAACATTTTCATCATGTGATAATAATCTTATTCTGTTATGAAACCCTTAAAACTTAAAATTTCAAATAAGGGATTTAAATTTAGTACTTTAAGTTAGAGCAAGCTCTCATTTCAGTCTTTTATTTAGATTTATCACAGACTTCAAAGCAGTAAAGAAAACTTTGTAGTGTTAAATGCTGAAATGATTAGCATTTACTTTTCTAAATAAGAGCTGCTTATTTGGGAAATGCTGAATAAATGTGGTACCAGTGCTGTCAAGGGGTATTTGCTTAACAATTAGATGCTACTACAAAGCGTAAACTGAGCTTTGCTTTGCCTATATTGATACCAAGATTTGGTTTTTGCTTTTTTTTAAAACTCTCTCTCTCTCTCTATGTGTGTGTGTGTGTGTGTGTGTAGTATGCCTATATATGATGCAGAGGACAATGTTAGATGTTATTTCTCACATTGCACATATAGTTTTTAAAATTTACGTATGATGTATATACATATGTGTATGTATGGACGGACATGCCAGGATCTTTTGCGACTACAAACGCATGCCCATCCAGTTTTATGTGGGTGGCTGGAATTGAATCTGGCACCTGTAAACTGCTGAGACATTTCCCTAGCATCTTCAACTCATCTACCACCTTTTGTTTGAGACAGGCTCTTTCATTGGTTTGGAGTTCACCAGTTAGGCTAGACTGGCTGGTCAGTGAGCCCCCGGGGCCTGCCTGTCTCTGCCTTGGATTACAGGCACACAACCACAGTGCTTGTCATTTTACATGGGTGCTGGAGATCCAATCTCAGATCTTCATGTTCCTGAAGCAAGTACTTGATCCAGTAAGCCATCTCCCCAGCTCCAGTTTTTGCTTTCTTATGGGCAGTCAGGCATATTAATGTACACATTCAACTTAAACTGAGAGGAAGATCATTCTTAAAGTGTTAATCTACTGAATCATAGAACTGAAAGACAGTGAAGCCATCTTTCATTTCACACAAGCCTAATCACAGGTTATTTAACCTATCTGTTAATGTCACAAATATTAGTAGTTAATAGTGCTATACCCAAGTCTTCTGAAGTTTGTCCAGTTCATTATAGCACTTTTTTTTTTTTGGTTTTTCGAGGTAGGGTCTGACTCTGGTCCAGGCTGACCTGGAATTAACTATGTAGTCTCAGGGTGGCCTCGAACTCTCGGCGATCCTCCTACCTCTGCCTCCCAAGTGCTGGGATTAAAGGCGTGCGCCACCATGCCTGGCTGTATTATAGCACATTTTTTGCTTTAAAAATTTCAGTAACTACATATATACTTAATAGTAAAAAGTTAATATTTAAAGTGCTTATGCTTAGAATATCTAAATATTTGATCATGCAACTACATTTTTAATGCTTTTATTATTCCTTTAAACAAGTAGATAAACAATATACTATGAAGGCAAATGGATTAATAAGATTAAAGAAAAAACTGGTATCTAAAAGCACTGAAATTTTACTTAACCCTACAAAATTACTTGGTGTATGGCACAATGCAGGCCTGGCTCTAGCTAGACCGCATGGCAGAGAAACCAGGAGGTGGCTTCTGTGAACATGGCGTTCTGCACAGGCCTGGCGTGACAACAGCTACAGTCCCATGCTCGCGAGAAACCTGGTACGAGATGATCTGTCTGGAGACAGGCTGTCATTGGTCACAAAAAGGGGACCACCTCATACAATGACTGGCCAGCCAAGCCCCTTAAAACTCGGTGTACTTCCTCAATAAATGAGTTTGCGGCAGCTTGCCCTCTGCTGCTTCCACTCAACTCTTGGAGTCTGTGTCGTGACTCCGCGCCTCTCACCCCCAACTCGGCAGAGACCCTGCCGTCCCTCCTGGGCTGGCTCTAGGGAGGACCACAACAACTTGGATGGGCTAATATGAAAAATTATACCTTTGGTAATGACTGAAATATATGTGGATCTTAAGTGTCTATACTATTTATAAGAGGTGGTATACTTGCAACAAGTTAAATAAGTTGCTATGGTTCCACAATCATCTTAGATTTTTACCAAAATATGCCAAGCCAACAGCTGCTTCCAGAATCTATGGCATGTGGAAAAGTACTAGATATTACTCAAAGGACTGAGGTAAGGTCATTAGCAATATTGCCTGTGCTGAAAACCCTTCCTAAATCTGCAGTGAGTAAGTTTTATATCCTGTTTTCAATTCATGGTAAGCTTAGGTTAAATTATCATCTGATTTGTGGAAGAGAGGACAGAAAGATTGTGAGAGCCCCAGGGTAGAAGGCAGTATCTAGAGGCATGCCTCCCCCCCAGACAATGACTGACTGCTGCTCTCACAACTCATAACCCACAACCCCATGGGGAATACCAGCAATCCACCAAGGAGGACCCTCAGCGGAATGGGGGCAGGGAGGAGGGAAATGATGTTAACAACACATGATGTATCCATACAAAGTTTCTACTTAAAAAAAAAAAAGCTAAAAAATTATCAATTAGAGTGTTCTTTTTCACAGAAAGTGTCACTAAGGTGTTAGCATAAGACAGAGGGAGGGCTCACTAGACTACTTGTTCTGTTACAGCACTAGCATGTTGTAGCTCTAGGTCTCTTGCACATAAGAAAGCATGGAATGCAAGCACTTACTTTAGTGTTTGTAAAAATTTTGCCAAATGTCCGGCAAAGACGCCAGAAAAATCTGGAGAACTCATGCACACAGGCAGTCGAAGTAACGTTGATTTTGCCAACTATTTCTATAAGCTGTGGCAACCTGAGTAGGAGAGGAAAGGAAACAGGCAGAGGGTGCACACAATTTAGTTTCCTTGCTGATTTCTAGAGCAATGCAAACACAACAAACTCTACTAGGTTTTTTGTAAGCAAAGGAATTGTTTGGGACTCTTAGAAGAAACCTGAAGATTATATTCTACTATAAAAACATTATGAAGATCAATTTTAACTGCATGCCATAAAACACAGGGATGCTTTTTAAACTATTTTATTTTAATTTGTGTGTGTGTGTGAGAGATGGGGGGTGGGGAGGAAGAGGGAGAGACAGATAGAACGGGCACGCTAGTGCCTTCAGCCTCCACAAACGAACTCCAGATGCATGCGTCACTTTGTGCATCTGGCTTACATTGGTCCTGGAGAATCAAACCTGGATCCTTTGGCCTTGTAGGAAAGTGCCTTAACCGCTAAGCCATTTCTCCAGCCCTAAGCACAGGGATTCTTAATGGTAGAGTTCTGAGTATGAAGTGAATGAGATTCTAAGTAATGGCTTTGACGTGTCACAACACTCTGGTTAACAAACATAGAATCTTCTTTAGCCTCTAAAGGAGAAGTCTGGCTGCTGTTTAAAATTGATCACCACTACTAGACAAATAAGGCAGCAGACAGTCCTTCTGGTGTAATAGAGGCAATTTCTGCAGAGAAAACTACATATCCAGTGTGTACGTGCAATTCTTGCTAATGATGTCAATTTATGTGTTTTTTAAGATACTTTTCCTCAGTTCCAAGCCTAACTATGAGCCGTTTTCCATTGAGCTGATATAGGTGTATAAGATAAATCCTGAGTGGCAACTCACAGCTGGTTGACCACCCACAGCAGGCTCTCCCAGCCCGTGGTCCCCTCGTGCTCAAGCTGGTGCTCATACAGCTGCAGCAGCACTGCCAGCTGCTCACGGCTCCCAATCACAGTAGACACATCCTGAAGTGGTGACATGGGCCGAGGGAACCGGGTCACTGTAAACAATGGAAGCAAAATAAGTCACATGGGAAAGGCTGTTGGAGACCTGAGCTATTCTGTCAAAAGGAAACAAAGTCCCCATGATAATTTTCCCCTGATAATTAGATTATTATAGAGATGTTAAACACCAACTGACCCACATTGCCATTGTTAGTCACATGTGGACAACCCAACACCTATCAACTTACCAAAGATTAGGGAGATTTTATGAAACTACATAGTTAATAAATGAACATTTCAGTGAACATTCATTAATGAAAATTTATGCTCATTTGTTAAGTTCAAATTGGTCCAATAATAAGACAAGTAAAACAGGGGTGTGAATTTGGTTTTTTAATTGCTTGTACACTGTTTATGTCAATGAATAGTGAATATTAAAAATATTTCCTTCAGGGACTGAGGCACTAGCAGATTAAGAGCAAGAAAGCATTATTTAATAAACAAGAATAAGTAAAAGTTTGAACTGAGCAAATTTCTTTGTTATTTAATTTTAAATGCTTTATTTAAACTCTTTATTTAAATTTTTTTCATAGCTTAATAGTAAGTTAATATAATGTGTTAAAAGGCAGTGACCAGTAAAGTTCAAAACAATACAGTCAACTATAACCAAAGTCCCATGTTATGCACCTTAAATGTTTTAAAGGAAGTCCTGGAGAAATGGCTCAGTAGTTAATGGTGCCTGTTTGCAAAGCCTGCCGGTCTGCGTTTGATTTCCCAGTATCCAGATGCATAGTCAGATGCATAAAGTGGCACATGCATCTTTTGTTGGCAGTGGCAACAGGCCCTGGCATGCCCACTCTATTTTTCTCTCTCAAATAAACAATACTTAAAATTTACTTTTAAGCCACATAACTAAAATATGAATTTATATATGTACACACTAGTATACTTAAGATTAAAGATATCAACAAAGTCCACAATCACATAGATTATAATTAGATTTCATGTGATTATGGAATATTTTTTAGACGACTATGAAGGTATCATGCAGGCCAGCAGTTCATTAACTGCAGGACATGTAACTAGTGGAGGCAACACGTTAGGCAAGTATTACCTACCATCTTAATTCTCTCCCCAGCCTGACTTTACATGCAAGTACTACCTACCACCTTAACTCTCTCCCCAGCCTGACTTTAGTAGTTTTGAAAATATACATTCTTAAGGAAGGAAGGAAAGAAGAGAGGGAAGAAGAAAGAAAACGCTGCCACATGTGCTTGTTTCTTTCTTTCAAGGACACAGCAAGGAAACAGTAACGCTATCTCCCTTATATTATTGAATTAAAACTGCTGGGGAAGAAAAAAGTTTTTAAAGAAATAACATATACCAGCACTAGTAACTGTTAAACTTCATATACCAGTGTGAGTGTTAAGAATTTAAGGAGTCTTGTCATTCATTGATCAGATCCACTCACAGATAGAAACATTTATTACATTCTCCTAACAAGGGCCATAAGATTACTAGCCTGGGATATGAGACTGTGTCTCATAAAGCTACAAACAAACAAGCCTACCCACCAACATTACAAGTTAGGAACAGGAAGAAAGCATGAAAATTCCAAAATAATATCATGAGGCTTATATATAAAAGATGAAGCCATATAGTTGATCTAAGGCATTATACAATCTTTATAATTCTATAAAATTCTTTATATGCAATACATTTTGTAATTATGCTGCCATATAATGATTTTTAGAATTTTAATCATGACCAATTCTCCAGGAAGCAAGGCTGCTACTACCCCACGTCTTCCTTCCAAAAGCAAGTCCAGTACCTTCTATGTGTGGCACTTCACCATGCAGCTTGGCTTTGCTGGAGAAAGGAGCATCGTGAAGCACTAGTGCAAAGAGAGATGGGATCAAGGACTGCAAAGCAGAGAGGTACATGTGCAGCTTATGCTCATCCAGCCCACGCTCTCCTTCCTGAAACACAACACGAGGAGCTGCTTTAGTCCTTGAAATGACACTGCTAATGGCGTCTACAGTGACTCTCCTATGAAAACATTTAAGGACTTGGATGCTGGACTCAAAACCTAGCACTTGCTGGAAGTGGCCATTTAAAACATGAAGAAGAAAGAATGAAGACATAAATCTTTACTATGGAAACCTGAAGGGCAGTCATTTCTAACGTTGGGAACTTTTATTACAGGTTCTTTTTTTCTTTAGGGAGTATCTTACCTTTTGAAGTTTTATAAGCCAGAGTAAAGAAACTAAAGTGAGCCACAGACATCAAACCAAATGCCCAACTGCTAACTTAGCAAGAACATTTGCTATTTCTCTTCTCTCACTTCCTATATTCTTTTTTTAAAAAATATTTTTATTTTTATTTATTTATTTGACAGAGAGAAAGAGGGAGAGAGAGAATGGGCACACCAGGGCCTCCAGCCACTGCAAACGAACTCCAGATGCATGCACCATCTTGTGCATCTGGCTAATGTGGGTCCTAGGGAATCGAACCTGGGTCCTTTGGCTTTGCAGGCAAATGCCTTAACTGCTAAGCCATCCCTCCAGCCTGCTTCCTATCTTCTTTAATAGACTTAATGGTAGCTGTATTTGCAAGTACTTCCACATACAGATAAAGTACAGGAGCACAGAAAAAAAAGAGAAAAGATCAGAAACCAAATGTTAACATGAAAACCATCATCATTAGACATGACAGTAGTTCTTGTGTTCAAATCTACCTGAGTTATTATATCAGCAAAGTGCCAGTAGAGAAGAAATAAGAACTACTTACTATTAACTCCTTCACAGAGAAATTACTTTCTATGCTGAATACTGCAGGCACCTTTTTGAATTAATTTTTGGTGGAATTAATCATGTAATAAATGACGTGCTACAAAAAACAAGTTACGCTGGGCATGGTGGTTCACACCTTTAATCCCAGCACTGGGGAGGCAGAAGTAGAATGATCACTGTGAGTTCAAGGCCAGCTTGAGAGTACAGAGTGAATTCCAGGTCAGCCTGGACTACAGAGACTCTACCTCAAAAACACACAAACAAACAAACAAACAAACAAACAAACAAACAAACAAACAAACCAAAAAAGAAAACCAAGTTACATAAAAATTTCAGAAAGGATGCAAAAACTTAAAAAAAAATTCCTTATGTTTCATAGCACAGGGTACTTCAGCTTAATTATACATATACTTATGTGTGTGTGTGTGTGTGTGTGTGTACATGCCTTATGCCATGTGTGTGGAGGTCTGAGGACAACCTTGGTTGATCCCCCCCGCCCCCATTCATCTCTCTTGTTTTGCTCCAGCTCACTTATATTCTAAATCTCTAAAAAAATTTATTATTTATTTATTTGTGTACCCGTGTGTGTATGTGTGTGTGTGTTATGTGTGTGCCAGGATCTCTTGTTATTGCAAACAAATGCCAGTTAGTCCAGTCTTATATTGGTGGTTAGGGAATTGCCCAAGTTGGCAGGTTTTATAAGCAAGCACCTTTAATCACTACTGAGCCATTTCCCCATAAGGGATCACCTACTGAATACTTACAAGTTTTATGATAAAAGCTTACAGGTTCCTCAACATTTTGAAGCAGAAAGAATGAGTTTGGAGTCAGATCAGTATTTTACCCTGATTCTGTCATATGACAAACAATATGGGATCCTGGAAAGTCACTTAAGCACCAAGTCTCAATTTCCATATAAATCACAAAATACAACTCAAAACATTATGAGAATGAAATAGAATATTTAAAGTATCAACCTTAGAGGTTACATGAGCATTCAAGAAATGTTAAGTTTCTATTCTGGCCTCTACAAAAACATTTAGAACAAAAAGTACATCAAGAAACTTTTACTGTTCCCTCAACTTTCTCCAATATTACTTGAGTAGAATGAAAAGTTCTTTTTAAAATATGCAGTATTATGAATGAGTGCCGCTAAAACAATTTTGACATCACATAAGAGGACTAGTAGACTCAGGTTCTAGCAATCTCTGCATTCTGGTTCAAAAGCTGGTATTTTCTGTGACACAGTGAAGCCCTTAGAGAACAAGGAAGAACCGGTTTTTCTGAATAACGTGTGAGGAGTTATTCCAGGAATATGTTCTTTCAGCTAACAGGTGTAGATTGTGTCCTTTCTCTTCTACCTCCAGCAAGCAAGACTTCCTCAAATCACTCTTGGGTCTAGCCTAGTAACATCTTTTCTGGTAATGCACAAGAACATTTAGCTACATGGTGCCTTCTGTCTCTGCTTCCTGAGATTTCTTCAAGACAGCTTGGAATAGACTTTTTAAACTGCTATACGCTATAAACTGAGGACTTACCCTGAGAAGCTTTTCAATTTTGTTCAGTAGTGTGGGAATAAGATGAGACTGTAAGTTTCCAAGTTCTGTGGTCCAGGCAGCATAAGCGGGTAAAAATACTTGATGAGTTGCACTGACCACTCTTTCTGAGGGATCGCCCAAGGCTGACAGCAACAGTTCAAAGCCCTGTAGAGAAGCAGGCAAATGGAGACTGCTACAAGAATAACATTTCTTCTAATATAAAGCAATAAATATACTTTTTGAGAAATTTAGAAAATTAAAAACAGAATTTTTGAGAGAGACAGAGAAGCAGACAGAAAAAGAGTGAATATGGGTATGTAAGGGCTTCCTGCCACTGCAAACGAATTCCAGATGCATCTACTAGTTAGTGCATCTGGCTTTAGGTAGTACTGAGAAATTAAACCCGGGCCATCAGGCTTTGCAAACGAGCACCTTTAACTGCGGAGCTATCTTTCCAGTCTAGAAAACATTTTTTAAAAGCCACTTATAACCCCACCCTTCCCATTTTCTTGGGTGTCATGTATCCAACGATGAGCAAACCAAAGAGAATGGGTGGAAACATGGCCCACTTGCTGCATGGTCCTAAGCGCTGCAAGAATGCAGCCAGTCACCCTTGCTAACTGAAGTTGACATCTGCCATCTGGCTTGTAGATTACACCTACTGGAATCAGGCATGTGGGATTCTGTAATGGGATAAGAAGGTCAATTCTGAAAACATACCTGCTGATATTTGTCAGGATCATCAATGTATCCCATAATGATGCCAAGGCTTTTAATCACAGCTTCTCTTACCAAGTCTGCCTTATCTTCCATTAGCATCTGTTGCAACATTGAAAGAACCAAGGAGCTGCGGATTTCTTTCTGAAAATAATCAACATGTTTTTACTGTTTATTTACATCAACATATGAGAGTACAGAAAATATCACACAGCCCACATGTTCAAAAACCCACAGGAGCCGGGTGTGGTGGCACACACCTTTAATCCCAGCACTCAGGAGGCAGAGGGAGGAGGATGGCCATGAGTTCAAAGGCCATCCTGAGACTACATAGTCAGTTCCAGGTCAGCCTGGACTAGAGTGAGACCCTACCTACAAAAACAAAAACAACAACAACAACAAAACCAAACAAACAAAAACCCACAGGAAACACAGCACCATTTTGTGGTATTTGCTTCAAATTTTTATTTTTCATAGACAAAACATACATATTTAGAACACTTCTCTGCCTAAATCTCTTCCCCACCCTCCCTCTCCAGTGCTAATCTCCCAAATTTGCTGTTAGTCATTGTTCAGCACATTTATCTTTACTAAAACACCCTTACAGTGCATACAGGCTCCGTTAGCCAGTAAACCACTGCTGTGCCTTGATTTTACTTCATCTGCTCTCCTCACCCTGGGGATTGAACCCCGGGCTGCACAAGTGCCAGACAAGAGCCAATCACTGAGTGACGCCCACAGCCTTCTTCAGTATCATTTCCAGTTATGTTAAGAATCTTTCAGCTTAATTAAAGGCTTGGATTAAAATAGTTATCAATATTCATATTCATACTCCTCCAAACCTACTTTTCAGTTAGTACAATTTAGCCAATTTTTAAATTATTCAAGTCCTAACTTGTCTGGGCCTTTTTGTCACATAAAATACTTATTATTATTATTTACATATAATATTTAGAATAAAGATAAAGACAGAAGGAGTATTTTATAAATTTAGAGGAGAATTTAGGATGTATACTAAAGTGAATTAGTTTTTAAAGATCCCGCTTTGATTGACACCTAAAAATAAAAATACATTTAATTCTGGACACTTTTAAGTTGAGTATGCCTTTTTGTCATAGTCTATATATTTACTTTGAGGCAAAAACTTACACTACAGTTGAATCCAAGTACTTTTCAAGGGGTCTTTGCAGGTGTTAGCATAAAGCAGGAAGACAGAGGGAACCAGCCCGAGCTGGCGGATGTGAGCTGTGGTGACTGTGCTCGGCATGCTACAGGACTCGCCACAGGATGACTCGGCAGGTGCTACTCTACTTAAGCCATGGGCACACTGTACTACTACTGCTCAGTACATACAAGATCCACTGAGGAAACATCAATTCTGTTATTAATGCTGCTAGCATTCCAGGAGCAGAACAGAACAGCTTACTCTGTGAGTAAGAGATTCTACCTTGGAACAATAAGTAAGAGTCATGTGGGCTAGAGGAAGACCCTATCTCAAAAAACTGAGACTCATAAGCAAAGGCCGTGGCTACTTCAGTGCATTTTATTTACAAAAAGCAGTGGCCTACATTTGGTATCTATATCTTAGTGTTCCATTTGCCCAGCACCTATGGAAAGGTTTCAATAAAAATATACCAGTTTATACTGGTATTTGGAGACTCTAATTAATATAAAAAATAAGTATGGTGGCTGGAGAAATGGCTTAGAGGTTAAGGCATCTGCCTGCGAAGCCAAAGGATCCTGGTTGGATGTTCCAGGACCCATGTAAGCCAGATGCACAAAGGGCACATGCATCTGGAATTTGTTTGCAGTGGCTAGAGGCCCTAGCGTGCCCATTCTCTCTCTGTCTGCCTCTCCTATCTCTCTCTCTGCTTGCAAATAAATAAATGAAAATTAAAAAAAAATTAGTACGTACTTCAATGAACTTTTGTTTGGGTAGGTAATATTTTTTATAGTCATATTAGAAATTTAAAGTGAGAAATCTAAAAACATTTATCAATGTAGTTAAAAATAAAGATGGCTCAGAAATTAAAGGTGCTTGCTTGCAAGGCTGCTGGCCCATGTTTGACTCCCCAGCTACCCATGTAAAGTCAGATGCAAAAAGTGGTATAAGCATCCCGTAACACCTGCAGCAGCAAGGAACGCTGGCAATGATCCCCCCACACCCCACAGGTTAATTAAGATACAATAATCCTTTCCTTGTTTGGCCCATCTTCTTCTTTTCAGATAGCATAGCTATGAGAACGTGGATTAAAATGTAGAAGACACTTGAAAAAAGCTTTCCTTATTATTAAAATAGAGAAAAGTATTAAAGAAAGAAATGACCCGTCTTACAGGAAGGTAAGGTGCCAGCGCTCCACAGGATTCCGCCACAAGCAGCCGTCTCTCTGGGTATTTGTGATTAATCTAGAGTGAAAAAATAAACAAATCAAGCATAAACAACATACCCTGTCTTCTTCCAACAGAGAATGACTTTTCACCATAATCCTGTTAAGAATGCAATAAAATGTCGTCCTTTTCCACTTCTGGGCATCCCTGTGTGGCTATACCTGGATCAGGAATAAGGGAATCAAGGACAGCCTAAACATGAGAAGTATCTGTTAAAGAAAAAAGGGGAAACCAAGATGAAAGACTAGAGGTTATGTGCTTGCCTCACACGAGGCTCTCCATGCTATGTCAGGGGAAATTAGGATCTTCTTCTATCAACATGCCTAGAGTTTCTAATTTGGAAATCTAGCTCTGGGTCTGACATCCATGGCTTGTAATGTATGCAGTCTGCTTTCCATTTAAAGGGTTAGCAATAAGTTGACTGATGAGTTAATCAGCTAGAACTATGATTTTCTTTTTAAATTAAGGATACTCTTTACTGTTTGCATATGTTACTATGGTAACTACACTGAACGGTAACAAAAAAAAACAACAACAAAAATGACACATACTGGGTTTTGTTCCCATATGTCTTCTTCATAGAATATCAGTCTTTCTTTGACTGGAAAAGAAGTAATCTGTTCTCACATTCCCATATGAAAAGGTGACATAATTCAATAATGTATTGGATGCCTAAAATTAAGAAAAGAAATTATATAGTAATCTACTGGGCAACAAACTACAGGCAGGTGGCAGACAGATCCCTGATATCCATGTTTACATGGCTACAGAGGTAGAGGTGTGTACAACTGACATCCTGGTCACTTCTAAAGCAGAAGAGTGTGAATGTCAAAGCATGCTGCACCTGACGTCCTTAGTCTAACTCAATGAGCCTCAGAATTAAGTACACATAGAAAATCAACTGTAGGGCTGGAGAGATAGCTTAGTGGTTAAGGTGCATGCCTGCGAAGCCCAAGGACCCTGGTTTGATTCTCCAGGTCCCATGTAGCCAGATGGACAAGGGGGCGCACGCAGCTGGAGTTTGTTTGCAGTGGCTAGAGGCCCTAGCGCGCCCATTCTCCCTCTCCCTCTCTCTGTCTCAAATAAATAGAGAAATAAAATAAAATCTTTAAAAAAGAAAATCAACTTATTTCAATATATTTCCAATAAGCAACTAAAAATAAGAAAACGCTCTGGAAATATACTGAAGCCACTGAGTTATATATTTTGGTTGGATAAACTGTATGCTATTTGAATTAACAAGCAAAACTTTTGGGTGCTTTTGAGAAACAATTTGTAGGCCATGCCTGTCATGAACTTACTATAGCCTACATTAGCCTTGAACTCATGGCAATTCTACTGCCTCAGCCTCCTAAATGCTGGGAGTATAAGTGCGCCCCAACATGCCTAGTATAATCTTTAAATTTTTATTTTATTGGTTTTTTGAAATAGGGTCTTGCCAAGGTAGCCCAGGCTAGCCTTAAACTTTCAATTCTCCTGTTTCTACCTCCAGAGTGTTGATATTATAAGTCCATTATACCTGGCACAACAAATAAAACTAAGAAAGAAAAAAAAACTGGAAAAAATTTAAAAATTAAATGTATATATGAATAATTATATAGAATTGTAAACTCAAAGGTACATTTTGCACCCAAGTTAATTTTGACTTTAAACAATTAGAATCACACTCTAAATTTTAATCTAAAAGTGGCTGCCACTATTAAAGGTAATTATTACTACACTGTTGCTGTATTATTTACCTTAAATATTGAACCTGCAGCACTAACGTTCAAAAAAAGTGGGACTAGAACTGTAAATGGCTAATTACACTGCTATTTGTGACCAATGTTTTTCTTTTTAAAAAAGGGAACGTGTATTGTAAATTAGGCTCATATAACTTGTCTATATGTGTGTGATAAACTCATTTTCTGTAAGGTAGAAAATGAGGTGCTTAACACTATTAGGTCTAGAGAGTCAATGACTAGGCTCTAGAGAAGACTAAAATATCAACATTCAATATAACACTAAAGTACTTGTAATAAAGTGAGTTTATTACAATACAAAACTTCCTACATTTGCATGTGCTGTAAATACATACAGTTTATATAGCGTACTTACAATGCATACAAGTATACTATATATGTATATATGATATGCTTCTATTTGCACACAAAGAAACATGGACATGCTTTTCATTTCTCTTGAATTCATAATGCAGACTCCCACCCCAGGGACTTATTACATCTCACTTACTCAGATTCTGGCTGAAACATCACTTCTTAGAGAGCCCTTCCTCCATCATTCTTTCTAGAAGAATGATTTCTATCACCTCACTCTTTTTGGTTTCATTTTTCTTCATAGCAAATATTATAAGGCAACATACCACTTGCTTGTCTAGCCCACTAGAGTCTGTCTTTTCTTCCTGCTGTGTTCCTAACAGCTATACCAGCCCTTGGCACTGGAATAAATATTCTGTAGGCATGGGCTGAATGAGTGAATAAAGCCAAGCATCTCCCAGCATTCCTGTGCACACGAGTCACTGTGCTGAGCAACAGAAACAAAAACATAATTTACACCCTAAAAATTTCCTCAAAGAAAATATGAACCTTTTAAAGAAATTACAGTAGCACAAGAAAAACCTAGCTAACATACCTGTTCCCAACACTGTGGCAAAAGTTCTGCTTCCACGCGTGTTGGTCCAACATGACGTGCAAATGCCACACAACCTGTCAGTATCATTTGCCTGAAAATTAATACAAAAAAATAAATACTTTATTTGCATTAGAAAGGAGAGCTAGGATGAAAAGAGGCATCCTTACTGCTGTTTCTCAATTTATGTCAATTTAAATCAACTGAAAATGACCCAATGTCTTTATGGTCTTACACCACCACTAAGCTATACCCCCAGCCCAATCCTTCTATTTTTTTGTATTTTTTTTAATTGAGAAAGATAGAGAGAGAGAGAGAGAGAGAGAGAGAGAGAGAGGGAGGGAGGGAGGGAGGGAGGGAGGGAGGGAGGGAGGATGGGCACGCCAGCAGCCTCTCAGCTGCTGTGAAGGAACTCCATTAGCGTTCGCACCCTTGTGGGCAAGTGTGGCATCTCATCCTTGTGTCACTTTTTGTGTCTGGCTAAATGTGGGACCTGGAGATTGGAACTGGCATTCTTAGACTTGGCAGGCAGGCACCTTAACCGCCAAGCCATCTCTCCAGCCCCCTTCTAATTTTTACCAACATGATTCCCTTTTGTTTATATTTGTTTCCTATTTTCTCGCACCTTAGATGGTCAAATCAGTTAAAGTAAAGGGAAATGCGTCAAGAAGTTCCCAGGCCACATTTGTTGTTTGCTTCCTTTCATAATTATTTTTGCACCAACTACATATATATATATATATTTATGTGTGTGTGTCCTTAAATGTTTGATGAAGTCACTCAATTTTCTTAAAATTTAGGCATTTTAAATCCTTACTAGAGATACATAATCTAGAACTTGAAATCAAGACTATTACTCTTTTAAAGACATTTAAACTTATGTAGAAAAAAAGTGAGGTCTCAAACTGTTTAGTAGAAATAACATTCAACATTCTAGAAGCTATGATAGTTTGAAATGCAATTTAAAACAGAAAAGGTTAGATGGCCTACAAATTATTAATAGCTTTGGAAGCCAGCTACTATGATAGTAAAAAAAATAAGACTGACTAATAAATGACTTTGGTAGAAACACGGTAACAATTATAGTTGTTAGCAGAGAGTTGGAGAAAACACCATTCCTGAGCATAAAATTGCGTTTTATATGGATATTGTCAAAGGACTCTAAGATTCATTAGCTAAAGAAAAAGAACAAATGGTTATATATCAAGCATATCATGCTTACTTAATGATTTTGTTTTGTATGTCTGCCATTTATAACATAATATACAGTGTTGTTACCCAGTTGATTCATCTATTTTAATAAGGAGCTCTGTTTCTGTAAGGTGATGGGACATTTAGTGTAGACATGAGTGTATAATTCCTGATGGATCTTGAACATGAAATAAGGCTAGTAGGTACTTTTGGCCACCAGGTGGCAGCTTTAAATTTACATGCCGCATCTATGCAAACCGGCTTTCAGCACTGGTTGTGGTTGAGGGTAAGTACTGATCTTCATCTGACTTACACAGCTTGCTTTACCAAGGACAGTACAATCTAGGGCAGCAGACACCACTTGCCCCTTTCCCTCATTGCTCTTTGGGAATGATAATGTTGGTCGGCACAAAGCTCTTACTGGAGGCTAGAGGACAGAAAACCAGGAGCTCACGTACAGCTTGTTTGACTTAATACCCTCAACCTACTCTTTTTTTCTTTTTAAAATATTTTTATCTATTTATTTATTTGAAACAAGAGAGAGAGTGAGAGTGAGAGAGAGCACGAGAGAGAGAGAGAGAGAGAGAGAGAGAGCACACATGCCAGGGCCTCTAGCCACTGCAAACAAACTCCAGATGCATGTGCCACGTGCATCTGGCTTATGTGAGTCCTGGGGAACTGAACCTGGGTCCTTTGGCTTTGCAAGAAAGTGCCTTAACCACTAAGCTACCTCTCCAGCCCCTTTTTAAAAAAGAAATGTATTTATTTATTTGAGACAGAGAAAGAGAGAATGCCTCTACCTACTCTTTAACCAGCTGAGTAACATGTTCTTTGTCGTGACAACATCACGGCTGACACTAGCTTTCCCAACCCAGCTTCCATTAGTGATGATCAAGTAATTCCTTTCTTCCTTACAACACTTAGTGCTTATACTCTATTTAAAAAAAATACTTAATTTTTATAGAAAATTTTAAACTGGGAAGGAATTAGCAAGAAATGTTAATCTCTTACCACTTTAAATCACAAGTCTTTCTCTCAACAAGGTTAAACAAGTGTGTGTGTGTGGGTGATCCAACGCATTCTGTTGGAGCATTTTATTACAAGGAAAACCAGAAAAAGTAGGCTGCAATCTATGAGGGTTTCATACTTTGCTTTTACAGGACTTAGAAGTCATTCAAAACAGCACTAGGAGCACACGTAGGCAGATGGGGTCAGGTTGCTCTCAGTCTCTCTTTTTTTCAGAGGGAGTTTTCATTTCTATCTGGGGAATAGTAGGCTGCCTGTGGGATCACCTCATGTAACCAGTTTTTGCTATGCCACCTAACTCTGGCTGCTGCATTTGGCAGACAAATTGATTTCTATATGGTTGACCCATGCCTTGTGGGAGAGCCCTATTAAGACTTCCATGCTATTCCTTCTCCCCTTTATAGTGAGGCTGGAACAGAACCTAATCACTACCTACCAGGAGACTCTTTACTGGAGATTAGAAAAAGATATTAACAGAAGACAGAATTTTTAGATCAAAACTATGATGCAATTTTCAGAGAATATATTTGAAAAGAAATGAAGGTCACTGAAATTTAATGCCATTTTAATAAGCTAGTCCTCAAAAATATAATTTAGATAGTATCTTTCAGTACAAAAATTAAACTTTCAGAAGTTCTAGAATCTCTTCTGAAAGATTCAGTTGTCAGTAATTAAGAGTCACATACTCTTAACAGGATCTATACATACTTTCTATAAAGCAATTTTGGTTAGGTTTGATTAATTTCTCAGAGACACCTGCTTGTGTGCATAGCAAACTCCATGGCCCCTTATAAGAGAGGGAGGGAGGTAAGCTGAATGATGGCAACACTCTGGTGTGAAATGCAATTCTTAGGGCAGGAAATCATCCTAGAGTGGCTGGTAATGGGGAGAGCTCCCATGCACTACAACAGATACTGGAATGAAAAGGGGCATTTAGATTAAAATGCCAAAAATGGTACCAAATTAGAGAAATTAGTAAGGCGACACTGTATTTATTTCAGCAGCAGCAGCAGCAGCTCACCCACCTCTGCTCATCATCTGGTCTCTTGATCAAGTTGAAGAGAATGTGGAGAAGCTGATCTCTCTCTTTAGGCTCAGGGTGCAGACATGCTGTGCACAGTATGAGCGGAATCAGCTCCTAAAGAGATATGAGGTGGAAAGATTCCAAATAAAAATACCCTGTAGAATAGCCTGAGACCAACTTACACGTCAACATACAAAAGCAGACCATTTGTGCTTACACAGACAGTATGAATCACACAGTAACTGAAGTTCTTGTTCCCTTATCCAGTCTTTCCAGGTGTCCTTTGGCTTCTGTTCTATTTTTATTTATTTATTTATTTGATAGAGAAAGAGGGGGAGAGAGAAAGAATGGGTGTGCCAGGGCCTCCAACCACTGCAAACGAACTCCATACGCATGCGCACCCTTGTGCATCTGGCTAATGTGGGTCCTGGGGAATTGAACGTGGGTCCTTTGGCTTTGCACGCAAATACCTTAACTGCTAAGCCATCCCTCCAGCCCTTTCGTTCTAAATACTATTCCATCATGTGACAAACTTTAATTGCAATGGTGTTTCAAAAGACTTGCAAAAGTTCACTATACTTTAAAACTTCAAAAGATTAAAAAAAACTCAATTTACAGTATCCCCAAACCAACCAACCAACCAAGCAGAGCCAAACAAAAGTCAAAACTAGACCCAGACAAAACAACAAAACACTTTCTCACATCCACAAGCATTTTTTAGGATGAGATATCACCTGATAATTTCCTATCTTTCACAGCTCACCTCCTGCTAATTAAAAGACCATTTCTGGGCTGGAGTTGTTAGTGTAGTGAGTACTAATAATGGATTATCAACAGAAACACCTGACATTATTTCAGTGTCCATTCAACATGCAGAGGCAAATCCGACATTTTGTAAGGAAGCAACAGCTAAGTTTCTTTCACAGAAATGTTTGAAATTAAGTTATTTGAGATGTTCAGATAAAAATCTTTAACAGGGTTATTTATTTATAAGGAGAGAGAGAGAGAGAGAGAACATAAATGAGCACACCAGGGCCTCTTGCCACTGTAAATGAACTCCAAATGCACGTTACTTTGTGCACCTGGCTCTACATGGGTACTGGGAAATTAAACCCAGCCCATCAGGCTTTGCAAGCAAGCACCTTTAACAGTTGAGCCACCTCTCTCCACCCCAAGACAAAATTCTTTTTTTAAAAAAATTTTTTGTTTGTTTTATTTTTATTTATTTATTTGAGAGCGACAGAGAGAGAGAAAGAGGCAGAGGGTGGGGGGAAGAGAGAGAGAGAGAATGGGTGCACCAGGGCCTCCAGCCACTGCAAATGAACTCCAGATGCATGTGCCCCCTTGTGCATCTGGCTTACATGGGTACTGGGGAATCGAGCCTTGAACTGGGGTCCTTAAGCTCACAGGCAAGCGATTAACTGTTAAGCCATCTCTCCAGCCCCAAAATCTTTTTTTTTTTTTTTTAATATTTAATTAATTTATTTGAGAGAAACACACAGAGAGAATGGGCGTACCAGGGGATCTAGCCACTACAAATGAACTCCAGATGCATGCGGCATGTGCCCCTTGTGCATCTGGCTTATGTGGGTCCTGAAGAATTGAACTGGGGTCCTTTGGCTTTGCAGGCAAGCGCCTTAACCACTAAACCATCTCTCCAGCTCAAGACAAAATTCTTTTTTTTGGGGGGGGGGGTTTATCGAAGTAGGGACTCACTCTGGCCCAGGCTGACCTGGAATTAACTATGTAGTCTCAGGGTGGCCTCAAACTCACGGCAATCCTCCTACCTCTGCCTCCCGAGTGCTGGGATTAAAGGCATGCGCCACCATGCCTGGCACCAAGACAAAATTCTTAATACTGCTTACATTCAAAATATATTATTATTTTTTGGTTTTTTGAGGTAGGGCTCACTCTGGCCCAGGCTGACCTGGAATTAACTATGTAGTCTCAGGGTGGCCTCGAACTCATGGCGATCCTTCTACCTCTGCCTCCCGAGTGCTGGGATTAAAGGCAAGCGCCACCACGTCCGGCTCAAAATATATTATTTTTTAAATTTTGGAATGGATTTCCAAATGAAAACAAGTGACAAAATATTTTTGAAGAAAACAATATTTTGCAGTTGTTTAAAAACATACTATAGGGCTGGAGAGATGGCTTAGCGGTTAAGGCGCCTGCCTGCTAAGCCTAAGAACCTGGTTCCAACCTCCAGGTCCCACGTTTAGCCAGAAGCAAAAATGACGCAAGGGCGCAATGCCGCACTTGCCCACAAGGGGGCGCACACATCTGGATTTCGTTCACAGCAGCTGAGAGACTGCTGGTGGGCCCATTCTCTATATGTCTCCTTCTCCCTCTCTGCCCTCTCTATGTCTCTCTCCAAAAATAAATAAAATTTGAAAAATTAAAAATAAACATACTATAACGTATTGAGGGAAGAATGATTACTTCTGACTGTCTAGCATCGACCTCAATACCTACCCAAAAGTGCTAGCAGGTTGAAAATAAGTGATCATGGAATGATATGCGGTTACTATGCATAACAATAAAACTTGAAGAAAATAGTGAAGAAAATAATCTAGATTATTATTTAAAGTTATGAAAGGAAAGAAAGGTATTCATTGTATTTGCAAACACACACTCCGATTATAATAGGGAGTATCATCTTGCTGTTCATTTTTTATGCCTTGTATTTTCCTTTATCATGAGGGTTAGTGATCTTTAATGGAAGGGGAGTTGATGCCACACTTTAATAAAGTAAAGCCTTCAGCTTGAGAACAGCACCATGAGTGCTGGGAGCTCGTCTTGGTCACTTTGTACCAGAGAATTGAAGTCAAGACGGTTCTTTCAGTTTCCTCACGTGGAAGATGTAGGATTTGGGTCAGTGCAGAAATGAAAAGGATTCACATATTCTTCAAATTCACAACAGTAGCAAATCTCTTTACAAGTATTAATATGATTTTATAAATAATTAAGTTCCTCATGCTTACAAGCAACTTCTAAAATATCTCCTATGTAGTCTATTTTTCCAGGATATTATCCTTTGAGGATTTTCTATTTTGAACCAAATACAATACAAAACAAAACAAGTCTGAGAATGTAAGATCAGTGTGTTCAAAGTAGAGGGTATGGAGGAAAGCACCCTAACAGGGTGTAAAAGCACAGCGAGTGACTGACGCTGGGGTCAGGGATGCTGCAGCAAGGAGACTGCTTCAGCAATCAAAGCTTTCCTAGCAGATAAAGTCTAGGCCCAGATGGTTTTATTGTTGATTTCTAAAAATCATTTAATCCATCAGTCCTACCCAAAATGATTAAGAAAAATAGAACAGGGACTAATTCTTATTCTCCGAAGACACTCTTAGCTCAAACCCAGAACTTAGAGAAAGATATTTCAAGAAAACTGCAGGCCAGTAGTGTCTTTTAAGAACACAAACCTAAGAATGATCAACAACTACTGACATCAAATCCAGAAGCACATTAAATGAATTAAACCATGAATAAGCAGACTGTACTCCAGCAAGGCTGATCGTTGAATCAATACAGCAAGGCACATTTGTAGAAGGCATGGGAAAGATGCAGCACTCTTTTATGATCAAACACTCAGCAAGCTACAAAGAAGTGTCCTTTACCATCACAATGGACCTTTATAAAAAAGTTACAAATAATATCATATTAAAGGCTAAAAATTGAAAGCATTCCCTTGAAGATCAGAGACAAGAAGAGTTTCTGCTTTTCCTGGAAACACTGCTATTTAATGGACCTGCAGCAGACAACAGACCAAGATAAACCCCAACAATCTAGTCAGCTGACTGTCAACCAAAGCAGCAAAGGCTTTTCTCTTGAATAAATGCCACCAACAACTCTATAACTCCATGAAAAGAATGAGTTTACATTCTACTACACACAAAAATAACTCCAAATAGCTCAATAACCTAAATAAACAGTCTAAGTTTCAACTATCAGAAGAAAATGCAGGGTCCTGGATTTCACATCAAAAGGAAAAGCAACAAAAGCAATAGATAAATCAGACCTAATTAAAAAAAAAAAAAACCCACTGGCCCCTCAAAGAATATCATCAAGAATGTAAGACAACCTATAGGATAAAAGAGAACATTTGCAAATCCTATGTGCTAAGAGTTTAATTTCTGCATTATGTAAAGAACCCTGACAGCTCAAAACCATGACAATCTAACTAAAAGTGGAAAGGACTGACAGAGTCCATTAAAGCCAGGAGGCTGTGTGTGATGTGGAGAAGTGTCTGTATCATTCACCATTTCATATTTGTTTTGATTTGCTTTTTTTTGAGGTAGGGTCTCATTCTAGCTAGGCTGATCTGAAACTCACTCTGTAGTCCCAGGCTAGCCTTGAACATACAACGATCGTCCTACCTCTGCCTCCTGAGTGCTGAGATTAGAGGGGTGCACCACCACACCCAGCCCCATTTAATATTTTTTTTTAAAAAATATTTTATTATTTATTTATTTATTTGAGAGAGAGAGAGAGAGAGATACAGAAATAGGCAGGCAGAGAGAGAGAGAGAGAGAATGGGTGCACCAGGGCCTCCAGCCACTGCAAATAAACTCCAGATACATGCACCCCCTTGTGCATCCGGCCTACGTGGGTCCTGGAGAATCGAGCCTCGAACCGGGGTCCTTAGGCTTCATAGGCAAGCGTTTAACCGCTAAGCCATTTCTCCAGCCCCCCATTTAATATTTTTAAAAGTTAAGCTGTGTCAACGTATCAATTAGTGAAATCTTAAACCGTGCTTCTAACACGTTGTGTAATGAATGAGCTAGGACCTTACAATGATCATCAGTTTATTGAAGAACATTTCAACTGCATTTATACTCCAATACAAAGGCTTATGCTGACAGAGATGTATAAAACTTCATAAACAAAGTCAAAATACTAATCCTATAACCACACGAACTCTTTAAAAAGACTTAAGGGGCTGGAGAGATGGCTTAGCGGTTAAGGCACTTGCCTGCAAATGCAAAGCCCAAGGACCCAAGTTCAATTCTCCAGGTCCCACGTTAGTCAGCTGCATATGGTGGCGCATGCATATGGAGTTTGTCTGCAGTGGCTGGAGACCCTGTAGCAACTATTGTCTCTCTCTCCCTATCTGCCTCTTACTCTGTCTCAAATGGAATTAAAAAATATATATATATAAATGGTTTTAAGAATCAGGTGAAACATTTAAAAATAACTCAACGTCAAGGATGCAATATAACAAATTTGGACTTATTTTTCCCTCTGGTGGTGGTAAGGACTAAATGTAGAGCCTCGTACATGCAAAGCACATGCTCTAAGATATTGTCCCTTTATACCCAGGGATCTGTATCCATTATCACCAGTTTAATTTAGAAAGAAAGAATACAGTATTTTTAAAATAGAACAAGGTAAAAGGAATTAAGTAGAGAAAAGGACCAGGTCTTCATTAACTCAAAAAATATTTAATACTTGTTTAAATATGAAAATACTAAAATCAGCTAGAAAAGTAAAAATACCCCACAAAGTTACACACATTAGATTTGTGTGCGTGCATGTGAATTTATACATATACATATATATATATATATATATATATATATATATATATATATATATATATATATGGTATCTGATTACTAACAATGCAAATTTAGAAACACTTCATGCAATACAATCAAGATTTTAGTGTTCACAGTCTTTTTTTTTTTTTGGTTTTTCGAGGTAGGGTCTCACTCTGGCTCAGGCTGACCTGGAATTAACTATGTAGTCTCAGGGTGGCCTCGAACTCTTGGCGATTCTCCTACCTCTGCCTCCCGAGTGCTGGGATTAAAGGCGTGCATACCACGCCTGGCTAGTCTTTTTAAAATAATATGGAACACTAAAGTAAAAAAGGTAAAACTGGTTTCGGAAGACTTAGGTTTTTCTGACATTTGCAGTTTAAATACGGATAGCAAGAGGTAAGCAAACGTGAATGCTTGCAACATGGACTCAGCACAGCCACAAAGGAAAGCTCACATACCATCCTGCCAGGCAGAACAGTAAAACAATCTGAAATTAGACACTGATCCATCAAGATACAGAAAACTCCCAAACTTATCTTGATTAGATAAAGCCATCAGCAGAATTGGTTTTTTAACCTCATTTTCAAATTTAAAACATCTCTAGAAATTAAAATGCTTAAAGCTCTACATATCCTTTCTTGAGGATCAGTACAAATTTCTTGTCTTAAACAGGTAACCAAGGTAAGCTTCAAATGGATTTTGCCAAGGCATTATATACCTATCATACTGTAGGTCCCATGAATATTAGTAAAATCAGTGGTAAACATTCAGATAATAGTGGCAAAAACTCATGTATTTGAAATAGTCTTAATCCATATTTAATAAAATATTTTGTGAACTAGCCCAGAATAATTCAATATAATTTAACTTATTTGTGAAAAGAAATCATCTGATTAGTTAGAACAATATTGATAATTTTTCATTAATCTTTTACTGGTTATGTGTAACCATATATATAATGAGAATTTACAATTATAATGATAGCTTCCTAGAATATTTATGGCTCATGGCATAACTTAAAAGACTAAAATATATCTGCAACCAAATCTTGGCTATTTCAAGCATCTATCAAGAATGTAAGTATAGGAAAAATTTACGGAGTTACATTTAAGTTATTACAGCAATACTATGTCTATCCTGTCAGTATCAGTGTAACTTATCGACCAACAGACATGAAACAACTAACATTTTAACAAGGACATTTGGAAAGAGCTCCATTGTTATCAGCCCCTGTCACTGCTCAATATGAGTGTCCACTTTCTTAAACATATCACGTAATCTTAACAGGTTATGGCACATTGATGGACCTACAGTAAGTGCTGCAGGAGCTAGGATGCTTCAAGCACAGTGGAAGAACACGAACACATGCGGTCTCACTGGACTCACCTGGCAGAGGTGTGAGCCCATTCTCTAGGGGCAGAGACGCATGCACAGAAGTAAGAAGGTGATTGCAAGAAACAACTTGACAAAAGAAAACAACACTCAACTTCAACAAGACACAAATGAACCACATGATGGGATCACTGGGATGAAATGTGTGTGTGTCTTACCTCTCTCTTTGCCAACAGCACATTGGGAACAATGTGCGGCAGGCAGCGTCCCAGCATTAACATCACACTCTTTTCACTGTCTGCGATCCGAGACACCTGGAAAACCAAAGAACATCACAGGGATGGCAGTATGTGACACAGGTAAGTGCTCATGCTTTGAACCCTGCCCCTTCTGCCACCAACACACATTCCAGATGTAACTCACAGTGGCAGTAACAACAGCAGTGGCACCTAAAATAACATCAACATTTCAGTGGGCCAGAAATGGACAGACAATACTGGTACAAATACAGCTGGAGATGAGGAATAACTTATTCATATTTTGTGGTGCAGGAGAGTGAGCACAGGGCATCTGACATACTACATGAGTGTTCTTCTACTAAACTATATCCACCCAGTCTGTAGAAGGAACAACTTTTCATGTTCTATCAGTATAGTAGGGTAACTACAGTGGTCATCAAAAAATTGAGTATCTCAAAATAATTCATAGAATATGTAGATTTTAAAATTATTTTTATTTACTTGAGAGAGGGAGAGAGAAAAAAAATGGATACACTAGGTCTCTAGCCACTGCAAATGAACTCCAGACTCATGTGCCACCTTGTGAATCTGGCTTACATGGGATCTGAGGAATTGAACCTGGGTCCTTAGGCCTCACAGGCAAGCTCCTTAACTGCTAAGCCATCTCTCCAGTCACAGAATAGATGATTTTTAAAGCTCTCTATAACAAGATATAATAAATATATGAAATGATAAGATTACTTTTTTTTTTTTTTTTTTTTTTTTTTTTTTTTTTTTTTTTTTCGAGGTAGGGTCTCACTCTGGCTCAGGCTGACCTGGAATTCACTATGTAGTCTCAGGGTGGCCTTGAACTCTCAGCGATCCTCCTACCTCTGCCTCCCCAGTGCTGGGATTAAAGGCATGCGCCATCATGCCCGGCTAAGATTACTTATTTTGATCTGATTGATCATTACACATTCAAGTATCTAAATGTCAAATATGTCCCATAATTATGCACACTTGCTATGTGTAAACAAAAAATGTATATATTTTGAAGATGAAATAAAACACCAGCAGGGATGAAAAAAAGGATGAAGTTGAAGTTTCAGTTCTGGGAAGCAGGGATAGCTCAGGGCTGGGGTCCTCCATGTTTTTTTTTATTTTTCCCAAAATATACTTAAAAAACTACAACAATGCGAGTGCAGTAGTTTTCAAAATGAAATTTCATAAAAGGGTGGCACAAGGAAGATGACCCAATTTTATAATGAAGTTTTCTAGACAGCAATTAAACCTCTTTTTAGCTCTTTGATATTTCCAATGACATGGGATAGAAGTGCATGAGAAGTCATGTTGAATCACCAAAAATACAAACCCAGGAGAAAAAGTAACTAATGATAAAGTGCTCTCAAGATGTGCTTGCATCACAATTACGTAGAAGTTAAAGAAAGTTGACCTGAGAGCTATCAAGTCAGCTAGCAAACACAAACCACTTCTAGTGAAGTGAAAATGGAGTTACCTAAGACCAACTGAAATACAAATGGTGTACACTTAAGTTGGTTTGCCTGAATTATATCCCAAAGATGCTACAATTAGATAAGGCATTAGAAACAGACATTATGAAAGGACACTTTAATATTACCAATATAGTAGAATAATCAACTACCTTCCTTATAGTTAAAATTTTTAAGTATTGTTTCTTAGAGCATTACTTTAATAAATTTTCAGTCAACAGTCTTAGCATAGATATTTTTGTGTGAGTCACTAAGAAAAAGCAGAAATGTATTATAGAAGTTGTGATATTATTTACCTCTGAACCTAAACGACTATCTGCTGACATTCGACAAAAAGACAGTAGTGCTTGGTGGAAGGCAGGTGACAATTTCCTAGAGGAAAATGTGGGATAAAAAAGAGAAAAATCAAAGAATTACCACTGACATTGGAGGAGAAAGTTGCAGATCTGCATAGTAAAACTGTCTCCAGCATTAATCCTACCACACGTTAACTTGATTTTGTAGCCAGATTTCTCCACCATCAGATTGAAGGGAACTCCACTAGAGCATCAAGCAGGAGCAAAGCACGGCTGTCCTTGAAGGAGCTTGGTGCTATATCAACGGATGGTCCTTAAATATCAGATGGAATCTTAAGTGGTACTGAGGTCAATAATCATGGAAAATAATTGCAATTCTCTCTGGTTCCAGAGAGGTTAGGAAAGGCAGAACAGATACTAAGGGTGACCCTGGTACACTGCTGAAAGGAACTGCGGTTGTGCTGACATATAATGACAATGATAAACTTGAGCTACGTAAAGATGAAGAACAAAGGGGATATCCATTCAACATATCTGATATAAAGAAAAAGTTGGAGAAACAATAAGAATTATTCACCTATTGATGTTTTAAACAAAGAATGTTACCCCATCTTGATTTCTCAAACACTGGTCCCTATAGTGGTACTCACAAAATGATGATTTTATATGATCAACCCACAAAGCAAACAAAGCTAATACTCTGCAAAGTTACACATCAAAGCTTTCTTAGGAGATACCACAAACTGGCCCTCAGACTGCAGAGTGGGAGGGCGACACCACGCCTGGCTTCAGTAGTCTTTAACTTTGAATGATCTTGCACATCTGTTTCTTCCATCCCCGTGCCCAGTGTTCTCGTTCTACATTGTTTTTGCCTGGTGGGAATAGTCTTCTTCATATTTCCATGGTGGTAAACTCTCTCAGACCTCAAGTCTCAAATCAGATGGCACGCGAGTGACATCCTGTTCTGATACCTAGCTTGGGTACCCTGATTATGTATTCTCAAAAGCAAGATTAATTCTACTATTATTCACATTTAAATTACTTCATTGTGAGTGTCTTATACTATAGAACATTTGTGACTGAAGGGAATACACTATTCCTTTTAACATTACCTGACACATAGTTAAGAGATGTAGAAAATGCTTAGTTAAACAAACAAGGGCTTGCCTTACAAGCATGAAGCCCTGAGCTTGATCCCCAGAATTTTTTTTTTTTAAAGTCTGTGTGCTTTTAATCCCAGCTCTGGGAAGGCAGAGATAGGTGGATCCCTAGGATTCACTGGTCAGCTACCCTAGTATACTTGGTGAGCTCTAGGCCAGTGAGAGACTCTGTCTCAAAAAAAAGTGGACTATCCCTGAGGAATGACACTTGAGTTGTACTCTAACCTGTCACATGGTCCTGTTCGCATGCACACCATTCCCCCACAAAATTAATTGAATTTAACACAATTTATCTTGGGAATATACAAGGAAATATAAAATAAATTCAAAAAGTAAAAACAAATTAATACAAGGAAATACATGAAAGAACATTATTAATGCTGAGTATAATAATATAAACTTTATAATATCTTATGTACTTTAGAATAAATATACCTTGAGAAATGCACTATCACCACCATAATACATCACACAAACACACACATACGTTTGTATGAATGTATAAATAGATATAAAATGTTGGGATTCATGAGTGGAATGCTTTTCTTAACTGAACAAAACAAAAGCTTAGTACTTTTCAGTAATAATGAGAACCTGTAAGTTTAAAGCAAATGAGTTGTGTTACTCTATTTTATCCTAATATTGGATATAATATGGCTGTAGGAGGAAGAATGAATGTGACTGAAAATGCACCATAAGCTCTTGGTATGGTCTAAAGGAGTTAGTATACATAAGGCAGCTAGAGCCGAATTATATACCTGAAATATAAAAAGGGCTCAGTAAGTATTCCCTTCTTCAAAGGATTTTTTTCAGATTATAATTTAAGAGATATAAAAATTATGTTTTGTTTTGTTCACTAGAATACTTGATCATAAAGGGCAGGAACATTTTTTTAAATTTTTCCTATTTCTGAGATAAAACACTGATCTAATAACAAGTTACTAAGTAAATTAAGAGATCATTAATGATACAATATTATTAACAGAAACAGACATAAGACTGGGAGTAAAACTATTCCCTTATTCATAGATATGAAGAATATGAAGCACTAAGATCTTTTGATTTTGTTAATGACTGAACATAGGCAGGTAAAAAGTGGGGCCGGAGAAATGGCTCAGCAGTTAAGACATTCGCTTGCAAAGCCCGTTGGGCCAGGCCTCAAGTCTCCATTCCCATGAAAAGCCAGATGCACCAAGTGGTGTATGTTTCTGGCAGTCGTCTGCTGTGGCAAGGGGTCCTGGTGTGCCAATTTTCTCTCATAAATAAATGAATAAACATTATTTTAATAAAAGAGGAGATAAAATGTATTATGTAGAAGTGGTAGCACACAGTAACAGACCAGTAATTTATGGACTCAAGCATAGCCAAGCAAGAACCTAGTGCATTTATGCATAGTCACACAATTTAATTATTACTTGTGACATTCTGTGACATGACTCTATATGTGTTTACAGGTCAAATGTGAGAACCCATACATCTGCAAAAGCAGCTCAGATAAGAACCAAAGCTCTTCCAGTGCAACGGTGTAGTGAACAAAGGAGAGATGCATCTCAACATGGGAGACACACTGACCTATTGGGTTTATCAAAATGGACTGAGGTCTTGCTTGATGGAGCTGAAGCTGGCAGCTCTTCCCGTTCTCTCCTGGGTAAGGAGTCTGAGGAGCTTTCTTCAGGAACAAGAGAACCAATGTCATCTGATACTGACAGATGGACACCCTTGTTTTTGTCCTGGTATGAACTACTGACATCTAGACTCCGCCCACTGTCTTCAGAAGCTGTTTGGGAAGACTGGTCCAAGGCAGGTTGGACAGAGTCACAGACTGCTGGGACAGCAAAGTGTTCAGTTTTGAGGAAGTCCATTTCACTACAGCAAAGAAAGAAAAAACCAGAGAGCAGCTTTAGTTCTGAAAGCTTTGCATTAGTACCCAACCTCACACTGGATGGAAGGCTTCCTAAAAGTAGAATGTACTTATGAAAGAAAGCTGGCGAGGGACGAGCTTCTGCACAACATTCCTGATGCCCTATGTGCCTGCACGTCCAGCGCTGCACTCTAAACAGTGACACACTGAATGGCCTTGGAACCAGTTTCCAATTAGAGCCAACCTTCTTTACACAGAGCAATAGTTATAGAAAGTTAATGAAACAATGGTAAATATGAACAACACTAACAGGGTTATTTTATCAAAACTGACACGACTCAGAGGATGTCAAAATATCTTACTTCTAGGACATGACCAATTATAAGATCACTACATTGATTTGATAATTTTTTTTTGGTATTTATCTATTTTAAATGCACAAAGCAATTGTAAGACCTTCAGAATAGCTAAAATGTGACAAAACTATGCCTTACCTACTGGAACATTGCTTTCTATCTTTACATACCCTGCCAATGACTTTAAAAATTTAAGACTTTTAGAAATGATGACTGAGTACTAACCTTTCAAGTCTTCTGATTTGCTCCATCAATGACCACTTCTCATTATTTAATAAACTAATTTTATCTTCTAATTTTTGTACTAGCAAGGAGTTCTAAAATCAAAACAGAAGAGCAGAAACTCACACTCTCATAATATGTTAGACAGAAAATCCTTCTATGAACACAACAGGCCAGTTGGTCTTTCTCACCTCTACAGGCTGCAGAGTGTCAAGGGTTGGAGGAAGGTTGCCTAAACTTGGTGTAAGAGACCCTAATTCATCTTCATCGACACCACTGGCCACATCCACAAGATCTTTCCCAGTCCCTTGATGATTTCCAAAGTCTCGGTAAAGCTGTAGTAAGTCCGGGGGTTTGGGAATGTTTAATCCTACATCATCCCATAATTCAAAATCCTGAGATTGAAAAAAATGGAAAAAATATTTAGGGCAATTTTACCTGTATTTCTGAGCCACTCTCATCATTGCTATATCTGGAAAATCAAAAATAATAATTTTGTAATAATGGCAAAGTGTGTGGCCAAGTGCTTTATAATAAATACAATAAATATAAAATAAATATAATTTGTTTATATAGTACTTTATTTCACATCTTCTATTGTCCAATATTATTCTTGTCATTTTACTTACTTTCAATAAGCAGGTGTAACAGTTTCAGATGTTAAGATCTTGTATATACAACTTTTTTTTTTGAGGTAGGGTCTTACTCTAGCCCAGGCTGACCTGGAACTCACTCTGTAGTCCCAGGCTGGCCTTGAACTTAAGGTGATCCTTCTACTTCTGCCTCCCTAGTGCTGGGCATGTGCCACCACACCCAGTTCAAAATTTAAATTATAAAAATTATTAAATGAACTTTATCTATCACTCAAATGCCCATTTTTAAAAATTCTCTGAGATTTATTACCTGCAATGAACCTGCAGTGAAGGGATTTCCAGCTGTTCTTTATCTCTGTGAGATTTCAGTTTTAAACAAGTCCACTATGCTCAGCTATTTCCGGTTGTCTTGTTATATAAGTTACTGAGGAGGTACTGTGGACATTTATCACGATTGATCTTAGATTTAAAGTGAACAAGGTCAAAGCTGGATCTCAGTCTACCATCTTATTCTTGACTATGTTTCCTGCCTCTCTTCTCTGTTGCTCTGACTGCTTTTCAATGTTTCTCATGGACTGAAACCTTTTTTTTCCATTGTTTAGCATGATTAACTTCATCTAAACCCAGTAATAATGTTAGGTAAACGTTAGCTTGATGTCTTGTTACTGGGGATAACTCGATATTTACAAGTACAAGCCACATAGTAACAGTTCTGTCATTGACAGACTTCATATATGATGATGGTCCCATAGAACTATACTGCCTTACATACTTTGTGTAAGTACATTGTGTAATGTTTGCATAATGATGATCAGCTGAAGATACAATTCTCAGAAAGTATCCCTTTGATAAGCAATGCCTGACCATAGTCCATTCACATCAGCCAAATACATGACAGATGCCAAGGCAGGAGATAAATGGCAATCTCCTTTAGAGAATGCTACTTTTGAAAAAACATGCACTGGAGATCTTGAGAACAAAAGAGATAGCCTTTATTTAAAGTAACAGCTTCCTAATAGTAGAATGCTTGTCTAGCATGTGCAAGTGCCTGGGTTCAGTCTCTAGCCCCACAAAAATTAATGAACAAGTCAGCAAGTTAAATAAATAAATATCAAAATGATGGTATTCTGAGTATTATACAGTAAAACCTCTGGTACTTATATTTCAAAAAAAAAAAAAAAAAAAAAAAAAGGACTCAAATGGATCTATCTATACAGCTGTCAAAGTTTCTAGAGTTCAGAGATAACACTGAAACTAGTCATCATTTCCTTGTCTAGAGATTTTATCAGAAAATAATAATAAACATTTAAAATTGGTCCCTGTTCAGAGAGATATACATTCTTAGTCAAAATATTCTCAAACTACTGTTTTTTTAAAATTTATTATTTTTTTATTTGAGAGTAACAGAGAGAAAGAGGCAGATAGCGAGAGAATAGGCACAAACTCCAGATGCATGTGTTACCTTATGCATCTGGTTTACATGGGTCCTGGGGAATAGAGCCTCAAACCGGGGTCCTTAGGCTTCACAGCAAGCGCTTAACCGCTTAGCCATCTCTCCAGCCCCCTCAAACTATTCTTATCAAACATCTTAGTTGTAGTGCTACTGAAGAAATATTTAAACTGAACTTTTAAGTGGGTATTAATCTGTTCAACCAAGTAAATACTTTTAAAGTTTAAAAAGGATACTTTATGAATACAACAAACATGAGTGGTTATACAATAACAGTCATATTGAAAAAGTTACCTAGATGGAAGGAACTAGTAAATGTTTCAAAATTGAACAAGGCTGCTTAATGAACACAACAAACACGAGTAGATGATATAGTAATGGTCATGTTGAAGAAGTTAACTTGAAGGAATGAAGTTTTATTTAGAAAGCTACAGAAGAAAAGCCTATAGGTTAATGGAATGCTAGCTTGAGCAGGTTAGGGACTAAGGAAATGATAAATTAAAAAGAAAAGGTTATATTCAAAAGCAACCTTACCTGATCATCATTTTCATCTGAAAAGGTTATGGATGTAAGCTTGTAGTTATTCTTCAATAAGAATTCATTTACTAAGAAGTTTAGAGCTCTCTTTTCAAGAGGTTTGATTGGCTCCTGAAAGCAGAACACAAGGCAGATGAGAAATTGTAAGCTTTCTGCTTCAAGGTTGTGTTCTGGGGAGGGTAATGTGGATCTGTCATTCACCCACCTGAATTTCAGGACTGGATTTATAATTTTTTCGTTCCTGTAAAGGAACTTCATGTTCTGGTGGAAGAAAATATAAATAATGTTTTACTATTTTACACTTAAAAAGGCTCCAGCTACTTCTACATTGTAAAAGTGGGAAAGTCTCAAAAAAGTTTTATGTACACCACCTGCAGCCTTTGTCAGGTTGGCTCGGAGGGCCTGAATGGTCTCCTTGGCTTTCCGTAGTTCAAACTCCAGGACTGGACAGGGATTTGGAATAAACACACATAGGCATCCAACCAAGAAAAGGGAAACAAAAATAAAAAATAAAAAGCAAAGATGGGTATGAAAAAAAAATACAATTTGTATTGAAAACAGAAAGCATGCAGTCATCATGAACTTGTGAACGCATGCAGCAGAGTTGACTGGCAAGCAAACTGGTGAATGTTTTCCATAGGCCCAGTAGAATTTGGGGAATGTCACTGAATGTTCTAGCTGTCTGACAAGGAACAACTCTACGATAAAATCTGTGGTAGAGTTTCATCTAGGTAAATTAAAATACTAGCAATTTGGGTACTTTTGCTCCACTCTGTCTAAGTTAGAAAAATGTAATGATATGTTTTAGAAAGACATAAACTTTGGGGAAAAGGGAAGAATTAGACAAAGTCCAAGCAATTACCCTTAAAAAACATACCAGGATTTAAAAAAAAGAAGTGGTTTTTGTTTTGTTTGGGTATGTGTGTGCACATGTGTGTGGGTTTGAAGTCAGAGGTTGACATCTGTTGTCATTCTTCATCATTTTTTATTTTACTGAGGCAGGATATCACTTGAACCCATAGCTTACTGGTTCAGCTAGTCTAGTTAGCTGGCTGGTTCTGGGTATTTCCTGTCTTGGCCTCCCAAGTGCTGGGATTACAGGTGCCACCCTGCCTGTTTGGCATTTAGATGGGAGCTAGGGATCTGAATTTTGGTCCTTACATGACAAGCACTTTATCCACTAGTTATCTCCCGAGCTCTAAAAGTTATTTTTAAATGCAATGTCCAGAATGTTATAACAGTATGCATAAACATAAATGAACAGATTTCTCTTAGTTGTTAAAGCACACTTTAAAGATTTAACAAATATTGGATGCTATAAATACCCTACAAACAAGCATGCTTCTAAAACCACTGCAGTCACTTTGAAATCATTGTGTGCAATTGTCTAAGGGGTCTAAGTAAAGTTGAGCAGAACTCAAAGGCTCTGACAATTCAATGTATTTGTTCACGTTGAGAGAGATTAATGACATTCTCCTTTTATCACAAGGTCCAATTTTAAGATAAACATGAGTACTTTGGAAACCTTTTCTTAAGTTTTAAAAAATGTTTTATTATGAGCAAAATTTAACAATCTGTGTCTTATCTGGAAAATTTTCTTAAAATTTATACATATTGTGTTTAAGAAAAAACGAACTTAGACTTGAGAAAATAGGGCACTTCTATTAAGTAAGGCTGTAGGAAAATCAGCTGATCTTTGTCACAAATAGATATAAAATAGATGGTATTTACAAAGTTTTGAATAAAAACTTGGAAATTTAAGGTTTCATCTTAAAGATGCTATATATATATTTTTTTTTTCCGAGGTAGGGTCTTGCTCTAGCCCAGGCTGACCTGGAATTCACTATGTAGTCTCAAGCTGGCCTCGAACTCATGATCCTCCTACCTCTGCCTCCCAAGTGCTGGGATTAACGGCGTGCGCCACCACGCCTGGCAAGATACTATTTTTTTGACTCACTAAAATAAAAAAAGATGTCACATAAAATGTCATCAGAGACAACAAGGCTATAAAAATATATGGAAAAGTTGGATTCACTCAGTTTGCACATGTTCAATAAAATATTAAGATGTAGCTGAATCACATTTAGTACAAAATGGTCAATTATTGTGACACACAGAATTTAACTGCAGAACATGGAGGCATAACTCAAAGTCAGAAGACACTGTATTACTGTGTGTTTTGGTAGTCAGCAAAGCTGATCTGCAAACATTTCTGTGCCATAACCTTAAGACATTTTTCTTAAAGTCTGAATTTCTTGAGATTCTTAAGAGCTTATGTTAAGCAAGACTATTCACATTACAGAATAGGTTTGTGTAGGAAGGTACTTTAAAAAAATTTCAAAATTCTAAGTAATTAATTTTGATTTAAAAGTACTTAACTTTATACTATGCTTAGATTGTGTGTGTGTATATATATATATAAAATATATATATAATGCTTTTAATACCACTTAAAATTTACCAAGATACACTATAGCACAATTGCAGATCAGAAATGCCCTACACCAGAATGATAAAATTGTGCAAAAAAACAAACAAAACAACAACAAAAAAAACAGGGAATAAAAAAATATTTCAAACACAAACTGGGAAAAATTCAAATTAAATTGGTGAAAGTTTATGTGACCAGGAGCAAAACACTGAATGGTTAGGCACAGAAAGCCAGAAAAACCCATGTCAGACGGCAAGAATTTATATTTGTATGCACATCTCAATACATGTTGCCAAATGTCATTAGAAATTACCAATGCCTTGAGAAGACAGTGACTGAAAGTTGCCACTCTGCTGCATGTTTCTTAGTATACAGTATATATTTTAAAAGACAATGTTATATGCTTGAAGCCACAGCATCTCTCTATAAAGACACAGTATAACCAAGAAATTGAAGTTGTAAGAGAATTTCACACAGAAGATTCTTAATTGTGCTATATTTACACATACATGAATTTGCTTTATTTATATATATGAAGTGTGTCTCTTCTTTATTAAAAAACTAGAATTAAGCTCAAATTTAATTATCTTCTAAGGAGATACACTGCATGGAACATTTTCCAAGTAGTTTTAAAATATCAGAATTCCTCCTAACAATGTTTGAGGATATTGTGTGTTTATAAAAAATGCTCTAAGAACCAACAACCAACATGTTTCACTCTATTGCTTGACTCAAAGGATTGTAATTGTTGTGTATTAAAAGTAGTAATTGCAAGCATGCAATTGCATATGAATACTGTGTCTTACAATTTTACCAAAATAACTATCAGAATAAACACCTTTAAATTAGTTTTTAAGTTATTTTCTATTCTGTGTTGGTTAATACTGGGAGCATGTCAGTCGTACTTAAGTGCTTAAAAGACATGCTTCCATGACTTCTGAGACACGTAAGGTGGGGGCATCAAAAGTGAGGTATTGAGCACCAAAGGAGAAATCAAAATTGTCTGTGCCCCCCCCCAACTAAATTTATCCCTAATAGTATCTTGAAATATCCACTTTTAAATGTAGTTCATTTTGACATGAGATTTAAAAATTTGTGTTTTGCAATTTATTTTCCATAATGCTGTATTATTTGTTTCATTTCCATTCCAAGTCACCATTCCTGAGTTCAAATCAGTAAGAAGTCTGTATCAGGGCTTTCCCATCCCATAGGTACATGTGCAACTGTCCTCTTTTAGGCCACAGTTCTCTGGATTTTCCCCTTAATATGAAGTTTTAAAAAATAACATTCTCGCCAGGCGTGGTGGCACATGCCTTTAATCCCAGCACTTGGGAGGCAGAGGTAAGAGGATCACCGTGAGTTCGAGGCCACCTTGAGACTACAGAATAAATTCCAGGTCAACCTGAACTACAGTGAAACCCTATCTTGAAAAACCAAAACCAAAACAAAACAAACAAAAAAACCCATTCTCAATTGTTAATTAATTTTAGTATTCTGTGAGTAGTTCTAGGAAACTGATTTTTTTTCTTAAGACTATAAATTAGAATAAAAATATATTTCTAAAAGAATATAAAAGTTCAGTACTATCACTGCTCCTATTGGGTTTAGAGAACTCCCCTGCCCTTTTCTGGACTTAAAAACCTACATTCATGGAAATAAAATACAATCTTATAATTTAGAGACATCTCTTTTTCTATATTCATCCCAGTGGGGGAGAAAGTGTCCTTGTTCTTCATAGTTCTTCCCAAGATATAGCCTCATTATTTTCCGGACAGTATTTGCTTCCTAAGTTTTCGATTTGGTTTTATCTAACTGAAATTTATCATTTGTCCTCTCAAATCTTGTCTGTCCATTGCATTCTCTCTCCATTAATGTCACCAATACCCACTGGACAGTTTGGAAGCCAATCAAGGGAAGCCTGGAGACTGCTTATCACTTACTGGAGTTTGTACATCACTTACCAAGGAAAGCCTCGAGTTTGCACATTACTAACTAACGGAAGCCTGGAGATCACTCATCACTTACTGAGGGAAACCTGCTCCTGTATCATTACAGTAACTTGTTACCATAGTAAAGACCAAGAAATTCTACAGAAAACTACAACTTTTTCAACTTATCTATGAAAATTTTTGTTTCTTTTCCCACTTTTTTCTTTTCTGAAATTGTCATGAAAAAGTATTTAAGAAATGCTAAACTAAACAAAAATCCCCAAACTGAAATCACAAACATTAATAAAGAAATAAATACCTGCATTTTTTATCTTAAATATAGCCATTTACTATAAGCCCCCCCGCAAGGCCTATCTTAATCTCATGGAAACAAATGCAGTTAAACTTTATTTTCAGAATGCTATCTATTTTCTTTTTCAGCCTTGTTAGAACCCTCATCCTATTTTAAATGGCATAAGATTTTTATAAGGCACAACATATGAAAATCAAAAGGTACTATTAATAGGAAGGACTACATATATCTACATTAGAGGAGATACACAGAATTAAAGAAATGAAATTTTAGAAAAAATCTGTGACACATGCACTCAGGAGGCTGAGGCAGGAGGATCACAAGTTCAAGGTAAACCTAAATTTCACAAATTTGTTTCAACAAAACAAAACTGATACTGAGACAGCCAGATATGGTTGTCACCATAATAATTACCTAAGAAATAAGAGAACTACCGATGCCACCTCTTACCCAGGGGACATGGGCTGATTATCCCACAGGTGAAATCTGAGTCCATTTAGAACATGTACTAGATCACGTAAGTATTCTACAGGCTTCATAAGGCTGTACTGTTGACTGTTCCTTGAACAGCAGAATACATGGAAAACAGCACACATCCAACAACTATGTGCTTAGTAGACACTCTAATTCTTGTACCAAATGTGAAAACCCGAGACATGACTCTTCCTCCCAGCACTCAGAAAATCTCTCTCCATGGACTGGAATGTAGTTTTTATCTTTCTCTAGGTCTCAGAGCAGAGTTAATAAGTGCACATATCAAATTACACATTAGCAGACTGAGATATAAGAACAAAAGTAGAGACTCTGATGCTAAAAGATGGATCACGTGATCCTGAACGAGAAAGTAGGTAGTGCTAAAACTAACAAGGGCTGTAGCTGTTTCTAAAGCACTGAACATATCTGTATTATAACACATACACACTTCAGAACAAATTCCGGAGGGCAGAAACTATCATATTTCTACACCCTGTGTCTAATATACTAACAGAACAGTCTCAAGATACTCATTGTCAACAATTCATAGACTCACAAAATGGTGTCTCTTGTTACTTTTAATAAAGCTTAAATCAGAATTGAACTCACATCTGTTGCTATTTAAATCAGTTATGTGGAAATGTCTAATTCATATGAAAAATAAACTTAGAAATATACTAACTACCATGTTTTTTAAATTTTACATCTTTGAACAGAGTACCTACTACAAAACATTTAGAGATTCCTTCATCTTTGGAAGAAAATTTGTACATACTTGAGAAAATAATTACATCTTCAATTTAGGAGAAGGTACTTGGGTGATACAGTAAACACATGCAATGCCTGTCTTGTAAACATAACAGCTGGCCAAGACTGGTGGCACATGCCTGTAATCCTTGCTCCTGAGAGGTGGAGGCAGGAGGATTAGTAGTTCAAGGCCAGCCTCAGCTACATAGTGAGACAAGGTTGACAGGGCATAAGACTGTGTCTCAAAACACCAAGCAAAGTACCTCTCAAATAAAACCAACCAACCAGTAACAAAAACATCAACAGCTAACTAAAGGCTAGAAAAGACCCTGTATTTGCCTGGGAGGGAAATGGACAGCACCTGTGCTATGTATCACGTTAGTGAAGTTCCCGTATGATCCATGATATATATGATTGGACATGCACAGTTTCTGAATTACTGGTCTTTTGGTATGCTTTTAAAATGATTACTAATGGTTAACAAAGAATCAAAATCTTTTGCGAAATATTAAGTGTGATTAATTTTGTGTAAAGTCTCATGCAAGAACGTAAGTGTATTTGGTTCAATAATACAAGAGCATTAAAAGGTTGAAAACGATTTTCCTGGGTTAACATATATTAATCCTCCCTTTCCTAAGGTATATGTGAGCATAGTATAGTAATGAAAATTACTTCCCAAACTTAAGGAGATATAGTACATTCTTTAGATTAAAAATATAAGATTAAAATTATCACAGGCTTAGTACATTCCACTCTTAGATATGCAAATCTGTGGAGGATCCACGTCCATTGTTCTATCAGGAAGCACTGGATGAGATTATTAACCTTCTTACTCAGAGCTCTAATAAAAAATTAGACAGGAAGAGAAAATGTTATTTATACAGAACTACTTTTCTCAATAAGGTGTGCTTCCAATTATACACGCAAAAACTCCTAAATAATAAAAACCTAATGTGATTCGATCTAAAATTTAAGTTTTCAAATGGAAATTAAAGAACACAATTATGTAGTCAACTTTTTGGCAGCACTTAGTTTCTAACATGTTTATATGTACTTACAAATAATATGAAAAAACTGATATCTATTTAGTCTTTAAAATATGAAAACACCATACATACATAATACTCTACAACATATCTAACATATATTTATGTGTGACAAGGCTAAATTATTCCTAAGCTTATTCAAATGATTTTTCCATTTGCTCTGCTAATTTTCACATATTACTGATGTGATATTATTTGCAGGGTATTACTTTTTTGACAGGGTCTCATCTCATTCTATAGCCCAGGCTGGCCTCAGACTCATGGTGATTCTCCCGCTTCAGCCTCCCAAGTTCTAGGATTACCTGCATGAGCAACCATGCCTAGTGTGAGCAGCTGTTTTCACAGGTGTTGACAAATAATGCTCACAACAAAACTGGGCTTTAATAGAGAAAATCATACGTTTTCCCAATGACATTCATTACACTGATACTGCTCCTATTTCTATCGCTAATTCTTGCTTTTGTTGAACAATTACACTATTTTATTTGTGTAATACTGAGATTTTAAAAGAGCAAATCTCTATTCTCAAGTAAGGAATGAAAATCATAAACTGGAATGTCATTTTTAATTAGGTCAGACCTAATCCTTCACACCAAGAGGTAGCATATGGTACAGTAATTGAGGGCCCTGTTGCTAGGCTCTCTGGACTTGAATTCTAGCTCAGCTACTAAAAACTAATATAATCCCTCTAAGTACCTCAGTTTCCTGGGGTGGGGGTTGAGAATAATTCTATCATTCAATTTCTCCCTTTCTCCCTTTCTCCCTTTCTCTCTCTTTCTCTCTTTCTTCCTTCCCTCCCTCCCTCCCTCCCCTCCCTCCCTCCCCTCCCTCCCCCCCTCCCTCCCTCCCTCCCTCCCTCCCTCCCCTCCCTCCCTCCCTCCCTTCTTTCTTTCTTTCTTTCTTTCTTTCTTTCTTTCTTTCTTTCTTGTTTTTTCAAGGTAGGGTTTCACTCTAGCTCAGGCTGACCTGGAATTCACTATGTAGTCTCAGGGTGGCCTCAAATTCATGGTGATTCTCCTACCTCTGCCTCCCGAGTGCTGGGATTAAAGGCGTGTGACACCACACCCGGCTTTCTATCATTCAATTTACAGTGTAGAAAGGAGGAAATACCATATAAGAATACTTATTTTTATAATAATGACCACAGCAGGTAAGCATTTGATAGTTTTTAATAACTCGTCCCAGTAAGTGGGAGAAAGATTCAGTAAAGCTGACTGAGAAAAGAATGCACATTAGAGGCAGTCTTTAACCTCGCTTTGCTCTCAGTTCTGTCCCTTATGGTACCCTTTCTGTTTCAGGACAGCCTACATTGCATGGGATCTTAAATTCTGCTTTTGCATCTCGCTTAGGGCCAAAGTCTTATGAAATAACTCCTGCAAAACAATCAAAAATACCTTCAATGGCAGGGAGGCACAGGCTTGAGGTAGCAGTTATTTACATCTTAGGAGCCATAGCATCTACATTCTATAGAGTGGACCCCCTGTAGACTGCCACTGAGCTCAAAAGGTATAGGTAGGATACACAACACAAAATGGTCCTCTCAAGCCCCTATAGATCCAGTGGTGATGTTCTCACCAGGCAGGACAGGTAAGGAAGGGGGTGCAGGTACAGGAGGAGACTGACATGAGCAACCAGGCAAATGGAAAAGATCTGACACTGCTAGAATGGGCAGGTTCCTGGAAACCCTGTGACACTAAGCATCAACCTTCCATTTTCTGAATACAGGAAAGTTAGAAGTTTCTGGAGGCATGTATGGAGGGAAGCATCTGGTGAAGTTGAGGCAGTTTGACTTAACAATCGGCATGGAACAATTTCTACCAGTTTTGAATCACCAACAGGAGCAGCAGTGCTCACTCTGGAATGTAAAGGAAGGAGGGTAAAGTCCAGCTAGCTTTGCACTATGCCACGGACAGCTTACACACCTTGTTTCATACCACCTGTGAACTGCTTGCTCCAAGGGAACTCAGCAAATGGTAGGTGTATGTACCCCAAATTCCTTAGCACCATTGGCATAGGATGTTGGAGTATCTCCAAGTTTAATAAATCAACAATTAGTAACACAACCTACTACAATAACTATATGCATTACATTAACTATCCATAGGGCTTCTGGAAAGTCAAAGAATCCACATCTGTCTCTAGGGATACTCACCTGCCACTTTCTCATCTGTTTCCCTGTTACCATCATCCGAGTATCTTGCAAAGTCTAAAGAATCAAGAGTACTAATGCTTCCAGCTCGATCTACAGTAAAGAGAAAAATAAAGGAATTACATGGGTTTTTATTTAGTTGTCCAGATAAGGAATTGGAATCCAAGTACATATGAACATTTTCATTTAATAAAACTATGGCTATGTTCTAGGAATTCTCATAAACAGAAAAATGTAAGTATCCTCAAACCAGTGAAACAAAAAATAATTAAGTTTCCTGCCCAAACCTCTGGCTTCTAAAAAATGCACAAACAAGGTAAACTGCAAGCAGTCCAGCCAAAGACAAAATCAACAAACAGGAAAATCAGAATGCCATTCCATCTTCATAACCTAACGTCTGTCCATCAGTCTGCACACAAACAGTTAAACATAGCAAGTGCCATCAGCCATCAGTGAGAGAGAAGAGACCACCAGTCAGTGCCAAGAGAATGGAGAGGCTGCAGTCAGTACAAAAGACTGAAATCTATGCTCAACAGAGGATGAGAGAGGATAGGAAATCCTACTGGAAAAATATGGACTATATAAAATACCAATAGAAAGTCTAGTACTGTGAAACAAATGTTTGATATTAAAAATTCACAGAATGAGCACGTTACAGGAAAGGTCAGCGACCTTAAAGACAGATGACAGAAATTGCTCAATCTGAAGAAAAACAAGGAAAAAAATGATGGGAAAAAAAAATAACAGTCTCAGGATGAACCTGTGGGACAATAACACAATGTCTAACATGTAGAACTGGAATCAACATAGGTGAGGCCAAGGGGTGGGGCAGATACTGATTCAGAAGGTCAAAGGCACCAAAAAGGATAAGTCGAGAGTACAGAAGTTTAGGACAGCATAACAAAATGGTTGAAAACCCAAGCTAACAATATGTGGGCTGGAGAGATGGCTTAGAGATTAAGGCGCTTGCCTGGAAAGCCTAAGGACCACGGTTCAATTCTCCAATACCCACATAAGCCATATGCACAAGGTGGTGTATGCATCTGGAGTGAGTTTGCAGTGGCTAGAGGCCCCGGGGGGGGGGCCATTATCTCTCTTTCTCTCAAATAAATAACAAAATATTTTAAAAAGCCAATATATTAAGGGAATAATGATGTGAATGACTACTGATTACTTATTTAAAAATTTTATTTTTATTTTATTAGCAACAGTCAGAGAGTGAAAGAGAGAGAGAATGGGCACACCAGGGCCTCCAGCCACTGCAAACAAACTCCAGATGCATGTGCCACCTTGTGCATCTGGCTTACGTGGGTACTGGGGAATCGAGCCTCGAACTGGGGTCCTTAGGCTTCATAGGCAAATGCTTAACTGCTAAGCCATCTCTCCAGCCCCTGATTACTTATTTTAAAAACACACAATGGGGCTGGAGAGATGGCTCGGCAGTTAAAGGTGCTTACTGGCAAAGCCTGAAGGCCTGAGTTAGATTCTCCGGTACCCACTTAAAGCTAGATGCACAAAGCAGTGCATGTGTCTGGAGTTTGGTTGCAGTGGCACTAGGCCCTCGTGCACCCATTCTTCATTCTTTGTTTGCAAATAAATAATAAAATTATATATATCTGCAAGTACCTGACATCCAGGCTAGAAGGAAAGAAGTAACCCATTTTTTTTAAAAAGAGCTCACTATTACTTTATTTATTCATTTATAAGAGAGAGATAAAGAGGCATCTGTCTGTCTATCTATCTATTGATCGATGGAGAAGGAAAGAATGGGCACACAAGGACCTCTAAGCCATTGCAAATAAACTCCAAACTTTAACTGCTGGGCCATCTCTCCTGAAGTAAACTATTTTTATTCACAAACAGTATGATTTTGTATATAAGAAACTTTAATCTACTAAAACCCTCAACAATGAAACTTAAAATAGTTTCCCAGGGTTGTAGAACATAAGATGCAATACACAAAATCAAGTGGGTTTTTACATATTGACAATAAGCAATCCAAAATAAAATGAAAATATTTCATTTTCAATAACAAAAACAAAATACTTAAGAATAAATTTAGCCAGGTGTGGTGGCACACTCCTTTGATCCCAGCACTTGGGAGGTAGAGGTAGGAGGATCACCATGAGTTCAAGGCTACCCTCAAGACAATATTACCCTGGCCTAAATGCATATGCGTTAGAATTGAAAGGACAGAAACAAGCTCTTATGGTCAATTGGTTTTCAACAAAGGCACTAAGATAGTTTCAAGGGAGAAAGTAGTTCAAGAACAATGGCCCTATAAGTTCACATAAAACCTTGTTTGTGCAGGTGCATTAACAGATTTAGTCACCATGGCAATCAAGAACCAGTGTCTACCATTAAACCCAATGTCTACCATTGAGTGTGTAAACGTACTATAGGCATACAATGGGATTCTATTCTGCCATAAAAGGGCAACGAAGTAGTCACATACTATGTAAAAATGAATCCTGAAAGCATTCTGTAAGGTGAAAGACGCCAAACACATGGCTGCCCACCTTCACGGAGGGAGACCGAGTACAGTCACAGCTGTCAGGAGGCAGTGGCAGATGAGAATGCAGAGCCACTGCTCATAGGATTCAGATTTCTTTGAGGGTGCTGAAAACATTTTGGAATTTGAGAATAGTAATAGTTTCACATTATATTAAACATAACCAAACCGAGCATTTTCAAAGAGTAAATTTGGGGCTTGGGGAGATGGTTCAGTGAGTAAAGAGCTTGACTTCAGATCCCTAAAATCCACATAAAAAGCTAGGTGTAAACCGGGTGTGGTGGTGCATGCCTTTAATCCCAGCCCTTGGGAGGCAGAGGTAGGAGGATCACCATGAGTTTGAGGCCATTCTGGGACTACTCAGTGAATTCCAGGTCAGCCTGGGTTACAGTGAGACCCTACCTCAAAAAAAAAAAAAAAAAAATCTAAGACCCCCCCCCCAACAAAAGCATAGACAAAGTCATTCTAATCCCACTGACACTTGGATTGAGATAATTGATTTTTTCCCCCTGATTTTCTAAACATTCTCTTTTGAAAAGGTTCTCAATGTTTAAAAATATGTAGATATTTTTGTAAAAATAGAATGAAGCCCTACATGTAATCTTAAATCTTGTTTTTCGAAAATGAAGCCTGTATACTGTGATCTTGCCATATTCTTAGCTCTTGATTTACAGCTAAACTGTGTTCCAATGTGTGTGTAACAATTTGAATTCTACCAGCAGTATATAAATGCATTTGTATTATTATTATTTTAAATATTTTATTTTTATTTATTTGAGAGAGATACAGAAATAGGCAGGTAGAGAGAGAGAGAGAGAGAGAGAGAGAAAGAATGGGTGCACCAGGGCCTCTAGCCACTGCAAACTCACTCCAGATGCATACACCACCTTGTGCATATGGCGTATGTGGGTCCTGGGGAATGGAACCTGGGTCCTTTGGCTTTGCAGGCAAGTGCTTTAACCACTAAGCCATCCCTCAAGCCCCATTTGTATTATTTTTAACTCTTCACCAATCTAGCATACTATAAAATCATATCTTGTTTAATTATGCATCTTTTATTTCTAAACAGCTAAAAATTCACTGACAAAAATGCATCAGATATATTTATTTCCCTTTTTGGGGTGTGTGAGTTTATTTTATATTTATGTACTGTGTTCATGGATCTAAGGCTCCTGTTTTCCTTTTGTAGTAGTTGATCCAGACATTACTGCACCAACCGTAAAATGCACTTGGGTACCACACTTTGCTTTTATTACATTTAGTCTGGGTCCTTATTAGCTGTTCTGATCTCTAACTTGTATAATAAAACATTTTTACACTAGGATTATCTTTTATCAACTAATATTATGGTGTTATGATACCAGATTTCTCTGTTTCACTCCTGTTTAAGATGATGTTAACTGTTGGATTTCACATAAATTTATGCTTTGTTTATCTGTTTGAGACAGGGTCTCCCTATGTAACCCATTGAACATGAGCTCCCTATGTAGCTCATATTGGCCATAGACTCTTGAGCCTCAGCCTGTCTCAGCTTCCTGAATTCTGGGAATACAGACAGGCATGAGCCACACCTAGTTTCAAGTAGATATAGATTTTTTAAATGTTAGATACCTGTATTTTGTTACTTTATTAATCTCTTCTTTCTCCCCCTTCTAATATTTTAGTTACACATACATGCTGAGATGAAACTTTCTTTGGTCATGATTCATTATTTTTCCTTTATATTGCTAATACTTCTAGTTTCACTTTAAAAGAGTTACCTACACTAGAGAGAGGAATTTTGGGAAAGGCAAATTCAGTTTGGTTTTCAACTTCTTATGGCCGCTGGAAAATCTCTCTCTTTAGCAGTGCCTGAGGTCAAACCCAGGGCCTCATACATGCTAGGCAACTCTTCTAGCATTATGTTTCATAACTGACCCTGAATTTTAAAGTCAACAGTTTCATATTCTGTAAGGAGAAAAAAATCCTCTGATGTCTTTAAAAGAGAGTGTACAGTCTTAAAGAGAAAAAAAAAATTATTCCAATTCATTAAAATCTATTCTACCTTGTTAGAAAAAAGTACTTGTGGAAGAACATAATCAAGTTAAGTTTAAACTAAACAATGACAGATTGTTTTTTTTTTTTTTTTTGGTTTTGCAAGGTAGGGTCTCAGTCTGGTCCAGGCTTACCTGGAATTAACTATGTCTCAAAGTGGCCTCGAACTCTCCGTGATCCTCCTACCCCTGCCTCCCGAGTGCTGGGATTAAAGGCGTGCGCCACCACGCCCGGCTAACAATGACAGATTTTGTAGGTAACTGTATGTGAGATCTTTTTCCAAAATTTATTTATTATTTGAGACAGAGAGAAAGAGGAAGACAGAGAGAATATGTACACGAGGGCCTCTAGCCAGTGCAAAAGAACTCCAGATGCATGCGCCACCTTGTGCATCTGGCTTATTTGGGACCTGGAAAATCAAACTTGGGTCCTTAGACTTCACAGGCAAACGTCTTAACCTCTAAGCCATCTCTCCAGCCCTGTATTTGAGATCTTAAGATTAATAACAGGCTGTATCATAGCACCAAGGTTAACTATGTGTCTTTGGATTTGGCCATAATTTTTTAAAATAACTCTTAAGCAACTAGTATACTGTAAAAGAAAGTATCTTTCCACATAAGTAAAATATTATATGGTGAACACAGATCTCAGATCATGAAGCCTGGAAAAGGGACTGTGTATATAAGCACTGAGGTTATTTATTCGTTAGCCACAGTCCTTTCCCAGGACAAGAAAATGTCTTTCATGCTCCAAATACGTAAGAGGAAACATTTAGAAAAATGAGCCTCATTTACTAGGAGAGGCTACTAGTGGGGCATGGTGGTGCACATGGTAGCCTTGGTGATACTGAGAATCACTTGAGCCCAGGAGTTCAAAGCCAGTCTAGAAAACTCTAACACTCCCCCATCTCAAAAACATAACAAAATCCTTGAAGTTACCATATTTCAATATCAAGTTCTTAAACCACAAAACATTTCATCTATTGAAAAACCTGTTGTGTAACTTCTTAATAATTCACTTTATAACTCAGCAACTAATTACTAGGAACTTTCAACATAGTTGGCAAACCAGCAAAACCCGTTCCTATGCTTATCAAGTCTGAGAGCTAAATCCATTAATCACAGTGTAACTGTAAGATATACAGAATGATTTTTATAAAGCACTTGCAAAAATGGTTTTACTTATACTAACATTTAACGAACACTAACTATATATAAGAAAGTTAGCTTGAGATCATGGGAAAAAGGTACCTTATAACACTTACATGGTATTCTAAGAACTAAATGCATCAGAAACAAACATGCTGACAAAAATGCTGAATAAATTATAAAAATATAACTTTAAAAAATTTATTTAAAAATATTTTTATTTATTTGAGAAAGAGACAGAAACACAGAGAGAATGGGTGCTCCAGGGCCTCTTGCTACTGCACATGAACTCCAGACACACGTGCCACTTGTGCATCTGGCTTTATGTGGGTGGTGGGGAATGGAACCCAAATTGGCAGGCTTTGCAAACAAGTAACTTTAACCACTGAGCCATCTCTCTAGCCCCAAATATAACATTTTTAAACAACACAGATATGCAAAGTCCAGGAAGAACACCCAGAGTGAGGTTCAGTTGCAGTCCTAGCACCAAGGATGAGGCACGAGGACCTTGTGTTCAAGGCAGCTTGGATTACATACAGAGACTTTATCACAAAAACAATCTTTTCAAGTCCATTTGTGTATATTTCTATATGCATAGTGTGTTCAAAATAAGCACAAAATATTAATAACTGACTAGAGTGGGATGTTAATTTTCTGCTACACATTCCTCTATAATATTTGAACATTTTGTTATTTTGGGTGTTTTTCTTCTGTATTACATTTAATGTCTAATATACTTTATAATTTAAAATCTTGAAAATACCAAGCTCACAATTAAAAGGAAAGAAAAAAAATCAAGCAACTGGCTTTAAATTGGGATTCTTTCAATAAAGTTCCTTTACTGAACAATGCCTAAAAACAAACACCTAGGTCACGATGGCTATCTACATGAACTCAATAGAATTCAATGAACACTTGCGATATACAAATTCAATAGATTCTGCTGCTAATAAATTTATCTTAATATTAATTTAAACCAGAGGTCAGGTCTAAGCATGTAAACATAGCATGCACTCAAGGATGGATCTTAGTGATTAATATACAGGAAAGGAAAATCTAGAATCCTCCTGTAAAATAAGGTTAAATAATTGCTGTAATGCAAAATTTCATATAATATAAATGAGTGTTTTCCTTTAGGTGACAGTGTATTTATGATTGCAGGGGTAAAACCAGAACGGTAGTCCTCCCCATATTAAAATCATTCAAAAGGTTACAGAAGTAACATTGGTGTTAAAGAAAGGAAGGGCTAGAAACACAGAACATATTTGACCAGTGGAAAAATGAAATGTCTGGATATATCAATACTTAGACAATTTCATTAAACTAAAAACTTAAACTACATGAAATTGAGAGAGAGTACCAATTGAAAAACTTTTATCTCCTTGATTTCTAATTCTTCCTAATGGTGGGACTCATTTTTCACTGGCCACTACTTTCAAGATATTTGAAAGATAGATGAAAATTTCACAATAGTCCAACTCCTTCATTTTTATAAATGAGAAAACTGAGGGCTGTGTTTATTCAATTAATATTCGTTAACCTACAGTGAGGAGTAAACAGATAAAATTGAGCAAGACCTGGCCTTTGCTTTCAGTAAGCTCTCAAGCCCTGAGAATTAAGTCACGTACATAGATCACAGCAATGGGATCATGCGACTTCATGAAATCTGTGAATAAGCTCAGTGTAAAATGTACACCTTCCAGTCTTTCCTCATGTCACCAGAGTCCACAAAACATTTAAACTTAGAAAAGAAATTGTGTGTGGTGTGTACACACGCACTTGGAGCCAGAAGCTGACACGGGGGGTGTGTGTGGGGGGGAGCATCAGTTGTCATCCTCTGTTGTTCCCCACCTTGCTTTTAATAGGGTCTCCCTGTGAACTTGAACTCACCAATTCAGCTCCTTAGTGAACCCACCAGCCCTCAGGGATCCGTGTCTCTTCCGTGCTGGAATTTCAGGTACAAGTGCAAAGCTCGACTTTTAACATGGGTGCTGGGGATCCAAACTTAGGTGCCCATGCTTGTGAGGCAAGCAGGCACTTGAAGGACTAAGCCATCTTCCCAGCCCTAGAAAGAAATTTAAAGCCAAAACTACTGAAAAACCATTTACTTGAGTTAAATTTTGATAATGCCAGAAGATTTTTCCCATGCGAAAGGTTGTTAGGTAAAGAGGATAGTCACTATCTATAACAAACATATAATAGTAATTATTTATTAGTATTCTTCTCTCCACTTACTTTGTGGCAAATGTTTTGCAGATAACTGTATTTAATTTCATAACTACACAGTGAAGTTATGATCAGCACCTAATAAAGTCACACAATTAGGGAGTGGCAGAACAGACATAAGAACATAAGACATAAGCTGGTGGACAAAACCATGGGCTCAAAACCATGAATTCTCTTGAATAGTACAAAGCAGCCCGATTCTGATACCTGAATTTCATGTAAGTTGGCTGTGATACTGTGACTGACCTCAAAAAGAACAGCCTTATCTCAGTCTTCCTTGGGTAAAGAAATGGATCCCTGGAATGGAAAAGGCTAATTTTCACAAGGAAATACTCAAAATTACAAACTTACAAAATGCCACAATGTAAAAGTCATTTCTTGAACATAGCTCCAGCCTGAGCTAAGGCAGCACACAGGTACAGGACTAAGAGATGAGCTAGACATAACCGAATATCTAATGACACTACCTTGAGCAATTTTACCCACCCACAACAGGATTAGCTGGTTTCAAAGAGAAATGAATGCCACGTCTGACTTCTGACAGGTTTAACAAATGAGAAGTTAGGAAAGCCTCACCCAGGACTGCAACTGTGTTTTGCTCCTGTCTTAACCATGCTCCATTGCTAGACCAGAGACTTACAAATAGAAAACCATGAAGCTAAGTACCATGATTGGAAAAAAAACCCAAAAACCCCAACAATCTATGCCAATAGGGCCTTGTTAAGATTATCGGATTCACAGCAGATGGTAAGTACACTTGGCTCAGTGGAGGTTTCGTTGACCATAGCCTGGCACAGGCCTCTTACAGGTTTAATGCTGTGTGACATGGCCACCTTGATGAAATGAAGCAATCAATGCTCTTGGCAAATTACTCACCCCTCCCTTCATGTGATGCTATTCTTCTTGAACAAACAATGATGTGTGACCTGGCTTGCTTTACTCTGCATTAAGATATTTTGCCTGATCATATACCGAAATGAGTTTTTTTTTGGTTTATTGAGGTAGGGTCTCACTCTAGCCTAGGCTGACCTGGAATTAACTATGTAGTCTCAGGGTGGCCTTGAACTCACAGCGATTCTCCTACCTCTGCCTCCTGAGTGCTGGGATTAAAGGCGTGTGCCACCACGCCTGGCCGAAATGAGTTTTAACGCCTTGTAGTATGTGGTGGTGGTAGATGTGTGTGTATAGTGCATCCACATCCATATGCGATGGGCTCACCGGTACAGAGGCCCGAGGAGAATGTCAGGCATCTTTCCTCATTTGCTCATCCACCTACTTCCTGGAGACTCTGTCTCTGAATGCAGGGCTATGGTTCTCATGAGCCTCGGTGATTCTCTGGTCTCTGCTCCTACAGGACTGGGTTACACACCCGCGTGACCATGCTTAGCCATTTATAGGGAGGTACTAAGCTTGTAGTAAAATTCCTTTACATAAAGCACAACACACTAAGTGTATGGCAGCAGATTTATTGACATACTATAAAAATCAAAGTTTGGTTTGATTTTCAATGATTTACATACTTAGTGCCACCTGCTCAATACTCACTTAACTGGCCTTCATAGCAACCTTGTGAGGTAGGGTAACCTCACTTTACAGATACAGAAACTAAGGTAGAGAGCTGAAGTAACTTGTCCAAACTCATAGAGTATGAGTGTCAGAAGCAGGATCCAAGCCAGTCTGACCTGAAAGTCTCTACCCCTATGCCCTGCCCTCCTTGCTTGCTTTTGAAACATGGTTTTCTATAGCCCCGGCTGGCTTTGAACTCATGGTCCTCCTGTGTCTGCAGTGCTGGAATTAGAGTGATGAACCTTCATACTCAGCTTCAAACTCTGTTCTTAACTCATCATGCCACTCTGTTGTTTTCAAATTAACTTTAAGGTGAACTTGCTTCTTTGGGGCTTATGGTGAATATTCAGAAAGAAATGTAATCAAGTTCCTCCTGTGACTTTCAAGCACATATATTTCTCCACTCTCTTTTCGCTTCCAGTTAAACAATATGCAAAAGCAATATGAAGTATGAGCTAGTATTGTTAGATATTGGCTATCTCATTTTCTCTGGGAAGCTTTGGGGTTCTCTTGACTCCTCCTCCCACTGCCACAGCCATGTTAGGGATTGTAGACACATGTACTACTTCCTTCTGACTTCCATCACCAGTCAAGCTGATGCAGTGTTTCATATTTTTCTTCATGAAAGAAATTTGTGTGTTTTGTCTTTCATATGCATTACATGTGAACCTCATTTAAACCTTAAGAGTAGAAGTGGGCAGAAATAATTAAGTCCACGACACAAAAGAAGAATGTAAAAGACATTTATCCAAAGTGACAGAGCTAGTAAGTGGGAGAAACAGAACTGAAGATTGAATATTGGTATAATTCCACTGGTCCTCAAATAGGCTGAGTTCAAAATTGCAGTTGATCTCCATTGGCAAAGACTGTTACCTTCTTCCACGTCATTGGAGGAACATGGACCGTGCTCTTCTTTCTCTATTTTCTTCACACTAACGAGCTGCCTATCATGAATGAACCTTGTTATGATCCAATTGTAAGAGTTTAAAGACATTTTTCTTTTTCTTTCTTTTTTTTTTGGTGTTTCAAGGTAGGGTCTCACACTAGCCTAGGCTGACCTGGAATTCACTATGTAGTCTCAGGGTGACCTTGAACTCAGGTGATCCTCCTACCTCTGCCTCCTGAGTGCTAGGATTAAAGGTATGCGCCACCAAGCCTGACTGTTGGACATTTTTCTTGATCCCACTATAGTCCAGTGTTAACCCTTGCTGATTCTTAGTAGACACCATTGTTACATTCAACTCTAGTGGGTATTTCCTTCACAGAACTCTTTGAGGAATCTACTCTTCAGGAAACTCATTCACTTTACATTGCTCCGATTTTTCTGGTGTCGATTCCTTAGTTGGTAGAAACTACATTACTATGGTGTTGTATATGTGGAGAGTCATCTGTGCCCCTTGCTGTAGATAGAAGCCAGAATCCACTTGAAAAGTTGAAGCCAACAGTCATGGTAAGACAGTCAAGGTAGACAGGTGTGGTAGTTTGAATGTATCGCCCCGCCCCCCACTCAGGTGTTTTATTAAGCTTGTAACTTGGGTCTCCAGCCACCTGGCTAGAGGAGGTATCACTGGGGGGGGGGGGGAGATCCTGAGGTCAAGCCCAAAGGTGTGATTGGGGCAGATGTGATTCTAGTCCAAAGGTGTGGAGAGGAACCTGAGCTCTGGTTTCATGCTTGCTGCTCTTTGGTGTTTGGTTTTGTTTTCTCTCTGCTTGGATGTATGGAAGTAGCTTCTTCCACCACTGATGGAACTTCCCTTGGATTTGTAAGCTGAAATAAACCCCTGCCTTCCATAAACTGTATCTGGTTTGTTTTTCCCAGCAACATGGAGCTATCAACAACAGGTGAGTAGGCCTCTTCCACTATAGTCAAGTACGACCAAACACCAAGCACTATTTGTTCAAATGTCACGTATGTTTTTAGCATAAACAGAAAGCCCATTGATCATCAAATTTTAAAGTTAAAAAAAAAAACCTACTTGTGAAGAATAGCCTTTACATATAATTTAAGATTTTTATATTTTTTAAAGGTTTTTTTTTAAATTTTTTAAATTATTTTTTATTTATTTTTGGAGAGAAACACAGAGACAGACAGAGAGTGAGAGGGAGACAGAGATGGGCGTGCCAGCAGTCTCTCAGCTGCTGTGAATGAAATCCAGATGCGTGCGCCCCCTTGTGGTCAAGTGCGGCATTGCGCCCTTGCGTCACTTTGCATCTGGCTAAACGTGGGACCTGGAGATTGGAACCGCTGGAGATTGGAACCAGTGTTCTTAGGCTTAGGAGGCAGGCGCCTTAACCACTAAGCTATCTCTCCAGCCCAGATCTATATTTTTATATGATGAAACGTATAAAAATTTAGTTTTAACCTAAATATACCAAACAACTGATCAAGGCTTTAAAAACACACACACACACAACTCTAAAGGTCTTGTTTGAAAAACAAAGTGTAATTTTAATTATTAACAGTAAGGGCTTGAAATGTCATACTGCATTTTTTTCAACTATCTCAGTGGAACCACATTATGTGGTGAGCCAGATAACGGTAGGCAGTGAGCTTCATGTTTCCAACTAATGTCTGACACAAGGAAAAGCACTATCTTTTCTTTACCCTCACTTCTCCCCTGAAGTAGAGCCAAATAAGATTATTTATCAAAAATTTCACTCATCCTTGAAGACCAAACTTAAACTTGACTTTCTCCACAAAAGACATTTCATTTCCACCATCAATGATGATCCGTCTATAAAAATGTGAACATTGGCTGGGCATGGTGGCGCACACCTTTAATCCCAGCACTCAGGAGGCAGAGGTAGGAGGATCACCATAAGATTGAGGCCACCCTGAGACTACACAGTGAATTCCAGGTCAGCCTGGACTAGAGTGAGACCCTACCTCGAAAAACCAAAAACAAACAAACAAAAAAAATGAACATTGGACTGGGGAGATGGCTAAGACTGTAGTGTGTATCCCCAGAATGAAGTAAAGACTGAAAGCCAGAAGGAAGTAGTGCATGTGTCTGCAATGTCAACACAGCCATGGTAGTGGGAGGAAGAGTCATGAGAACCCTCAAAGCTTGCCTGTCAGCTAGTCTGGCCTTAGCAGAAGGGGAGGGACGGAGGGAGGGAGGGAGGGAGGGAGGGAGGGAGAGAGAGAGAGAAAGGGAGGGAGGGAGGGAGGGAGAGAGGGAGAGAAGCGCACACGTCCACACACACACACACAGAGAGACAGAGAGAGAGAGAGAGGGAGAGACACTGAGAGACCCTGTCTCAAACACGTCCACACACACACACAAGAATGTAAACACTGGGCTGGGGATATGCTTAGTGGTAGGATGTTCACATAAATAAATAAAAATATAAACATTATCTTCTTCACTGCAGACTATCCTTTTTTTTTTTTTTTTTTTTGGTGAGGCAGGGTCTCACTCTAGCTCAGGCTGACCTGCAACTCACTGTGTAATCCCAGGCTGTTCTCGAACTCAAAGAGATCCTCCCACTGCAGCCACTCCAGTGGAGTGCTAGGATTATAGCTGTGTGATTTGGTTTTGTCCCTGTGGGGAACATAAGTGTTGGGTCCTATTACTGCAGAACAAAGAACCAAAAACCTGTAAGCTCATCTCTATACACCTAAACTGATTAATATGAGGCTAAATTTCAAGTGCAATTAACATTACTTTTGAAGCAACTGGAAAGTGATTAGCAAGAATAATGAGTTAAACAATAAATATATTTATGAATGTGACTAGTCCAGATAATGGGAAAATCTTGTTCAGCTACAGCAGTGAATCTAATAAATTTTAGGGATATTCTGTTGGCATTTTCTCTCTCAGAAGGCAAATAAAATATTAAACTCAATCTTGTGCTAACAGACAAGAGATTCCTCAGTAAAGTGGAAGAGAGGGGAATGTGGGGAGAAAGCAACTGTGACATCTTTGTGTTGGTGACACTAAGGAATGGATGTGTAGCATACTCAGATACGTTACACAAGGAGATCTGAAAAAAGGTATGATCTCAGGAAAGAAAAGGAAGACGATTCCAGAAAGTTTCGCAAGCCAGACCTGGCAGCACAGACCTGTAGTGTTATTACTCAGCAGGTGGAGGCAGGAAGATAGCAAGTTCAAAGGCAGCATAGCCATTTGATCAAGACCCTGTCTCAAAAAGGAAAAATCAAACAAGAGCTTGGGATGTGACTCAGTGGCAGCGTACTTGCCTAGTACATGGAAAACGCCTATGCTCAATCCTGAGCAGTAAGGAAAAGTAAAACAGAAAACCCTTCCATGCTCGCATGTGAGATTGTTATATTCAAGAACTGCTAACCTCAAATCAAACACAGAAGAGCTGAAGGCAGTGGTATAGATTGGAAAGTGGTACAACAAAAGACTCAAAGAACTAGTTAAGTCTGGAGAGTATATGAAGCATTTACAAAGGTGAATTTGGGCTGGGTCCTGATGGGGTGGTAAGAGCTTGTAAAGACAATCATTAGCTAATTTAGATAACTTTAAAAAAACTACAAAAACAGTTTGTTACACTTTGTCATATTTTATAGTCTTAAAAGTCAGCAATAAGGAAATCTCTTCCTACAAAGGGAAATTATTCTAAGTACTGACTAAGGAAGTTACCTACTGAGAAAATTCCACATCCAAGAAGGAAATGTGCTTAAGACTTACCCTGATAGAAATTGCATTCATGGCAGTTCCACTCCATGTAACTTTAGCAATTTAAGCATCTGGCATAGACATTTTAAATAAGCAAATAGGCTAGTTTTAAAACCGAATATTAACATTTGTTATTAAGTTCCATTTGGCTTCATACAACACACAATGAAATATCTTATAGCAGCAGTGTGGGAAAAAATCTGATGCCTCTCAAAACGAGGACACCTGGAATTCAATAGTAAGCTTACAGCAGAAGAAAAGCTAATAAATAAATGATGAAAAGGTCAATGATTACTCTGTGCTAAAAATTATTGTAGCAAGGAAAAAAAAAGGTATCTCTCTCTCTTATGCAGAGAAAAGTATTCACAGTAGCAGGCTGTTAGGCTGGATTGCGGGAAAGATCCTGCCCTGCTCCTTAACTTTCCTGTCATTTAAACAGCACTTAAATTGGGTAGTGAAATTGAACTATGTTGACATTATTGACACAGAACAAATTTTATACACTGAACAATCCAATTTCCGCCTTTTGATTACTATATATTACCTGTACAAAATAATGGAAAAATCCAACTTTTGAGTGACAAAGTGTCCCAAAGACAACAGGTCTTAACTGCAAGGAACTTAGGAGAAAGCTGCAAAGTTTCCTAGTCTTTTCTCTCATGAGTGAACCTCGGCATTATAGAGAACCATTATTTCCTGGTACTGTGATTGAGGAGAGTGGAGAAAAAAGAAAACTGCTTTGAGCAATAAGCATATACAATAAGGAAAGCATCCAGAGTGCAGTAATCTGTGAACTACTATGCTATAGGTACCGCCACCCACAGGGATACCGGGAGTCAGGGTGACACAGGACAGTGATGGACACACACAGAATAGTCATAAGCGCATCCTATGGCTTCTAGCCCTTAGGACACCTCTGATCTTTTCCAGGTACGGACACCAGGACACCCACAGGGGTGCCAGGAGTGAGGATGAAATCAGCCAGAGATGGGGACAAACCAAAAGAGGAGTCAAGGTCTATCCTCTTGATTTCAACCCTTAGGACACCTCTGATCCTGCCTGGGTACCGCCACCCACAGGGATGCCAGGAGTCAGGGTGACAAAGGACAGCGATGGAGACCTAACATTCACAGGCACGTCTTCTTGATTCCAGCCCACAGGACACCTATAACACTGTCCAGGTACCCACACCCACAGGGGCGCCAGGAGTGAGGGTGACACCAGCCAGAGATGGGGACAGACAGAATGAGCAGTCACAGGCACGTCCTCTTGCTTCCAGCCCATAGGACACCACACCTCCAATCGGTTCTGACACCCACAGGGGGGAGCCAGAAGTGAGGGTGACACCAGCCAGAGATGGGGGACAGACAGAGGAGTCACAATCGCATCGTCTTGTTTCCAGCCCATAAGACACCTCCGATTGGTACTGACATCCACAGGGATTCCAGGAGTGAGGGTGACACCAGCCAGAGATGGGGGACAAACAGAATGAGCCGTCACAGGCGCAACGTCTTGCCTCCAGCCCTTAGGGGCACCTCCGACCTAGTCCATCATCCTCCCGCCCCCTGCGTGGTCCCCAGATCGAAACCCGGCCCCTCGTCCCTGCTGCCATGCCAGCCACCCCGCCGTGGCGACAGCGAGCCCACGTCTACTCACGGAGCTGTCCTCCGCCCGACGCGGTGCTGGGTTCGCGGCCCACGCAGCCCGCCAGGCCCGCGGTCCCGGGGACGGGCGGCGCCGCGATGCCCGGCGGGGTCCCGCTCTGCCTTTCGAAGTTGCCCGGGTTGGAGAAGTAGTCGCGCAGCCGCGGCAGCTCGCGCCCGCTCTCCAGCAGCTCTGTGTGCAGCTCCAGCGCAGTGAGCAGGTACTGATCGCGCAGCAGCTGCGCGGCGATGGCGTCGATGGACAGGCGGGCCGGGGTCTCGGCGGGGCCCCCCGCGGCCACCGTAGTCGCCGACGTCTCTCCGGGCAGACCCGGCCGCGCACCGCTCCCTAAAGGCAGCGCCGGATCCTGGGGCGACAGCGAACCCGCAGAGCCAGGATCTAAGGCAGCTCCGGCTCCCAGGCGAAGTCCGGCCCGCTGCTCCTCGGGAGCTGTCACCTCGTCGTCGTCCTCGTCCGAATCGCTAAGGAAAGGGTTCACGCCGCCGCTGCCGCCAGGAGCCATCGCCGCCATCTTACCCAGACAGGAGTGTGGGCGCCTCCCTGACGGGCTCGCACAGCACACCGCTCACTCCCTCGAAGCCTCACGGGGCACCCACACTTGCCTGGCCCTGACCGCGTCCAGTCCTGCCTTGCCCACGCCCACACCAGGCCTCGCTCCGAAGCAAGAAGCCCGGATGCAGCAGCACCTGCTTGGGCCGGCCTCTGCTGCAGCTGCTGCTGCTGCAACCAGCAGCCGGCTCTGCTGGCGTCTTCCTGGTCTCTAATATCGCGAGAACTGGAACGTGACCACCTCCCCGCCCCTGACTAAGCCTCAGCTCCGCCCATTCCACAACCTGGGCTGAAAGATAGACAGAGCCGCTGTCGACTCAGAAGCAAGATCCCGCCCAAAGCTGCTCGCTGGTTGGCTAAAGTTACGAGGAGGGGGTGGGGCTCGATGCAGGATTCTCGCGTGAACCATCCAGCCCTGGGAAATGTTGGGGGCTTTGTGAGGCAGAGGCAGGTGTTCGGAGGTGGTGGGTTAAGGATACCCCGGTCCGCGGAGGTTGGATGGGTGATGTTGGCGGCCCGCGGTGCTCTGGAGGCCTTCGATGCTGACCAGGTAAAGCGATCAGTGGTCATTGCGGAGGCGTGGCGGGCCGGGGCATGCCCTGCTCACCGAAATAAACTTCACTTCTGGTCGCTGTCGGCTGCCGGGGACTTTTCTCCTCCTGGAGCCGAGATGCCAGGGTTTGTCTGCCCTTTCAGCCATGGTGTTTTGTCAGGTTCCAAGGGAAGATGATGATATCTTCCCGCCTGGAGGGGAGACCTGGAAGGGTGCAAGGTGCAAAGGCAAGGGGGGGGGAGGAAGCTGGACCGCTTGGGGTCTGCAGTCACCCTCACCCGTGAACAAGCCTTGTCCCGGGACCGTAGTGCAAACGATCAATGACACACTTGAGAGCTCCTTAGCACTTTGCACCTCGGGAGCTTTCCAGCGTCTTCAGCGCTGTCTCGCCGCCCCTGTAGACGGTGACCACGTCGTTCGAGAGGAGAGGGCATCCTCCGCCTTAGGGCCAAAACCTTCTCTTCCCGTCCGCACTGCTCTGCTCTGCGCGCTTTCTGACTCATCCTTGAAGCTGGGCTCAAGGGTTCACCGTGAATCTGAACGTCTTTTAAAAGTTGGATGCTGGGCCCTGGAGAGATGGCTTAGCGGTTAAGCGTTTGCCTGTGAAGCCTAAGGACCCCGGTTCCAAGCTCGATTCCCCAGGACCCACGTAAGGCAGTGGCGCAGGCGTCTGGAGTTCATTTGCAGTGGTTGGAAGCCCTGGCGCGCCCATTCTCTCTCTCCCTCTCTCTCTCTCTCTCTCTCTCTCTCTCTCTCTCTCTCTCTCTCTGCCTCTCTGTTTCTCAAATCTGTCCCTCTCAGATAAATAAACAAACAAAAGTTGGGTGCTGTGGAGAGGTTTGATTTCCTATGGGTGGCGTTGGCACATAAGTATTCTTCTAAGTTTGGGTGAGCAACGCTTATCTTTATGCCATTCCTTGAGTACGTTCTGAGGCAACAAAGGAATAGCAATAGTATCAGATGTTATCAGAATATCAGATATGATATTCCAGATTGCTTTTGTTTTGTTACATGCAAATTACCACGCTTGAGATTTTAGATTTCCTTTCCCTACTCTACAGCTTCTAATAGGCGCCAAAATAAATAGAAAGCAGTACTTAGGTCTTTCTGGTACATGACATGTTACACCGAAGCAGTGAAATATCTCCTTAGGCTTTGTGGACAAATAAAAACAACATTGTTACCAAACCTTAGGTCAGGTTATTGGTTTGTGTGTAAGGTATGCCAACAGTTAAGTGTGGCCTTTAGTTTCTGTTTAATAAGGCGCACTAAATAAAAAATTTCAGTCTAATGAGGTTTTGAGCTTTTCTTTGGATTTTACTAGAAGCTTAAAAACAATCTCAATACTAAGGATATATATATTTTAAATATGACATTAGTTCCTTATGTTTTGGGCTAAGTATTTTGTACCACTTATTGATGAACATGAAAAAAAAAACTATTACAGAAACAGTATGAAACTAGTATCCTATACTGTATTCTGTTACATACTTCTTAGCAGAAAGGATTATCAGTCCTTATTCTGCTGGTTTGAGTAAAGAGATTATAAAATTGAAAAGCCGGGCTTGGTGGCGCATGCCTTTAATCCCAGCACTCAGGAGGCAGAGGTAGGAGGATCGCCAAGAGTTCCAGGCCGCCCTGAGACTACATAGTTAATTCCAGGTCAGCCTGGCCCCTAGTGAGACCCTACCTTGCAAAACCAAAAAAAAAAAAAAAAAAAAAAAGAGAGAGAGAGAGAGAGAGAGAGAGAGATTATAAAATTGAACCAACTTCTAGAATGGAGAAGTGAAAGAGTAGTGAATGGAATGAGAAAGGCATAAATAGAAATTGTTTATTTCCATCTGTGTGGTGGGGAATTTTAGTTAAGAGAAGGATTATGTTTAAATTTGGATCTGAGTTCTAAACACAAGTTGAAAATAGATTTAAAATGTTCCCTCAGAGAGTTGTAAGAAGTTGAATGTAGATGTCCTTCCATGGCTGGCTTCCTGTTCACATCTGTAGTTTACTCCTTCTGATTTCTGTCCTGTAACCGGGGACTTGTTTGTGTAACCTTGCAAGCCTATAACAAAAAAAACTGGCCAGTTTTACCACCTCCCCATGCCATACAAAGTAGTAGTTATCAATTAAAAATACATAAGCAGCACACATTAGGATATTAATAATTTCTGATATCTACTTATAACTTATTAATAATTTTTGAAAATTTCCTTTCTCTGAGAGGTTTTAATAAGTCAAGGACTTTTTAGCTAATGTCTCATCTGAATATTAATAATCATTGAAGTTTGTATCTCAGCAATAAAAATGTGAAAGCTGTTTTTTCCAAGAACCTCAATCATTTTATTTGTTAAAAAGTTTTTTGGGGTTCCTTAAAGTCTTAAAATAACTGCAAGTAACATCATAAATCTAAGTTTTTTTGTTGAGCTAATGTTTTAGTAATATCTAATGTTTTAATGGTTTTTAATGTATGGTTAATCTCCCACAGATGGAAGCTAAATAACTTTTATAGGTTCATGCTCTATATTTTAAATGTTTCAATAGTTATGCATTTATTTTGAGATTTGCAAGCAATTCAACTATGGAGAGCAAAGCTTTCCTTTTCAAGAAATCAAAGTAAATTTTGATTTTGCTTAAAGAAAACTATTATGTAATGATATTTCTTGATATACATGTGTTTGATTGTAATAAAATATGCTGATATTTAGGCACTGAAATGTTATTCATAGTAAACTACTCAAGAATAAAACTTGGTAGGGCTGGAGAAATGGCTTAGTGGTTAAGGCATTTGCCTGCAAAGCCAAAAGATCCGGGTTCGATTCTTCAGGATTCATGTAAGCACAAGGGGCACATGCATCTGTAGTACGCTTGCAGTGGTTGGAGGCCCTGGCGTGCCCATTCTCTGTGTGCCTCTCTTCTATCTCTCTCTGCTTGAAAATAAATAAATAAATATTAAAAAATAAAGAAAAGAATAAAACGTGGTACTCTTGGTTGTTTTTGAAGTATCCTGAAGCCTGACAGAGCTGGTCTAGGAGACCCAAAAAGAGAAGCAGAGCGGCCTCTACTGGCTGCAGTGTGTAGTGCCTTTAAAATGTAAACTTAGATAAAAGACACAGGAGGATGCTAGAGATGTCCCTTCCTGCTGCCACCGAACCACTGAGGAGTGGCAGAAACAGTCATGAAATCATTGGGAACATAGTGCTGAACTTACAAACTAAAGAGTTTTGACTTCTTACTTAGCCTGCATAGTCCCTGAGGAAGTAAGGCTTGAAAAGAGACGCTAGGAAACAGTGGGGTAGAAGAATGGAGTAGTCAAAAGACACAGAGTACATAGATGATTGTTGGATTAAATGTGGTGTGATGGGTGACTCCTGACTGATTTACATGCTTCAGTACTAGGCAGTGACATCTGAGGTTGTGAAACTAGGATATAATTAAACATGCCGGGATAGAAAAAATAGGATAAGAAGAAAAGAGAGCTTAGGATAAAAAAAAAAAAAAAAAAACTGTAAAATTCAATAGCCAGAGTAAGGCTGTCATGCATTGGCCAGTGAAAAAGCTGGAAAGTGAACACAGTAGTGCTAGGAGAGGAAAGTCTACTTAAAAAACCAAGTCATGGGCTGTGGGGACGGCTCCACGGTCAAAGGCGCTTGCTTACAAAGCCTGTTCCCTAGTATCCATGGAAAGCCAAGTGCTCAAAGTGGAGTATGCATGTGGAGTTCGTTTGCTGCCGCAGGTGGTCCTGCCGCAGGTGGCGCTGCCACACACTTTTCTCTTTCTCTGTCTCTCCCTCTCTCAAATAAATGAGTAAAAATATTGATCCCAGCACCACACAAAACTATACAGAAAAGCAGGCAAACAAAAAACAAGCCGGGCGTGGTGGCGCACGCCTTTAATTCCAGCACTCGCCGAGAGTTCGAGGCCACCCTGAGACTACATAGTTAATTCCAGGTCAGCCTGGACCAGAGTGAGACCCTACCTCGCAAAACCAAACCAAACCAAAACAAAACAAAACAAAACAAAACAACAACAACAACAAAAAACAAAAAACAAAGTGAGTTTGATGGAATGGCCACAGAAAATAGAGACATAAAGAACAGCTGTTGAATTTTGTACTTTTTGTTATTTCAGTGAAAGCTTTCTGTCTAATATAGATGAGGCTTTTAATGTAAGTTAGATATCGACTGGAGAGATACTTGGGGAATTTCGTGGACTGGCAAAAGTGTACTGCATTGTTTTTTGTTTGTTTGTTTTTTTTTATTTTGATTTTTCGAGGTAGGGTCTCACTCTAGCCCAGGCTGATCTGGAATTCACTATGTAGTTTCCAGGTGGCCTCAAACACGTGGCGATCTTCCTCCCTCTGTCTCGGAAGTCCTGGGATTAAAGGCGTGTGCCACCACACCTGGCAAAAAATATTCTACATAGTAATTATGGTAATGGTTGCATCATTTGTTTTTCAGAACTTACAAGATTTTAAATAGCCCCATTTTTGTATATAGATTATACTTCAATAATATCCATTGAAAATTTAAATAGATTTCATTCATTTGGATGCATCAGAAAATATTAGTGAGAATATTATTGTTACACTTATTAACACTTTTTTTTTTTTTTTTTTTTTTTTTCTGAGGTAGGGTCTCACTCTAGCTCAGGCTGACCTGGAATTCACTATGTAGTCCTCTCTGTGATCCTCTGCCTTCCAGTACTGGGATTAAAGGCGTGCGCCACCATGCCCGGCCAACACTTTTTTTTTTTTTTGAGGCAACATCTTACTGTAGCCCATCCTGACCTAGAATTTACTGTGTAGCCCAGGCTGGCCTCAAACCAATGGTGATCCTCCTACCTCAGACTTCTGAGTGCTGGAATTACAGGCATAAGCCCCCACACCTGTCTAATACTTTTTTAAGTGGAATGTACTCTTGATGGAGACTCAGTGCCGCATTCACAAAGAAAAATAAATGTAAGTAGCTGGTAGATCTTTCTAGATCATTCTTGTGGGTTACAACCACCTCAGTTTTGCAACTGCCTACTTTGCTATGACATTTAAGTTTAATTCTAATATGTCGAAAAAGAGGGCTGGGAAGATGGCTCAGCTGTTAGAGGTACTTGATTATAAACCCTGACGGCCTGGGTTTGCTTCCCTGGTACTCACATAATGCAGATGCACAAAGTGGCACATGCACCTGTACTTTGTTTGCAGTGGGATGAGACCCTGTGAATGCCCATTCTCATTCTTTCTCTCTCCTTGAAAACAAGTAAGAAATATTTTAAAAAGTGAAAGAACTGTTGGTGACAGTGCAAGGTAAGTGGCACCCATAATTCCAGCACTTGGAAGGTGGAGGCAAGAGGATGGCAGAGTTTGAGGACATTCGAGGTTATGTTTCCTAAACTTCCATGATTTAACATTCAGAATAGCATTATGAAGGTGATGCTTACGCCACAGTTCAGGCTCCTCTGTGTTAGCCAGAAAGCAATCATTGACACTGAGAGTATTGCTTTAGATTACAAAGTGCCATGTGCTCACTAAGGACTCTTTTTAAAAAAAGTTATTTATTTATTTATTTATTTATTGAGAAAGAGAGAGAGAGAGAATGGGAATACCAGGGCTTTCAGCCACTGAGAATGAACTCCAGATGTGTGTGCCCTCTTGGGGTGCATGTGTGACATGTGTGACATTGTGCGCTTGTGTCACTGCATCAGGTTAAGTGGGACCTGGAGATTCAAACATGAGTTTTTAGGCTTTGCAGGCAAGCGCCATAACCACTAAGCCATCTCTCCAGCTCCCCCTTTTTAAAAAATTTTTTTTCTTTATTTATTTTGAGCGTGTGAGAAAGACTAAGGACTTTTTATGTTTTTTGTGGAATTTCTTTGATAATTACTTCACTCTTGCTTCTCCTGGGGGGGGGGTGAAGTAGCCCATAATTTAACCTTTTGTTTTGTAGTATTTTCTTTTTTTTTTTTTTTTTTTTTTTCGAGGTAGGGTCTCATTCTAGCCCAGGCTGACCTGGAATTCACTGTGTAGTCTCAGGGTAACCTCAAACTCATAGCTATCCTCCTACCTCTGCCTCCCAAGTGCTGGGATTAAAGGTGTGCGCCACCTCACCTGGCATATTTTTGTTTTTTTAAAAAATATTTGTTACTGATAAAAACTTTTCCAGTATTTCCTTCATTTTTTTAAAAGATATTTTTCCATCCTTTTCTTTCATAGTGTGATGAGTGACTCCTTAGACCAGCAAGAAGATGTGTCTATAATACTCGTCCTTGGAAATTTTCAGCATAATACTGCTACAAGTAAGAGAAGGTATGTTTCTTTTTCTTTCTTAATCTACAGAGAAATTTATCAACAAAAGCAAATTATAGACTGGTTGGAAAAAGACCTGTGTGTATAGTTTGATCTTGGCAGTTTGACGGCATCCTGATGTAGTGTTATGTAAATGTTTCATTCAGTTCTTTAGTATTTGTTAGCTCATCAGATTTTGTGTCATCTTGGTGCTGTCTTTAAAGGACACACAAGTATGCAGTCACACTGTGCACATGGAACATTTTTAGTGAATGAGTAAATATAACCTTTTTTTCTATCAATTCAGGGAACTAAAAATTAAGTGTTCCTTTAGAGAGCAAATTTTCTGAGGCACAGATGAAATTTAACTTCCTGTGTGACATAGCTAAATGGATGAAATGTGTTTCCTGCTCAGTTGGATAGGCAAGAGAGCCAGAGGAATTCCTGAGCTGATTACCAGAAAGTTAAAACAATAATAGCAGGGCTGGAAAGCTGGATCAATGGTTAAGGCACTTGGCTGCAAATCCTAACAATGTGGGTTCAGTTCCCCAGTACCCACATAAAGCTGGCTACACAAAGTGGTGTGTGCACCTCAAGTTCATTTATAATAACTGGAGGTCCTGGAACACCCATATTCATTCTCTCTCTCTGTCCTTTCTGTTTCTTTGCTTGCAAACATATAAATAAAAATATTTAAAATATAATAATAGGAGCTGAAGGGATTGCTTAGTGGTAAAGGTGCTTGCTCACGAAGTGTAAGTATCCAGGTTTGACTCCCCAGAACCCATGTAAGCCAGATGCCCGTGGTGGTGCATGCATCTGGAGGTTGTTTGTAGTGGCTAGAGGTTCTGCCATGCCCATCCTCTTTCTCTGTCTCAACTAACTGACTGACTGACTGACTGACTAAATAAATAAATAAATAAAATATTAAAAAGATAATGATAGTTCAATTCACAAAACATTTAAAGTGATAAATAATGTAAATCATTTTAAGTTCTGAGCATAGTAGCAGTTGTCATACAGGTAACCATGAGTAGCTTGCGTTATATTTTCAGTTTTATTTAAGATCTCATTTCACTGATTAATTTCAGGACTAGTTGAAGTCCTTTGTTCTTTGTTCCATTGTTCATTGTGTATGTGTGTGCATGCTTGTCATGGTGTACACAGGGAGGTCTGAAGACAGCCCTGGGTGCTTGTCTTTACCTTCTGCTTTGCTCTAGACAGGATCTCCCTGCCACCCTGTTGTTTTTTCTTTTTTTTCCCCCCACTTCCTTTGTGCAAGTCTAGCTGGCCTGGGAGCTTCTGGCTTCTCTTGCCTCTGCCCCCCATTGCTGTAGGTGCATAGAGATTACAGACACGTATGTCTTTGCATCTGGCCTTACATTGGTGTTAGGAAATCCATCTTGGCCAGCAAGCGCCTTTGACCACTGAGCCATCTCCTCAGCCCCCTCTGTTAATTTTATTTTGTGCTTAGTGAACACTTCCATGTATTGTAGTTTATGCGTCCTAACTCATATGCTTAAGCACTTGGACTTTGGTGTACTTTATCATGTATTTTTAAATTATTTATTTATTTATTAGAGAGAGAGAGTGAGAATGGGCGTGCCAGGGCCTCTAGCCACTGCAAACGAACTCCAGACGCATGCGCCACCTTGTGCATCTGGCTTACATGGGACCTGGAGAATAGAACTGGGGTCCTTAGGCTTTGCAGGCAAATGCCTTAACCGCTAAGCCATCTCTCCAGCCCCTTTATCATGTATTTTATTATTCTCATTGTTAAATAGTGGTGGCTGTTGCCATCATTAGTAGCAGTGAAGTTGTAAGTTGTTTTTATCCTAATATATGACCAATATTTAAGTAGTCATGAAAGCATGTGACTATGTGTGATTGCAGATGGGATTTAATTTTAGTTTTGTTCTCTGTTTCAGCTTCTCTTGAAGACCCATCAACTCCGTAGGATATGCTCCTGTTCTTTGCTTTGGGATTGCTTGTGCATCTCGTGTTCTTCGTCTCCATCTTTGACATTTACTTCACATCTCCTCTAGTTCATGGAATGACTCCTCAGCTCACACCATTGCCTCCTCCAGCAAAACGACTAGTACTGTTTGTTGCTGATGGCCTAAGAGCAGACACACTCTATGAACCAGATGAAGATGGAAACTCTAGAGCCCCGTTTATCAGGTAAGGATGTCAGCAGGTGCGGAGATGTTACCCTGAACTCAAGGAGACAGCATCGTACCTCACTGTTCATCTCACAGTGGAGATGGCTGAGCTACAAGTACATTGGCCTGTCGGGTGGATAAGAGCTATCATGTCAGTCTGTTCCTCCTCTGTTATTTCTACTGCTATAGGAGCTGACAGGAGGTGATTCAATGTGCGACTTTATCTGCTTCAGTTAATACTCCCTATTTTCCCAGACCTGATTCACAACCGACTATAGAACTTTTTTTTTTGTTTGTTTGTTTTTCAAGGTAGGGTCTTGCTCTAGCCCAGGCTGACCTGGAATTCACTGTGTAGTCTCAGGGTGGCCTTGAACTCATGGCGATCTTCCTACCTCTGCCTCCTGAGTGCTGGGATTAAAGACGTGAACCACCACGCCTGCAGAACTTTTTTTTATTAAAAATAATTCTGGCCAGGTGTGGGTGGTGCATGCCTTTAATCCCAGCACTTGGGGACAGAGGTAGGAGGATCATCATGAGCTCGAGGCCACCCTGAGACTACAGAGTGAATTTCAGGTCAGTCTGGGCTAGAGTGGGGCCCTATCTCAAAACACCAAAATAATAATAATAATAATAATAATAGTAATAATAATAATAATAATAATAATAATAATTCTGTTCTTTTCGAGTAATGACAAGTATAAGTATTGATCAATCACTAATTGTAACGGACGTCAAGTCAAAATACAATCTATGAAAAAGACTAGAGCTTGGAATGGTGGTGCATACCTCTAATTCTAGAATTTGAAAAGTTGAGAGTTGCTGTGAGTTCAAGACCAGCCTGGGCTATATAGTAAGCCACCTTGTGCATCTGGCTTTCCATGGGTACTGGGGAACTGCTCTCAGGTTCTTAGGCTTTTGTAAGCAAGTGCTTTAACTGCTGAGCTGTCTTTCTAGCCCAGCATTTACATTATTATGGTATATTATTTATATGTATGGGGATCATCAGTAAAAAGCTAAGAACAAGCAAAATATTAAAGAAAAGAAAAGAAAAAAATAGCACGTGGAAAATAAGTTACATTCCTTCTAACCACACACATAACCATTGCATGTACATATTCTTAGTTTTAAATATTTTTTTTTCTGTGAACACTTAGAAAATATGACAATGTGGCAGTCCACCCCAAAGCACTACAGCATATATGTTAAGAAGCAGGACTTTCTTTGATATGACTATAATACTATCTTCACACCAAATTGACTTATTTTTTAAATTTTATTTTTTTGTTGTTTTTGGTTTAACTCTTTGGTTTAATTCCTTCTGTAAAGATCTTTTCCAAAGTTTTGGAGAGTACACAGTCATAGAGTTTATAAACAATCATCTGTTTAGTCTTCTTGGAATATCATAATGCGTGAAGGCAGCTGGGGGGATTTCTTACATGTAATAATAATAAATGCAATAATAGAATATGTTAATAGTCGTCTGTCTTGTCTTTTAGGAATATCATAATGCGTGAAGGCAGCTGGGGGGTTTCTCATACACGTGTGCCCACAGAATCTCGCCCAGGTCACGTAGCTCTGATAGCTGGGTTTTATGAAGATGTCAGTGCCGTTGCCAAAGGTATTGTGTACTGAAACAGTACTTGTCATACAACTCTTCCTTCCCTGCCTCTGAATCATGTTGTGAGTTGAAATCACATTTCATTTTAAAAACATTTTTAAAATATTTTATTTATTTATTTACTTGGGAGAGAGAAGAGGGGGAGACAGAGAGAGAAAGAGAGACAGTGAGAGAGAGAAAGAGAGAGAGAGGGAGAGGGAGAGAGAGAGGGAGAGAGAATGGGCACGCCAGGGCCTCCAGCCACTGCAAACAAACTCCAGATGCATGTGCCCCCTTGTGTATCTGGCTTACATGGGTCCTGGAGAGTCGAACTGAGATCCTTTGGCTTTGCAGGCAAATGCCTTAACCACAAAGCCATCTCTCCAGCCCCTTGAGATACTATTTTTTTTTTTTTTTGCAAGGTAGGGTCTCACTGTGGTCCAGGCTGACCTGGAATTAACTATGTAGTCTCAGGGTGGCCTCGAACTCTCGGCGATCCTCCTACCTCTGCCTCCCGAGTGCTGGGATTAAAGGCGTGCGCCACCACCCCTGACTCCCCTGAGATACTTTTGACAAGTGTTTTAGTATGTCTTATTTACATGAACAAATTCTGGTATTGATCCTCAATTAAGCTTTTGTCTGTCATCATCCTATGCTGTTTGAAAAGTATGGTTGCATGAAAGGCTGTGTGGTTTTCTGACAAGTTACAAACAAGAATTAAAGAGTTGTTTTCTTTAGTAAGAATTGAATATTTATTGTTAATTTTAGAAGTAGGATACCATGTGTATAACAAAACTGTCAATTTTGTATTTTTTCTCCAATATTATGTAAATTATATTTTTTAGGGCATATTTTGCTATGTACTTATTCTTATTTTGCTTTTATTCCCCTCTGTTACCTAAAGGATGGAAGGAAAATCCTGTAGAGTTTGACTCTCTTTTTAATGAGAGCAAGTACACTTGGAGCTGGGGAAGCCCAGATATCTTGCCTATGTTTGCCAAAGGTAAGAGTCATTGATTATGTTTCCTCAGTTAGCAAACATAGATAATAACTTAATATGCTATGTTTTTTAAAAACACATCTATATCCCCATCCCTTGGTTTTTAATTTATTTCTAATTAAAAAAAACATTATTTTGTTTGTTTATTTGCAAGCAAAGAACACACACACACACACACAGAGAGAGAGAGAGAGAGAGAGAGAGAGAGAGAGAGAGAATGGGCATGCCAGGGCCTCTAGTCATTGCAAACAAACTCCAGATACATGTGCCACTGTGTGTCTGGCTTTACGTGGGCATTGGGGAATTGAACCTGAGTCATTAGACTTTTCAGGCAAACCTCTTTACCACTGAGTCATTTCTTTCTAATTTTTATTGTTGTTGATTTTTCAAGATAGGGTCTCATGTAGCTAGACTGGCCTTGACTTGCTGTCTAGGCAAGAATGACCTTGAACCTCTGATCCTCCTATCTCCAAGTGCTGTTATTACAGGCATCTGCACCACCCGGGTTTCAGTGGTTCTGGGGGATTGAACCCAGGCTGGCCTTGAGCTGCCTTTATAGATGAGGATAACGCTGCCTTTACCTTCAAAGTGCTGGGATTACAGGTGTGTACCTCAAACCTGGATTATGTGGTACTCAGCACACATCTCAGGATTTTGTGTATGCTAGCAGGTGGTGTACCCACTGAGCCCCCTCCCCAGCCCTGCTTTCATCTCCTTACCATCTGAAAACAGGAATGTGCATTGCAGTGGGCAGAACTAATGGTTTGACAGTGTTTTTCTCCTTCTTACTTATATTTGATTGCTCATCTGATTTAGTATTTTCGATGTGCTGAAATGGCATATGGGCCAGGCTTAATGGTACACTCAGGAGGCAGAGGGAGTAGGATCGCTGTGAGTTGGAAGCCAGCCTGAGATGACATAGTGAATTCCACGTCAGTCTGGGCTGAAGCAAGACCCTACCTCAAAAAAACCAAACAAAACCAAACAACCCCCCCCCAAAAAAAAACCCAGAAGCAGTATATGGCTCTTAACAGCTTTTATCATTTTGAGCTTCTGTTTTCCCTTGTGAAAAGTACATTGGTGATAATTATTTGTACCTGATGGTCTTGTTTTGAGAATTAAATTAGATGATTCATGTGGAACATTTAGCCAAGCACATGGCTGCATTGTGGTGATAACACTGATGTCTGGCTACTTCAAGACATTGTTAGGAGATATTTGCATAAATACTAAAATCTTAAACTCATTTATAATTGCTATTTCAATATATTTATGGCATATATTTATCATTTCATATATATTTGACATTAGTTTGGCATTTAATATAATGAAATACCATATATATATATATATATAAAATTCATCTCATTCACATTGGATTTATCGATTGTGTTTATGTGCACAAATTATGACATTTTTATTTTGGAAATTTACTTAGATTATTTAAAATAATTGGTTGGATGAAGCTCCTCTCATTAAATTCTTTTTCCTGGGAGCAAAATGATTGATCATCTCACTTAATGTAAAGAGTCTGTAACATTTTACTTAGCCATGGGTAGAGTAATTGGAACTACTGAAGATTATTGTGTGTCCAGAAGACAAAATATATATTCAGAATTTTCAATATGATACTCATCAAACATTATTACCCAGGCAGGCAGGCCCAGAATCTCAAGCCACTTGTCATTTATATGTTTCCTCCTTTGCGAAGCAGTGAGGGATGATTCAATCACTGTGACTTATCAAATTAATCGTCCTACCTCTGGCTGCAATTGACAAGACAGCACCAGTGCCTAAACTAGGCACAAACTTATAAAAATGTTCCATTTTGAATGGTAAACAGTGACTTCACTCAGATCTCCATATTTGGGACTTGGGGAATAGGATGATTGAACAGAGTAACAGAGTCATAGAGCTATAGTGAGGTTGTAGGTGTGTCCTAGCTACATTATATCTCTTCCTGCAGGAGCTTATCTAATCCAGAAATTGATTAGATTCTTAATAAAGTCTTATAAATCTTAAAGCTAGTATATTTTTCCACCACCTTTTTATTTGACACTAAACAGTATTCCTTTATTATTATTTTTATTATTTTTGAGACAAGGACTGGTCATATAGCCCAGGCTTGGCTGAAACTTTCTATGTAGCCCAGGCTGGGCTTCAGCTTGTGCTCTTTAAGCTTCCAGTCCCTAGTGCTGGCGTTGTTGGCAGACACCACAGTGCCCAACTCTTCTCATGTTGAAAAAATCCACACAATCTGTACGACAAGTGAAATATTTGAATTTTCTTCTGGCTTTAGGGATATTTATGCTTGATGTCTTCATCTATGTTAGATGATAACCTCTAAAGAGGCAGACACTTCTTGAATAGTTTATACCTTAAATGGAAACCAGCTGACTTAGTTTTGCTTTACTTAATGTTAGAATTTTGATTTTGGCAAGTGACTTAATTTACGTGCATGTGTAACATTAGAATATGATTAGAATATGTTACTTTGGGAACAGAATGAATGCATTAAAGTGTATATCATGATTCATGGCACCAAGATAAATGTTATTTATCTATCCTATCTTTATTATAAAAGTACTTTATAAGAAATTCTGTTACTTATTACACCCCCCCCCTTTTTTTTTTTTTTGGTTTTATGAGGTAGGGTTTCACTGTAGCCCAAGGATGACCTGGAATTCACTTTGTAGTCTCAGGGTGGTCTTGAACTCACAGCGATCCCCCTACCTCTGCCTCCCAAGTGCTGAGATTAAAGGCATGCGGCACCACACCCAGCTTCTTATTAAACTCTTGAAATAAATCCAGGCTTGGTAATATATACCTATAGTCCCAGCACTCAGGAAGATGAGGAGGGACGACCACTTGAGCCCAGGATCAAGACAGCCTACACAATGTGTGGGTCCTTGCCGTTCCCGGGGGTCGTTGGCCACTGATGTCTTAGGCGCAGGAGGAGTTGGGGGAAAGCAGGGTCCTGGAGCAGCGGGTGATGGGCAATGAACACCTGGGAGGCAGTCTGATGGATAGCACGCTCTCGTTTATTCAACAGGGGAGTGGGTTTATAAACACTTGAGAAAGGTTGAGAAGGCACATACGGACTATATGGCAATTGGATACATAGTTTATGGGTTTCTATCTAAATGGTTGAAAGGCAGAAGTGTAAGGGAGATAGTGGTGGGAAAAGCTACGTGACTTCAGAGTTGTGAGGGAGGAGCTGTAAGGGAGATAACAGAAGTGGCGGGAAAAGCTACGTGACTTCAGCCACATAAGGGTCTCTTGGACAGCTAGCCACAAGGTCAGGAACTGTGGGGGGGGGGGCAAAGCCTGACTATGGATGGTCAGATGCTTTTGGGATCAAGCGGGGGAGGGCCTCGCCAGTTCTGCCCACTCTGGGCGATGACAGGGCACACTACAACCTTTCTCGAGGGCAGGGAGGGCCAGTCACTGTCACCAGGGTGGGTTCTCAACAATAAGTCCAGCTGCAATCCCCGCAGCCCAAGGTCCCTGGCCATGTCCAGCAGCCCAGGCCAGCTTCCTCACAGTCCCAACCCGTTTTTAGCAATGCCCAACACACAATGTAGCAAGACTGTCTCAAAAACAAAACAAAACAAAACAAAACCTGCCACATGTGATGGCTCATGTCTTTAATCCCAGCACTCAGGAGGGAGAGGTAGGAGGATTGAGGCCAGCCTGAGACCACCTAGTGAACAGAGCAAGACTCTACCTCAAAAAAAAAAAAAACCTATCAGTAATTATTTTATGTTTTATGATGGTTTAAAAGATCATTGAATGTCCATTTCAGGTGCTAGTGGAAACCACATTTACACGCATAGCTATGATGCTGAAAGAGAGGATTTTGGTGCTCATGACGCAGCAAAGCTGGACACCTGGGTTTTCGAGAATGTTAAGGTGTGCATCACTTTGATTTGCTCTTCTGGAACCAGGGTCTTGCTGTGTAGCTCAGTCTGCCCTCATTCTGGATTCTACTGCCTTGCCTCATGAGTACTGGGATTACAGGTGTGCACATACCATCACCTTGGGAAAGGTCTTTACTATTAAGTAGTTAATAAACACTAATTTACCTAAAGAATATAAAAAAGCATTCTAAAATTGGTACTGCCATTGTTATTTTATTTTTGATTTCACTCAAACATTTATTTGGATTAGGTATATTTTGTTAAGGTAACTGTGGTAAAATGATAAGAAATTGAATTTTCTTTTTTAGTATTTTATGCATTTTTATTATTTGAGGGAGAGTGAGAGAGAAAGAGAGGTAGGTAGAGAGAGAATGGGCACACCAGGGCCTCTAGTCACTGCAAACAAGCTCCAAATGCATGTGCCACCTTGTGCATCTGGATTATGTGGGTAGTGGGGAATTGAATTTGAGTCCTTAGGTTTTTCAGGCAAGTGCCTTAACTGCTAAGCTATCTTGCTAGCCCTAAATGTTCTTTTCTATAGATTTCCCCTCCTAATTATAACAGAGAATAGCTTACTCATTTGAACAGAGATGTCTGAATTAATAACAAAGCTTTTACATTGATAGCTCTTCAAACAAAGTGAGACAACTACGTGATCATTTTGTACACATAAATAAAATAAATGAACTAATTTTTAACTGATTTATTTCACATAGGACTTCTTTCAGTCTGCCAGAGGCAACCAGTCCTTGTTCTCTAAAGTAAATGAAGACAAAATAGTTTTCTTCTTACATTTATTAGGAATAGATACAAATGGGCATGCTCACCGGCCATCATCAAGGTAATTTTAATGTTGCACGCAATTGCCGTAGTTTTTCTTTTTACTGTATTATGAAATTTTCTTTGTAATTTTAACAGCAGAAGAAATCCTATGCAATGACTGTTTAATGGTATGAGGTATCATGACAGAGTGGGTAAGATCACCGTGGTGAGTGTTTCATGGTATGAGATAACATGACAGTGGGTAAGATCGCTGTGCTGTAGGCATGCTGCACATCAAAATACAGGAAACAGATCCTGTGCATGTGCTTCATGGTCTTCGCTTGGTGAGGCAGAGAAAAATGTTTAACATATATTAGTAAATGGAGCAGGATAGATAGCTTAGTGGTTAAGGTGCATGCCTGCAAAGGCAAAGGACCCAGGTTCTATTCCCCAGGACCCTAAGCCAGATTCAGAAGGTGGTGCATGTATCTGGAGTTTGTTTTTAGCACCAATTCTCTCTCTTTGTACCTGCCATTTTCTCTCTCTCTCTGTGTCTCTCAAATAAGTTAAATTAAAAAATATTTTAGTAAATCTTGAATAAAAAAATTCTGGTGTTGATTTTTATATAAAAAAAGATACAGTTTCTTATGTGTTTCATTTAATCAATATTGCAGCCAGCAAATGATTTCATAAAGTTTTTATGGCACTTCTTATATGCAAGAGCAAATGTCGTTCTCATTTTGCAGACCAAAAGAAAGAAGAATTTCATTTGTAATTTTATTCTTTATTTTCAGCTGGGTTGTTTATTAGCTTAACAGTAAAGTCTGTTGGTCTTACTACAATATTTGAATATTTCATATTCCTTTTGTTTAATGTGGGCATGCTAGTTTTTAAGTTTGTTTGTTTGTTTGTTTGCTTATTTATTTATTTATTTGACAGAGAGAGGGAGAGAATGGGAATGCCAGGGCCTCCAGCCACTGCAAACAAACTCCAGATGCCACCTTGTGCATGTGGCACATGTGAGTCCTAGGGAATTGAACCTGGGTCCTTTGCCTTGGCAGGCAAGCATCTTAACCGCTAAGCCATCTCTCCAGCCCAAGCTTGCTATTTTAATTAATGGAATATATTCGTATTGTATCAGCTTTGTTCAGCTGTGGAAAGCTGTATGTTTTATACCTATTAAATTACTATATTTTATATCACATGTACTTCATAGGATGAAATGATTCTATACTTGAAACAATGGTACTTATCTGTTGTGATGACCAGAATTGTATAGTTTATGAGACATGAACTTGACAGTCTTCATTATCGCGTTTGGGACATAAAAATCGAGTTCATTAATTTATTTGTGCTTGGATAGGGAGATGACTCAATGGATAAACAAGTGTTAGTACCCGAGTTCAGATTCCCAGACTCCACATTAGCCAGACCAGGTAGCACTAATGTTGGATGTTCTCCAAGGATAAGAAGGAAGACAGAGACAAGAGGGTTTCCTGGAACCTTGCAAGGTGAAACATGAGAATCGATACCCCAAAGTTGTCCTCTGGCTTCCATATGTGCTCCGTGGCATGTGTGTAATTGTAGGCACACATGCATATACATATACATACACATCAAAAATGTATTTGCTGATCAATATTCTTCTTAAAAATTTTTTTCTATTGGCAACTTCTATACTTACACACAAAAAACTCATGATATTTCCCTCCCCTCCAGGTTTTGATTCATTAAAAGAGAAAAATAATTTTAATAAAGAATTCTGGGGCTGAAGAGATGGCTCAGCGATTAAGGCACTTGCCTGCAAAGCCTAACAACTGGGTTCGATTCTCCATTACCCATGTAAAGCCAGATGCATAAAGTGGTGCATGCATCTGGAGTTCATTTGCAGTGGCTAGAGGTTCTGGCATATCCATACTCTCTCTGTCTCTTTGTCTCTTTCTCTCTCACTCTTTGTATCTTTCTGCTTGCACATAAATAAAATTTTAAAATAAAAGAACTCTGATTTTAAAATATGAGATTATATCAAACAACATACATGTCTTTAGTTCCTGACTTTGAATATAATGAATCTGTGTTGAATAAACTTGTTTTCTCCAAATCAATTTACTTTGTTCTTCTGTTTCTTTATAAACAGGGAGTATAAGGACAATATTAAAAAAGTTGATGATGGAGTGAAAGAAATTGTGTCCCTGTTTAATCAGTTTTATGGAAATGATGGGAAAACAACATTTGTCTTTACCTCTGACCATGGAATGACAGACTGGGGTTAGTCCATCTTTAATGTCTTCATCTTTCCGTGAAACTAGTGGTAAATGTAGTTGCATATGTAATATTTAGGGGGTTTGATGTATTATTATAGTAAAGTGTCCAGTGCAATGTGTGCTTAAAATGTTAGTCTTAAAAAGACAGACCTTAACAAAAGATCTTCTAATTGGAAAAAGAATGTATCCTCAATTACAAATGATACACAAAAAAATAACAGGTACTTTTTAATTTTCTTTATTCTTTTTCTTTTTTTTTTTTTTTTTTTTTTTGGTTTTTCGAGGTAGGGTCTCACTCTGGCCCAGGCTGACCTGGAATTAACTTTGTAGTCTCAGGGTGGCCTTGAACTCATGGTGATCCTCCTACCTCTGCCTCCTGAGTGCTGGGATTAAAGGTGTGCACCACCACTCCCGGCTAGAAAACAATTTTATCTAGAATTTTGACTGAGAAGGTAAAGGAGTGTTGTTAGTTAGGGTGGCATTATCAAGGGACCTAGACTACTCAAATTCTATCTCCTTGTGTGATTCCTAGTACAAATATAGCTTTTACTGAGAGCAGTGTGATCCAAAGATGAAGGGTGGCCCCCCTCCCAAGTCACAAGATGCAATTCTAATGATCTGGGTCCCATTTTTATAAAGTGATCTCCTATCTCTGCCACTTACAGTGGCCTGTAAGAAGATGATCCTGAATTAGTTACTTTTGCAGAGATGTGACCAACTTCAATAAGAAAATACTGCTTTTAGCTCATACTCATTCTGGTGGCTTGGGTTTGACACAACATCATGTTGTCGGGAGTATTCAGCACAGAAGGTTATTCAGCCCAGACTGGACAAGAAGCAAAGATAAGGAGACAGGAATGTGGGCTAGGTATAACCTCCAAAAGGCCCATCCCCAGTGACCTGCTTCCAGCTAGGCCCCACCTTCTGAAGCTTCTTCAGTCTCCCATAGGAGTACTACCAGCTGAGGACCAAGTGTTCAATGAACGAGCCTGTGAGGGTGATCTCATATTTGGCATATGAGCCTGTGTGGTCATCTACTATTCAATCCATGTGAGCCTGCAGGGGTCAAGTCATCTTCAACTTAAGAGCCTGTGGGGTCATCTACTATTCAATCCATGTGAGCCTGCAGGGGTCAAGTCATCTTCAACTTAAGAACCTGTGGGTCATCTTCTGTTCAAACCATGTGAGCCTGCAGGGGTCAAGTCATCGTCAACTTAAGAGCCTGTGGGTCATCTTCTGTTCAAACCATGTGAGCCTGCAGGGGTCAAGTCATCTTCAACTTAAGAGCCTGTGGGGTCATCTTCTGTTCAAACCATGTGAGCCTGCAGGGGTCAAGTCATCTTCAGCTTAAGAGCCTGTGGGGTCATCTGTTCAAACCATGTGAGCCTGCAGGGGTCAAGTCATCTTCAGCTTAAGAGCCTGTGGGGTCATCTGTTCAAACCATGTGAGCCTGCAGGGGTCAAGTCATCTTCAACTTAAGAGCCTGTGGGGGTCATCTTTGTTCAAACCACATGAGCCTGCAGAGGTCAAGTCATCTTCAACTTAAGAGCCTGTGGGGTCATCTTCTGTTCAAACCACGTGAGCCTGTGGGATCTTCTCATGTCATGCTCAGACCACAGCAGCCTGCACCTCTTGCTCACAGTGGGGAAGTAACTCCCCAGAAAAATTCTCCCCTGTTCTTCACTGGGTATTACTATGGTAGCATGCCCTCCACTCCCTATTTTCATGTACGTTCTTTCAACACTAGTCACTCAGGAGATACGGTTACAGTGTTGTTTCTGGCTGTTATTGATGTTCTGACTTTTTTTTTTTTTGGAGAGAGACAGAGAGAGAAGGAGAGGAAGACAGATAGAGATGGGCGCGCCAGCAGCCTCTCAGCTGCTGCGAACGAACTCCAGATGCGTGCACCCCCTTGTGGTCAAGTGCGGCATTGCACCCTTGCATCACTTTGCATCTGGCTAAACGTGGGACCTGGAGATTGGAACCGCTGGAGATTGGAACCAGTGTTCTTAGGCTTAGGAGGCAGGCACCTTAATCGCTAAGCCATCTCTCCAGCCCTGAAGTTCTGACTTTTTATGGGAATATCTTTAAATGAATTGTTATAAAATGTTATAAGCATTTTTGAATGTGGTAGCTAGAATTAACTATATATAGATCCATTCCTTAGAACAAAGTATTTAAAGATTATTTAGCCATAAGTTAGTTACGATATGCTTGTCTGACACTCTCGGTGTCTTCCAGGTTCCCATGGGGCTGGTCATCCTTCTGAGACTTTAACACCTTTAGTCACTTGGGGAGCTGGAATCAAGTATCCCCAAAAAGTATCCATTCAGCAATTTGATGATGAGTTTTTGAAAGGTATAAACATCTGTCTTTATTGTTATGTCTATAGATGTCACATTTTTAAATAAAAGTAAAATTAAATTAAATTAAATTGTAATTTTCAATTTAAAAATCACTTTAGTGGAGAGGTTGGGGAGGGAATTAAGAAGGAGATCTTTGAATACATGGTGAGAAGCATGGTGTGAGTTCTGAGCGCAGAGCTTGTCCCTGAGGGTGCTTACCAGTGCCCTGCCTAGAGTGCCGCCTGCTGAAGGGCTGTCTGGCCGCTCTGCGGTCAGCGGGTGGGTGAGCTGCGGCCCAAACAAATAGAAGGTAGAGAAAATGGTCTGTTCCTACTTAAGAGATTTAACTTAATCTCTCATTTGGTTTCTCAGGGGGTTGATGTTTTTGAATCATATGGCTCCACACATCACCATGGAAGGGCTGTATTTTTACATGAATTTCCAATCAGTTACAGAAGAAGAGGATGTGCATTTCCCCCTCACCTATTTGGTAGCAGACAAGTAGCAGTATGAAGATGTATATTTCAACTTACTGACCTACTAGAGGAAATTTCATAATACAAATATCTTAGAATCCTTTTGGTAATATGTCATAAAAGCATTAAATCAAAACATCATCCCCCATAGTCATTTGATTACTATTTATCACTTATGCTGATTGCTGTTTATGGTAGAGAGAAGGTTGAGGCTAGTTAAACATATATGCTAGTGGGTTTCATAATGGCATTTTCATACATACTTATCATTGTGCTTTGTTCATATCCATCCTGAAGGCACTTTGAATAGTAGTAACACATCACACTGTTTTAAACACATGGGGCTAATGAGTATAGACACACCACAGCTGGGCTGGAGAGATGGCTTAGTGGTTAAGGTGCTTGCCCGCAAAGCCTAAGGACCCAGGTATGATTTCCCAGAACCCATGTTAGCCAAATGCACATGGTGATACATGCGTCTGGAGTTCGTTTGCAGTGGTTAGAGGCCCTGGCACGATCATTTTGTCTCTCTCCCATAATAAATCAATCAATAAATAAAAATAAAATATTTGAGAAAGAAACACCAAGCCAAGTTGTAAGAATATTGCAAGTAACAGAGAAGAGGAATTTGGATTGTCTGAGCTCTCTGAAGCAGGTCTTTGCTGACCAGAGTCAGCACTGGGGCTTTATTTTCATCTTTCCCACATTGATGTTGTAAAACACTTTCCCTCCAAAAGAGCACATTAAAAGCTTAATCAGGGCTGGAGAGATGGGTTAGTGGTTAAGGTGCTTGCCTGCAAAGCCCAAGGACACAGATTTAACTTCCCAGTACCCACGTAAGCTAGTTGCACAAGGTGGTGCATGTGTCTGGAGTTCATCTGCAGGTGTACCCATTCTCTCTTCTTTTAAATAAATAAAGAAGAATAAAATATTTAAAAATATTTTATAAAAAATCTTAATGAAACAGAAAATGCTTACTATTGACTTTTTGGTTAATCTTTAAAAAATCCTTTTTAATTACCTTTTTGTTTCTAATTTGGCTTAAGAAAGATTTTTAGTATGTTCATTTTCCATGAAGTCTTCAGCATGATTTGTTGTGTTTTTCAGAATGGAGACTGGAAAACTGGAAGAGGCAGGATGTCAATCAGGTATCCACTTCAGTTTAATCAGGTTATTTCATATGAAATTCAGAAATGGGAAAAATGGGAATAGTAAAAATAATGGGAAAAGATTTTCCAACATGCTTCTGTTATTAAGGAGAGTATTTCTAGTGCAAATATTTTAGCTTAACAAATCTCTAGTGAGGCAAACTTTAAAAATACATAAAGTTGGGCTGGAGAGGTGGCTTAGTGGTTAAGGCACTTAAGCCCAAGGACCCATGTTTGAGTCCCCTGTACCCACGTAAGCCAGATACACAAAGGGGCACATGCGTCTGGAGTTCATTTGCAGTAGCTATAGGCCCTGGTATGCCCATCCTCCCCAGATAAATCAATAAAATAAAATTTAAAAAAACATAAAGTTGGGGCTGCGAAGATCGATCATTAAAGGAACTTACTTGCAAGGCCTACCAGCCCAGGTTCAATTCCCAAGCAACCCATATAAGCCAAATACAAAAAGTGGCTCAAACATTTATTTATAATGGCAAGAGACCTTGGTATACCCATACATATACACACACAAATAAATAAATAAAATTAAAAATAATTATTTATTTGCACATGAGAGAGTAAAAGAGTGTAAAAGAGAAGGTGAGTGAGTATGGGTGCACAAGGTCTCTTTCCACTGCAAACAAACTCTAGAAGTATGTGCCACTTTGTGCATCTGGCTTTACTTGGGTGCTGAGGAATCCAACTTGGGCCGGTAGGCTTTACAAAGAAGCTCCTTTAACTGCTGAACCACCTCCTCAGTCTCCAAGTTTTTAGAAAGTTTGAAGTGAAAATAAAGGACTACTTCCAAATAACACTAGTTGTTGTGTAAATTAATGTTTATACACTTAGTAAATTTCTGTGATTTCCTGTAACCGTTGTATTGCTTATGTTAACTACTGATGTCATAAATCAACTCTTAGGGGTTTCTTTCTCATACTACATCAGTTATTTGTTAATGTATATTTCACCTTTAACCTTACTTCAATTTTTTCCGAATAAGCTTTGCAAATGCAACAGAGAAAATGTGACAAGACTATAAATTGTAGCTAGAGATCTTTTCTATAGGAAAATGTAATAATAAGCTAATAAAGTTAGACGGTAGATTGTTACCATTATCTGTAAATATGAAAGACACAGTTGTATGTGTGTGCATATATCTGTATACATATATATATAATAAATATGTTATATACTTAAATATATAATATGATATATGCCCGGGTCCAGCCCTAGCATCAACAAGGGGTGAGACCACGAAGCTGGGATGAACAAGGAGCGGCGATAACGAAACTTAGGACATGTTGGTACAAGCTGATAGGTCGGGCTTCAGCAGCGAGCCATTTGACTTCTCTCTCTCTCTGCTTCTTGCCACACAACCTCAGTCTTTCATTTTTATCATACAAGGAAATAGGATTCAGAAGGAAAAAGGCAAAAACAAAACTGTGTCCAAATTTGACACGCATACATAATCTTTGAAATTACAAGTACATAATATTTCCAGGAAAGTTAACCCCATCCCTTACAATCTTTATGAGCAAGCACTATTAACCATTAACTGTGAAAAACACCTTTGAAAAACACCTTGACCAATTCTTTGAATCATGGGGCACTAGCTCCTTGCAGTTTCTTTTTCATTCTTTGTTAAATGTTGATCCTCTTTTCAGTTGCAAGTTAGCAAAGGTGAGAGACAGATTGGCTACAACAGGTGCCTATTATTCAATTATAGTTAACTCAGCAAGTCTTTCTTTTCCTTCCTGCAAGCAATACTTGATAACATAATCATTACATCCCAATTGTATTTGCTAAGCATATGCCTGAATTAAATCTTTATGAAGTTGTATTTTCTCATCTTTTGATAAATAGTCATAGGGTCTCAAATCCCTAACAGCTAAATAATCCATAAAACCTAACTCATCAGCCCATTTTCTTCTGTAGTCTCACTCTCCCACTCTTAGGGCCACACTGATATTGACCACCTGGAGGAAGCAAGCTTTCAGGATCAAATCTATGCCCCTCACGAGTAGCCTGATGGGGCTCCCACCATCTATTGTTGTAATAAACCCATTGTTTTCCATTCCATTTTTGTTTGATCTGGGAACACGTCTCCTATTGCCTGCATAATACTATTCCACAGTATCGCCTCATCAGAAGCTGGCAGTACGTGTAAGTCCCGAGGGTCATGGCTGGCCTGCAGATCATTCACAGAAGAGAAAGAACAAGCCAAGATAAGGAGAGAAACCAGAAAGATCAAGGCAGCAAACATGAGCTGTACAGCTGAAAGAAGTAGATGTCCTTGCCAAGCTAAATGAGCTTGTCGGATCCGTGTCAAGCGACGCACAGGATCTTGACTCAGGCTTTTTGGAGCATGCCGTCCCTGGCAGATATAATGTTATATTTTAAAAATATGAATGTATACATATATATACACATTCTGACTTCCAAGCAGTTTACTGCCTGCAAAAGTATAACTAATATGAACACAGCAATAGGAGTCAGAAGCATGAAAGCTGTTGGCTCACGTGAGGAAGGCAGTCTGGATGGTCAGAGGGCAGGGCGAGTTCCAGCAGGCGGAGGAGCAGTGGGTGGAGGAGCAGTGGGCAGCTAAGGCAAGGAGAAAGCAGAAGCAACTCTGAGAAGCAGACTGGAACAGGAGAGACCCAGAATCGCATCGGGGATTTTCCCTTGCTTGTACACTTCCTGGATGTCACTGGCTGTCCAGACCTCCTTGTGATAAGATTCTTTCGTAATGTCCACATCTTTCCAGGGTGATGTATATTGTTGCTGTTTATTTTCTGAGTACTTAAAGCATTCTTTTGTATAATACTATAAGATATAAGGCGATTAAGTTCTTAGTAGAACAAGTAATTTTTATTTTATATTGAAGACTTTGAATGATTACTTTTAAAATTTATGTTTAATATGTGTAGACATTTCCAGCAAAGCAATTTGAACATTAGTATCTTTGATATTAAAAATGAAGGTAGGGCTGGAGAGATGGCTCAGCAGGTGCTTGCTGCAAAGCCTATTGGCCTGCGTTTGATTCCCCTGTATCCACATAAAGCCAGATGCACAAGGTGGCTTATGTATGTGGAGTTTGTTTGCAATGGCTGGAGGCCCTGGCACACCCATTCTCTCTCTCTCAATCCCTCTGTCTCTCTGCTTGCAAATAAATAAATAAAACAAAATAAAAATGAAGGTAATTGATTCTAACAAATATCACGTAGTCCAAAACATAGTTGGATTAAATTGTTTAATTTGTTAGTTTATATTTGTACTCTTAGTAGAACTGAACTGTTATTCTGTTTGTAGGCTGATATTGCACCACTGATGGCGTCCCTTATTGGAGTTCCCTTTCCTCTAAATTCAGTGGTAAGGAACAAGTGTGTGTGTGTGTGTGTGTGTGTGTGTGTGTGTGTAGGTCAGAGAAACTTCTTGAATCTTAGTCCTTACGTTCTACTTGTTTGAGGCAGCACCTCTCATTGTTTACTGCTCTGCTTGCCAAACTAGCTGGCCTGTGAGCTTCCAGAAGATTCTTCTGTCTCTGCCTCCTTTGTCACTATTGGCTAATTATATTTTAAACTATATTTCTGCATATCTGTTTCTAAATGTATAATGCCTCCTAATGTACTATATTAACATGGAGAAATGCTTGTCTTTAAGGTATTTTATTTCCTAAAATCTCTATAACTTTTATTTTTCTATACTAGTTATAATTGATGAAAATGTATAAAGAACTTTTTGATTGTAAGTAACAGACATTGTTGATTTAAAGGGGAAATTATTGAAAAATATTGATAGTTAGTTCAATCCCATGGAAACTTAAAAACTAGGTTTGGAAATGACCAGGAGCCAAAAGTGCCCTGGAGATGTAGAAGGAGAAACCATAGCCCCAGTCTCACGGTCTGGCTTTATGACACAGGCCACTGACTCTGGGGTAGGATAGCGGATAGTATTGGTCCCATGGCCTGGCTGTTTCGCACAGGCCATCAGCACTGGGGTCGATAGCACTGTGCTTTCCCTCTGACTTTGAAGAATCAAATTCCAGTTGTGTGGTCTGGGTTCTTACCTCCACTTTTTAAAGGAGGACAGGGCTCCCATTATAGCCCTGCCGTGCTACAACCAGTGGGAAAGATGTCTTAACAGGAAATGGCGATGGTGTTAAGAATGGGTCCAGGTGCTAAAAAGCCAAAACACCAAACAAGAGCACCCTGCTTATAGCTCTTCATAGACTCAGAACTCGAACAATAAGGACTTGGCCGCCGTGTGTGTTTTCATAAACCAATGTTTAGTCTTAAGTTGTACAGCACAGAACAGATGTCTTATGTGTTCTGTGGCTTCAGTATTATAGTTGTGGCTCACCACAGTGAATGTTTTTGTATGTGCAACATACGTAGTTTGCTTAGCATTTAGTAATATACCCAAGCCACCTACCATACAGTAACAGCATGTTAGTCAGCTTTCCACCACCACAACAAATAACTGAGGAAATCAGCTTATAAAGAGAAAAGGTTTATTTTGGTTCATGGTCTGTGGAAGTATGTTATGGCATAGAATGTGGCAGAGCAAACTTTTGGTTCATGACAAGCAAAAACGCCAAGGTGACGTCCCCTAAGAGAGACTGCCCCTAGTGATCTTGAGGCCCCACCTCTGCAGCAGCTGTCACTTCCCATGAGGCCCCACCTCTTAAAACCTCCATCAGCTCAGAAGCACTAAGCTGTAGGCCAGCTTTGGCCCATGAGCTGTTAGGATGTTGTGAGACCCAAACCACAATAGTAGTCTGACACAGGTAGATTCTGTTACATTACAGTGAACTTGTACGGTGCTGTGAGACCCAATCCACAGCAACACTTTGACAGTGTTAGATTTTATTGCATTGAACTAATCTCATTTGCTTTGTGTATTATACCTACTATAAGAAAAACAATAGGTTATCTTTCACTTATGATTTTCTTTTCTTCTTCTCCCCCTCCTCCTCCTTCTCCTCCTCCCCCTCCTCCTCCCTTCTTCTTTTTCTTCTTCTTTTTTTTTCGAGGTAGGGTCTCATTCTAGTCCAGGCTGACCTAGAATTCACTATGTAGTCTCAGGGTGACCTTGAACTCACAGTGATCCTCCTACCTCTGCCTCCCAAGTGCTGGGATTAAAGGTATGTGCCACCACGCCTGGCCTCACTTATGATTTTCAAAAGCATTCATCCAGCCAGGAATCTATTTATCTGTCTTTTTTTGTATTCTTTAGTTTGGCTGTTTTTTTTTTTTTTTTTTTTTTTATTGACAACTTCCATAATTGTAGACAGTATCCCATGGTAATTCCCTCCCTCACCCCACTTTCCCCTTTGAAACTCCACTCTCCATCATATCCCCTCCCCATCTCAATCAGGCTCTCTTTTATTCTGACATCATGATATTTTCCTCCTATTATGATGGTCTTGTGTAGGTAGTGTCAGGCACTGTGAGGTCATGGATATCCAGGTCATTTTGTGTCCAGAGGAGCACGTTGTAAGGAGTCCTTTCCTTCCTTTGGCTCTTACATATTTTCTGCCACCTCTTCCACAATGGACCCTGAGCCTTGGAAGGTGTGATAGAGATATTTCAGTGCTGAGCACTCCTCTTTCACTTCTTCTTGGCACTATGGTGCCTTCTGAGTAATCCCAAGGTCACCGCCATCTGAAAAGAAAAGCTTCTCTAACCAAAAGTGAGAGTAGCATTAATATATGGGTGTGGACATTAAGAGAAGTCCTTACTGGGCAGCTTGGTGAGCATAGTATATACATTTAGACAGACACCAGTAAACATCACACCCCTAGGGCTCATGACTACCCCTGTTGTAGGTTTTCAGTATCAGGGATGTATTCCCTCCCATGGAGCAGGCCTCCAGTCCAATTAGAGAGTGGTTGGTTTCCCCCTTAACAGACATGCCACTATTGCACCCGTTGGCTCATTTGGCCTGGCTGGCCAAATTTAAGGCTTACAGTGTCCACTGTTGAGTATCTTCACTGGTGTTTTCTTTTTCTCCCATTGAACTGCATGCAATGTAGCTTTTTCCAGCTTTCTTCAGCTGGTCCACATGGAGGAGGCTCTTAGCTCAGTTCAAATAGGATTTCTCAGTGACCTTGCAGCCCAAGTATGTGGAGTCTTCAGCAATAGGGTCTTACCATCTATTCCTGGTGGGAAACCAAAGGCCTTGGCAATGACCTATAATGTTCTGGGGGTTTCTGTGACCTCCCTGGCCAACAACTCACTGGAAGGTATCTCATTCCCGGCACTGAAAATTTTCTAGTAACAATCTATTGCTTCTGAGTGTTCCATTGTCCAGAAAAGTAGGTTTCCATATGACTTATTTATATCCTCTTAGATTTTGATTAGCCCTCCCTCTACCTTTCCTTTACTCAAGTCTCTTCCCCTGACCTCACTTAGGCCTTTTCACTCCCATTAATCTGTTCTTCTACTTACATATGTACAATACCATCCTTTTAAGTCCCCCCTCCTTCCCTTTCTATTCCCTTTATGTCCCCTTTCTAGTTTACTGGCTTCTGCTCTGAATTTTATTTTTGTCATTGTTATATTTGTTGAGACAGAGTCACTCTATAGCCCTGGCTGGCCTGGAACTTGCCATCCTCCTGCCTCAGCCTCTCAGCTCCAGTGCTAGAATTGCAGGCTTCTTGTTTTGTTTTTGGTTTTTAAAATAACAATAGCATGATTTTTATTAATACCATGACTAAGCCAGCAGACTGTTATTATTTTTTAGGGAACCCTTCCTGTGGATTTTCTTAACAACACTGATCTCTTCAAAGCAGAGAGCATGTTCACCAATGCAGTGCAGATTCTTGAACAGTTCAAGGTAAAAATCAAACACATTCTAGCACTGTAATTGAGTGTTTCAATAATTTATTTTCTATAATATGTTACCTTAGCTTTTATATTTATCTATTTACTGAGTATTGTCAAGTTTCACATTAAAAGCAGGTGTTCTGAGTCACTTAAAGTGTATAGAATTACCTTTGAGGATTGTGCCTAATTATTATACATGCTTATAAAGTCTCTAAGTCAGGTCTTTATTGGGATTTGCCCCCGGGAAGTAGATTAGAGATTTCAGTATTTCTTCTCATTCCATGGACATTGTTAGAGTCATTAAGAACCAAGGAGGTGATTCTTTTTTTTTGGTTTTTCGAGGTAGGGTCTCACTCTAGTTCAGGCTGACCTGGAATTTACTATGTAGTCTCAGGGTGGCCTCGAACTCATGGTGATCCTACCTCCTACCTCCTATCTCTGCCTCCCAAGTGCTGGGATTAAAGGCGTGCGCCACCACGCCTGGCATAAGGATGTGATTCTTGAACTGAAACTTCACCTTACTTTGTTTTCAAAAAGTTAAACATTTCAGTATGCTATTTTATAGGATTAATATGCTTATTTGTCTGCTTATTGAGATGGTAAGATAATGTTTGATTTGTGTTTATTTATGAGACAGTATAATAACACAAAATCACATAGATTTTCAAAGTAGTTAACAATCCCTGAAGAATGATTTCAATGAAAATTTGTATTTCAAAATGAAATTCATTAATTTTTTTCTCACTTACAATATAAGAAAATATTTTCATGCTTGGTTCCCAGGTGAAAATGACACAGAGAAAAGAAGCTACTTTGCCATTTTTGTTTACACCATTTAAGTAAGTCCCAAATACTTTTGTTATTAACTAGAAGGAATGAATTTTTCACTGCATTGATACTGTTGAGATATGCTAGTGTATAAACTGTCATTTTGTGTATCGTAAGGCAAACTCCAAACTAAAGTCTCCATTTATTTTTGTTAAATAACAGACAGTATTAGATACTTCTGAATGTCTGGGAGAGGCAATGGAAGAAACAGCAAGATTTGTGAGAAATAGAAAGGAGAGATTTCCCAAGGGCGTCCCCAGCTGGCGGGGAGGTAAAGAGTAGTGAGGGAGAGGGAAGATTCCCTGGTTTGGGGCTTGCGTCACTGGAAAGACCGCGGTAGTGTAGCTCATAGAAAGGGCCGGGTGGTGGTTGTTAGTTTAGTTCAATCTACATGTGAAGATAGTGAATCTGAAGTAGGGACTTGGTTTCAGGTGACCGGGCAGCATGTGAGCCATCAGCACGACAATGGTGGGAGGAGGGGCTGGGAAGAGCACAGGAAGCAAGGAGAAAATGCCAGAAACATTGACCTCTACCACATGGACTAAAAGAGCCGCGTCTTTTCAAGTCACCAGGAAGACGTGCTGTCCTTGAATTGGGACAGGGCACATACCTTGTTCTCTGTGGAGGACTGTGTCTGTGGCTTAGCTTCTCTTCTCAGCCTCTTCACATTCACGAGCAAGGACTTGACTTCTGACCAAAATAAATCCCATTCACCTGCTTATGTCTTAGGGGTGTGATTGGATGATGTCGTTAGGACTTGTTGTTGTTGTTGTTATTGTTGGTACTGTCCAGTGACTCATGGAAGGGTACAAAATGAACATACAGCACGTTAAAGGAGGGTTAGAGGGTCCACTGGAGTGCTCGCTCTACTGACTGTGCTTGGCTGCTTTTTAAAAAATTATGTATTTATTTAGAGACAGAAAGAGGCAGAGATAGAGAATGGACACACTAGGGCCTCTAGTTGATGCAAACGCATGTGCTACCATGTACATCTGGCTTACGTGGATACTAAGGAATTGAACCTGGGTCCTTAGGCTTCACAGGCAAGTACCTTAACAGCTAAGCCATCTCTGGTTCTTTTATTCAGTTTTCAGAAGTCAAAGCCATGGGGAGTCTAGACATATAAGACAGTTCACACCAGGAAATCTTTGGAGAAGCTGATGAATTCCTTGGGCAGGAACCCACCCAAGCACACAGTTTTCTGTGTATGAGTTCACTGGACTGTGGAGGCAGGTTCATCCAAACATTTGCGAGATGCTTCACCACCTGAGTGAAGAAAGTATCAATGATATCATTTATCTTAATATGCAGTAATAGTCTGGGTCCACTGTGACTACAGAGGAAATGCATAAGACACTTCTTGTCGGAAGTATGTTTTAATGGGGATATTAGCTAGTAGCACAGTAAGAATCTATGCCACTTAATCATAAAATTGGAAAACACCAGAACCAGGCAGACTGTCTGAAAATGATCTTTTCTATTATATTGGGGAGGTGTTAAATTTTTGTTAAAAATCCTCACTTTTATGCACTAAAAATTTATTCTTCCTTTGACATATTTTGAAATAGGTGTATTTGTGAGCAAGGCCTACATGTGTTAGTTTGGCATTACAACTCTTTAATGTTCAGTAAACCAAGAAAAACACTGATAGCCATTCACTGTTAAAGTTCATCTATAGAGATAGGCACAGTGGGAAAGGCTTTTTCTTTTTTCTTTTGGGGGGTCTTCTTTTTATTTGTTGAATCCGATACTTGTTCCACATCATGTTTTGTGTGTGCGTGTGTGCGTGCGTGCATGTGGCGTATCCTTGCATGTGTGACAGGTCACATTGCTCAGCTCTTTAACTTGGATTCTGGAGATTTGAATTCAGGTGGCCCTGTCTACTTATTTTCAATCACCTTCCTGTATATACAATACCAGGATTATTTTGGAAATGGTATCAAGGATTGTTGGCCCATAAACATCATAAAAGATAAAATGGTTGTGAGGTCCTCATAGCAAAACAGCCCAGGCGCTTGTCACAAAATACTGTGTGAAGAAATCTTTCCTTCCTGAAGGAGTATCTCATTTCCCCTTTGTCCTTAGAAATCTGTTGTTCACTTACGGAATCTTCCATTCAAAAATGGTCATTTTAGGATACCTACATGCAAGTCCACAATGTCTACATTTCACTTATGTAGTTGATTCTCAGCGTCACTGGGTTGTGGTCCAAAAGCATTTCCCCTGTTCTTCCATAGTTTAATCTCTTTCTGTAACAGCTTGGAGTAATTGATGAACAATGAAATAATCCCTAGAGTGATGAAATAGCACTTGCGTCTAAGAGCTGACACATATTTTAGATTTGCAAGTCCATTGGGTCCTTATCATAATTTTATCATATATTTTATCCTATTCATCTAAAAATAAGTTTTTTGTTTAAACTTACAAGACCTCTTAAAAAACAATACTTAAAGTCATGAATTATTTTTCTGACAATTAGAACTGCAAAAAAAAAATTTTAATGGAAAAACTAAAGTTGGGTCTTTTAGAGCCTGGTGGTATGCCATAGAATGACCAGAAGGTGGTGCTACATGACTAAGAAACACAAAAGTTCACCATGTAAAAGTACTTTTAAAGGAGGAAAAAACACTTTAGATTTCAAAATTGTTTAACTTTGTCAGGAGTACTGGCACATATCTGTAACCCTAGCAGTGGAGCACATAGTGTTTCCCAGGGTCACTAGTGCGGTGCTCTGTAGGCTAAACTTGAGGTGGTTCCAGGCACCTGTACTCTTCAGGCTTACCTTGAATTTGTCTCACAGTCACCTGTCCTGTGCAGGTGACCCTTCAGTTTGTCCCAGAGTCACCTGTGCTCTGCAGGTGCACATTGAGATTGTCCCATGGTCACCTGTGTTTTAGCTGTTTTCTCACTTATTAGCGGATCCTTAATGCTATTCCTCTTTTACTCTTCTGGGACTGTAGTCTTGTCTCTGTTACCCTGACTCTTCTCATCCTTAGATTCACATGGAGGAAACTTGTAGTCCAGCACCTTGTCCCAGGTGAAGTTGGAAATACTGGATTCCACTTTGGAGTTACCAAGAAGATGCTTTTTGTATGATATGTGTGCTCCTCAACTTGCATTGGCAGTGTACATGTCTATAATCACCTTCCTAAGGGATGGATTCTATGTGACAAAGAACCTGAAGCCCTCACATACAAACTTTCATTAATAATGAATAAATTAAAAGAATAATTATAAATCAAATCTCTGGAATATTTATAGAATTAATTAGCTCCCATTCCCTTAGAAAGAATAAGACAGGTGGGCATCGTGACCCATGCTGTAACCCAGGCCTTGGGAGGCTGAGGCAGAATTGTGTCTTCTACACTAGCCCGGACTGATCATTAACCATCGCCAAGGAAGGTGACTTGTAATGCCCAGGCTGACTTGTAATTCTCTATGTAGTCTTAGGGTGGCCTCAAACACGCAGTGATCCTCCTACCTCTGCCTCCAGAGTCAGCTTACTTTTAAAGAATAAAATCAAGGTCTTCCCATGCATAGTGTCTGAGAACTTCTTTCCACCCCTGAAGTCTTTTCTTTACCATATTGAGCTGTGTAGTTTCTTTAGTCTTCCCTTTAAAAATGTTCATTTTCAACTCTTTAATTGATGTCACTACTGTGAATTCCTACCACATCTTTGTGTCACTGTTTTTCTGCCATTGGCCTAGAGGCAGGGAAGTGCTAAGTACATGCATTTACTAACAGAAAAGTACAAACATTTGTTACTGGACTTGAAGAGTATTATAATAGAAGTGATAGTTGAAATAAAAATAATGTATTAAGGAAGTTAAGTAGAAACTTAATGGCATACATAGTCTAGGAATTCCAGGCTGAAAGTTTCCTGCCATTCTTTTAGAATGCCATTGCTCAAGTTCATCCCTGTGCCAGACCTAGAGGCACAGCCTTGAATCTCTGCTACTTGGGAGGCTGAGGCAGGAGAATTGTGATGGGTGTCTTATCACTAATCCCAGCCCCTGTGAAAAGAAGCAGAGGAGCATGTTTTTAACTCCTTCAGTTACCACCAGAAATGTGCCAAACTTCTTTATATCCACACTACTGTTTCAGTTATTTTCTCATTGATGGGACAGAACACCCAACTTATGCCCCAGAGTCTGTATTAATAGAGTTCAAGTCTTTCTAGATGTGCTTTTTAAAATCCAACATGAAAAAGCATGCATTTTTTTATTTTTATTACTTTTTAGTTCTCAAATCCTGGCTATATTTGCATCCACAAACTTGAATTATTCTTGCTCTAGTCTTTTAAGATTGCTGAAGCCCTACTGAATTCTGTACCTTCTGGCAGTAGGTGTATTTCCAGATGCTCAGTCTCTTGTCTTGCGCCAAACATCACGCGACGTCCTTAGAGTTATGTCTGTGGAAAGCTGGATTACTTCTCCATGGTTTCTTTCTCTCTAGGCTCTCAGCCCTCCAATTCTTGATTCCCTCAATATCTTCCAACTGAATTTTAATTTTACCACACTTCCTCTTTCCGGTAGCCATGCCGAGATCACCAAGCCTCTCTGACAGCTAGGAGCTGTGGTTAAAGTCTAATGTTTTAGCCTCTGACTGCTTACCACAGGCTGTGTTCTTCTACTGGCCATATAGAAAGAGGAGGCCAAGTGAGCCAACCTCATGTCCACCTCAGCCGAGGCCAGTGTGCTTGCTCTGTATTGTGAGTGGGGAGAAAAAATTTAATGTTTTAAATATCTTATTAAAAAAAAACCTTATTAGTACAATGTTAATGAAAAATAGTGCATGTAAGCATCAGCAATTAGAAAGGTATAAAAGATACGTTTCCCTTATCTTCCAGTCTTCTCACCAGTCTTCTCCAGAGACACAACGTGGTTTGTTAGGCATTTTACGTACTTATTACATACACACCCTCTTTTAGCAGACTTCAGTCATGCTATCGAGAATGGAAACTATAACAAATGTTCTTGTGCCCCAACCCAAGTTCACATTTTACCTAGATTCTGTAGATTATTTTTTAATAGGAAATAAAATGTGACAATTAAATCCCTATTTTAAAAATGAAATTTAGCCAGGCATGGTGCACGCCTTTAATCCCAGCAGAGGTAGGAGGATCGCCGTGAGTTCGAGGCCACCCTGAGACTACATAATGAATTCCTGTCAGCCTGGGCCAGAGTGAGACCATACCTCGAAAATCCGAAAAAAAAAAAAAAAATTGCTTTGCAGTTCTATCTAATGTGACTTTCAGGGTTATCATTGTTCATGCTTGCAGATTTCTCTTGTTTGTTTGAATTTACATATGGCTTTTCTCTTAATTACTTCTCTGCCAACCCATTTTGTTTATTTAGCTGGTTGTTTTGTCTAGCTTTTTTGCATAAATATGAACATATTGTATCTTACATTCTAGACTTTATATTTTTTAAAAAAACTTATTCATGTTTAAAATATATGCTTCAGCCAGGTGTGGTGGCACATGCTTTTAGTCCCAGCACTCAGGAGGCTGAAGTGGGAGGATCACTGTGAGTTTGAGGTCAACCAGGGACTACAGAGAGCCTAGGCTATAGTGAGAACTGGCCTTGAAAAAACAAACACATATACTATATACATATATATATGCCCCCACACATATACATACATACATACATACACATACATACATACATACTGAGGAAATATATTTTAATCCCTTTTCAACTTGATAGAAAACTTGAAAAAAAGGAATTTACATTGGTAGACAAGTCTCTGAGTCTTCAAAGCCATGGTGTCACAGTGAGGTTAGTGCCCAGCATTTTCATGAATTTCAGATTGTATTAAGTAGGTTTCCCTAGAGGAGTGGAACCAGCAGAATGTACGTATAGTATAAAGGGGGATTTATAGAGTATATATAGGATGGGGGCTGGAGAGACCAACTGTGCCAGTCTATATAGTGAAAAAGCAGAGAGCCCGTAGTTGTTCAGTCCACAAACTGGACGCCTCAGCAGTCCCAATCCCATGCTCAAGGAAGGCCTAGAAGTCCCTGGAGTGCCACTGGTTCTCAGTTTGCGTTCATGCAGGAACTGACGTCAGTGGAGGTGAGTGCTGCGGACTCTGACACTCTTCTTCCAGAACAGGCAGCTCACTCAGGCTGCTTTCTCCTGGCCCTCTTTAGTCTCTGCCAACACTGGAAGGTGTCACGCACTTTGGGGGAGCTCTCCCCTCAGTTAGACCTCAGGAAACACCTTCACAGTGGTTCTCAGTCCTGTCAAGCTGGTAGACAAGCATCACACAGATACCAACTTTAAATATTTATCTTTTGATTGTGTTCAAGAATAGTCCAATTAGGAAAAAATACTAATTAACCTGGCCCCTATTTCCTTACCTGAGTACTCCTAATATCCCATAACAAGTATTTCTTCTTAAAAATGTTTCTTCTTGCTGGGTATGGTGGTGCATGCCTTTAATCCCAGCACTCAGGAGGCAGAGGTAGGAGGATCACCATGAGTTCAAGGCCACTCTAGGACTACAGAGTGAATTCCAGGTCAATCTGAGCTAGAGTGAGACCCTACCTCGAACCCCCCCCCCCCAAAGAAAAAGTTTCTTCTTAATACATGAGGCCTGTGATACTAGCTTAATTAAATTTCAGATAAACTTTCTTTCAATTCTTTCATTTAATTTGACAAATCCTTGGGTACTTTAAGAATGGCAATATTCATCATTTGTTTATTTTTACTTACAGGTCTAAGATATTTTGGTAGCATTTTAAAAATAAAACAGGATCTCACTATGTAGGTCAGTCTGGCTTCAAACTTAAGGTCTTCCTGTCTTTGGCCTTATGAGTGCTATAAGTTATAGGCATGTGCTACTATACCCAGCTGTTTGATAGCATTTCCAGCATTAAGATTTATTGATTCAGTCTGTGTGCTTAGCACTTTGCTAAAGTGTTATTGTGCAAATTAATGGGAGTATATGGCATTATCTTGGCGCATATGGAGGTTTAAATGAAATTGGGGGAAATAAACATTATTAGTACACACTAAAGCGTTCATGGTGTGAGGTGAGATTTGGAATGGACCATAAAAATTTGCCTTTGGAAAGCACAGAGGAGATCTTTAAGAACACGAACTCAGATGTAAGAAGATAGTGAAGAAAATGAGAGTGCAGGCATACACAGTAGATAGCATACATGTGGGACCGTGAGACATTACGAGGCATGGAAGTCGTCTTAGAAGGTTGGAGCCGGTGATGTAGATAATAAGAGGCCTGTATCAGCTGCCAGGAGGCTAGAGGATGCAATCAGTGGTTTCTAGTCAGTGGATCAAAGCAGAGGGAAAGAGCTCGACTCACAGACTTTTTAATGGGAATTTCAGTTTAGACTAGCCCACAAAAAATGCCTTGTCCCTTTGGCTCAGTAATTAGTTTTATCAGACTGTGAGGAAAATATTCCAAAATGTTTGGTGCCTGACAGGAAAGGAAATGGGACCGAAACAATATTTTAAAGTCATTGTGTCAATTTCATGTGTTCCTGCCTCTTAGCACTTTTTTTCCACCAAATCCAAGTAAATGAGCATGTTTTCCTGCACTCTGGTTGGAACATAGGCTTAGTCACACATAATGCATCTGCCGATGTGTAGTGAGATAATTGTGCTGGTCATATCTCCTTAGCCTTTACAGTGTAACGTTAATGCCTTTAGGTGTGTGGAATTTCAGGTCATGCATGTTGCACAGTGTTTCTGTGAACTGGATATAGAGTAAGACGTAATGACAAATAGGTTCAAATTATCCATTAATTTCTGTTGTGGGTTGTCTCTGCCTGGAGCACTGTCCTAGTGTGGAGGAGGGATAAAGTGACATTAATGTAGCTGGTCTCTCCATCTTTCTGTCTGCCACAAGTGCGAGTAAGGCTTGGTGGCAGAACCATGCCCTCCTCCCAGAAGTCCACCAATTACCCGGGTTTAATCAGAATGCTTTTGTGAGACTCTTAAATGCCTGCACAGTAGTGGGCTACATAGCACCCACAGATGGAATTGACACTTGAAGTGGGGTCAGGGCTGGCATAGCCCAGCAGTGGTATACTTGCCACCTACCCAGCCCACTATACTGTTCTGGTCCCAAATAGTAAATTGTTTTAGGGATATTTTCTAATGGATTTGAGAAATCTGATTTGAAGGTAAAATACCTGGCACCATTAACATTTTCAGTAAAAAAAGATGGGGAAAAGGGGAAATTTTGGTGAAGAATACTAAATTTAACTATACATGCTTTCTTATAAGCATTCAGTTAGCCAGCAACAATGTAGTTATATTTTCTACTTAGTTTTGTTTACTTGATTTTCACTTTTTTTTTCAGTTGAAAAAAATACAGCCAAGTGAGGAAACACTTTAAATCTTTTTTTTTTTTTTTTTTCCTACTGTAGACCACTGTCTGATTCTAAACAACTGGACATTTTAAGGAAAGCAAGATCTTACATCAAGCAAGAAAAGTTTGCCGAAGCAGTAAGTACTCAGACCTTGTGGACAGGAGCTGATGGTCACTTAGGGGTCAGGGAGGGGCGCTGTGGCAACAGCTGCTCTCCTGGAGGGACAGCTTTGCCATGGACGCGCTTCTCTTTTTTTCAGGCAATGCATGGCTCCATTTTTCTAAGTTATCTAAGAAATGAACCTTTTTGCCATTTAAAAAAATATTTTATTTATTTATTCATTTGAGAGAGAGGAAAAGAAGCAGAGGTAGAGAGAGAGAATGGTCATGCCAGAGCCCCCAGCCACTGCAAATGAACTCCAGACACATGCGCCACCCTGTGTATCTGGGGAATCAAACCTGGATCCTTAAGCTTTGCAGCCAAGTGCCTTAACTGCTAAGCCTTCTCTCCAACTCAAAAGGTTTTTTTTTTTAATTTAATTTATCTATTTGCAATCAGAGAGAGTGAGAGAGAGAGAGAGTCAGAAGAGAGACAGAGAATGGGCACACCAGGGCCTCTAGCCACTGCAAATGATTTCCAGACCCATGTGCCCTTGTGCATTTGGCTTACGTAGGTCCTGGGGAATCAAACTTGGGTCCTTTGGCTTCACAGGCAAACACCTTAAGCTCTAAGCCATCTCTCCAGCCCAAAAGGTAGGATCTCCCTGTAGCCCAGGCTGATCTGGAATTCACTCTGTAGCCTCACAGTGGCCTGGAATTCTCAGTGATCCTCTTACCTCTGCCTCCCAAGTGCTGGGATTATAGTTGTACACCACCATGCCCAGCTTTGCCATTCTTTAAAATAAGAAAAATTATAATTCACCGTCACCCTGTAAAGTATGCTATTGTAAAATACCACATTTACCTTTTATACAATCACTTGAGTTTTGCCTTTCACTAACTGCGACCTCATGTTTTTCAGTGTTTATTATATTTGGTGCATTGCTGGGGGTAGAACACAGGACCTTGTACATACTCTATCATTGAGCTATATCCCCAACTCCATGGGCCTTTTAAAAAATATTTTTTGTTTATTTTTATGTATTTATTTGAGAGTTACAGACAGACAGAGAGAGAAAGAGGCAAATAGAGAATGGGCACACCAGGGCCTTCAGCCATTGTAAACGAACTCCAGATGCATGTACCACCTTGTGCATCTGGCTTATGTGGGTCCTGGGGAATCTAGCCTTAAACCAGGGTCCTTAGGCTTCAGGCAGGCTTAACTGCTAAGCCATCTCTCCAGCCCCTCCATGGGCCTTTTTAAAAAAAGCTTTTGTGCCGGGCACGGTGGTGCACGCCTTTAATCCCAGCACTCAGGAGGCAGAGGTAGGAGGATCACCGAGAGTTCGAGGCCACCCTGAGACTACATAGTTAATTCCAGGTCAGCCTGGACCAGAGTGAGACCCTACCTCGCAAAAAAAAAAAAAAAAAAAAAAAAAAAAAAGCTTTTGCTTGTGTTGTATGTGAATGTGGTGTGTAGGGTGTGTGCTTGTGTGGTATATGCACATGTATATGCACATGTATGTGCCCTCCATGCCCCATGTGTTGGCCTCTCATGGCCAGAGCAGAATGTCGGGTGTCCCACTCCATCAGTCTTCTGTCTGGTCTTATTCGGAGCCAGAGTTGCTTACTGATCCCATAGCTTGCCGTTTTTCATGAGCCCAGACAGTTCTCTGGGATCTACTTCCCTTTGCAGGACCGGGTTGCAGGCATGTGTGGCCATGCCCCATTCTTCATATGGGTTCTGGAGATTCAAATGTGGGCAGTTTCATGCCCCCTCAGGCTCTCATGCTTGTGCAGGAAGCTCACTTAACCACTGAGCCATCTCTATAACCCTTATTTACTTACTTTAAAAAATAATTTAATTTTTTAAAAATTCTATTATTTACTTGTGTGTATGTTTGTGGTTGTGGGTGGGTGAGTGTGGGTGTGTACATGGCACAGCATGTGTGTAGAGGTGAGAGGACTACATTCAAGTTGGTCTTTGCCTGTCCCCCTACATGAGGCAGGCTTTCTCAGCGCATGCTCACTCTGCTGTTTTTTGCTGGGCTTATCATGAGCGTCTGGGAAGTTCTTCTGTCTCTGCCTCCCGCCTGGCCTCAACATCAGTGTCTGGGGGTTACAGAAGCCCACCCTGGCTTTCAGCTTTTTATGTGGGGCTTGGGAATAGAACTCCAGCTTGAGCAGCGAGTGCTTTACCCACAGAGCTCTCTCTCCTCCGTTCTCTTGTGAAACAGGACTCCCTTGGTTGGCCAGGCTGGCCTGAACTCTGCATGGTTCTCTTACCTCGGCCTCTGGAGTATTTGGATATGCTGCCACACTGCCCTGTTAAAATTTCTGTTTTTGCTTTCTAATGTTGCTTCTTTTGTTACCAACTTGGCTACGTGTAATGGTTATTTGTTTTGTGGTTTTAAAAGACTAGGGTTTCCCCTCTATTACTATTGAACCCAGACCCTCTCACATGCTAGGCTCCACTCCTGAGCTGCATCCCAGCTCTCCAGACTTCTCTAAAATATTTACTCCAGTGATGTTTTATGATAGATTGGGGTAATCTGATATGAAAGTAATATATATTTCTATTATTTGGGATATACATTATAGAGCCTTCATTTCCTTTATCTGTCATCTGAAGACCTTATTTTAAAGTGATTTTTAAAAATACTATATAAACCACGGATAGTTTACATTAAAATGGCCTTTTTACTCTTTTCATTAGCATAAAAATTAACAGGTTTTCTAATGGCATCAAATGCCCTTTCTTATCAAGATTTAAAACTTCGTTTTATTCTTGAGGTTTTTTTTTTGTATATTGCAAGGAAATCCTTAGGTAATTAAAAATCTGTTCTTCAGGGCTTCAGAGATGGCTTAGTGGTTAAGGCACTTACCTACAAAACCTAAGGACCCATGTTTGACTCCCCAGATCCCACATAAACCAGACGTACAACATGATGCATGCTCAAGGTCATGCTTGCACACAGGGCGGCACATGCATCTTGAGTTCGATTGCTTTGGCTGGAGGCCCTTTTGTGCCAATTCTCTCTCTCTTGTTCTCTCTCTCTCATAGGAAAAAAAAAATCTGTTTTTCAATCCCCCATCCATAGTTACTCTAATTTGCTGTAGTTACGTGGCTGTCAGGAATTTGACAAATTTCCTGCTTTAGAAATGTAGTTTTAATTCTTTTGATGTGTTCTTACCTCCACAGGTCTCGCTCTGTGTGGAGCTGATTGATCTTGCTTTGAAAGGATTGTCCTATTATCACACTTATGACAGGTGCTTTTTGGGCATCACTGTGGCTGTTGGCTTCGTGGGATGGACATCGTATGCTTCCCTCATGATCATCAAGTCTCATTCCAGCCTGACGAGAGGTACTTGTGCAAAAGTGACGGTAAGTCCAGAAAACCTCATGAAGACGCTCACGATGGTGTGAAACCACTAGGACTCAGGAAAGCAATTTAGTCAAATCGTGTTCAGTGAGTTCCTTGAACATTTGGATCTTCAGCTCATACGCTGGGCTCTCTGATTCACCTTCCAGTTGCTTTTGTACAGCATAGGCTTTCTGCTCTGTTTCTTTGGTTCTTAAGAATTAATAGCATTGGCCCTGCAGCTTAAGAGGATTGTAAAGATATGTGTATACATAATTGAAGTTCTCTGATAGTCTTAATGTTGTTGATATTCTATTCTTTTTGTAGAGATATAAGTATTCCATATACTTCCAGTGTAGGTAATTAGAAAACTACCGCAAAGTAATGCATTTAACTTTATCTCATCTGAAGTTTAAGACCAGAGCATAAAGTCGTTCATTTAAAAGTTCTTTTTAAATAGTGTATATATCCTTTTGGGATTTATTCTTTCAGCTTTCTGAAAAATATAAATTTCCATAATATTTAACTTACCTTATTCTAAATATACATCCCTACTATACTATGTGTTCAGTGGCAGAAAAGTTTACACTTCTGTCAACACAGAAAGGTTTTATTGCAGTAAAACACTTTCCTCTCTTAAAGTGTATTGCTGACCATTTACGAGGGAGAACATCTGACTTCACTTCCTTTGCTTCCTTCTGTCTGTGATTATTAACTACTTTGCCAGGATCCTCTAAAAAGCTGTGTATTCTGATAGTATATTTTCAGCAATAATGGCCTGTAAATATTTCTGGTGATAACTTTTCCAATTGTTTATTTTATTTTTTCTAAAATGGGGAGAAAAACATTAATGTTTAGTGTCAATGATTTAAAAATATTTTTAGTTATTTATTTATTTGAGAGAGAGAGAGAATGAGAATGAATGGGTGTGCCAGGGCCTCCAGCTGCTGCAAGCAAACTCCAGATGCTTGTGCCACCCTGTACATCTGACTTATGTAGGTCTCGGGAATCGAACCTGTGTCCTTTGGCTTTGCAGGCAAGTGCCTTAACTACTAAGCTATCTCCAGCCCTAATTTCAATTTTTTATAGTACTTTAATGCATCTTAAATAATTTCTACAAGTAATGTTCACTGTTTAAATGTATTTGGAACTGGCTATCACAGGAATTACTTTGTACCTGGTAAGAGAAGACACAAAGATGACTGTTAGTAGTGGAGATAACTGAGCCTTCTGCTGAGGCCTGAAATCCATCCCGCCCCTGAGGCTCCTAGCAGCGGTGGGAATCAGCCTTGCAACTTCTTTTTTTTTTTTTATTTTGGTTTTTCGCGGTAGGTTCTTGCTCTAGCCTAGGCTGACCTGGAATTCACTATGTAGTCTCAGGGTGGCCTCGAACTCATGGTGATCCTCCTACCTGTGCCTCCTGAGTGCTGGGATTAAAGGCGTGCACCACCACACCCGGCTCCCAGCCTTGCAACTTCTGTTCACAAACATAAACCTGAAGCTCAGGGGATCAGCTGGCTGGTGGCCACGCAGTAGGCTGTGTGGGTCTGAGATCTACGTCCAGAGCAGCCTGTGACAACGATGTCCTTTCATTCTTATCTTGCTGTTTAGATTATTGAGAAAGGATACAATATTTTTCAATTCATGCATCACTGTTGATAGTTCTTTTTCATTCAGTTGATAATGTGGTCAGTATTTGAGTGTTCAGTACAATGCCAGGTGCTACTGTGCCATGCAGAGAATGTGAGATTCATGTTTTACCGTCAAGTCTTAGAAGTAAGTAAAGTAGATAAAAATGAACACACCGTACTCATGGTCACTGCGTTTCTTCGTATTCAAATGCCAACCTTAATACGTATGAAATGAAATGCTTGGGACGATGCAGAGCCCATCATCTTTACATAAGAGAGACCTCACTGTGGCTAAAGTGGTGGCAATAGAGAATAGAAGTCTGGGTGGAAGTCAGCACTTCAGATGGTGTGAGAACACTGGGGAGAAGGAGCATGGCAGCGGAGGGAGGCAGTGCAGGGAAACTGTGCTGGCATGCTGCATAGTAACTCTTCCTCAGTGAGCTAGCTCCATGTCCTGGGGACTTGACAAATGTTATCCAGCTAAGTTTAATCTCACTCTAAATTTGATGGTTATGATATTCAATATGAGTAGAAAATGAAGGTTCAGAGAGATTACATGTTTCCTTGAAGGGTACATAAGCTTTAAGTGACAGAACTCAGATTTTCTTCAGTCTAATGGTCTCCCACTTGAGCTATTTCAGCTATCAGCACTCAGATCTTCTAACACTTACATTCTTGCTCTTTCTGTACAGTGATGCCCTTGAGATTAATTTGGGCGAAATAGGGACGTTTGTTGTAATCAAAGGCCTCAAACAAGAGACTGTATAGCATTTCTATTGCATGCACAATTGCAGTTATCTGATTTTTCAGGGAGGCATCAGGTCTGTAAGGCCTTCCACTGATTGAACCAGCGCCACACAGACTGTCTGGGATAATCTCCCTGGCCTAAAGTTAACTGAGTACCATTGAAGAAGGTATATGCACATGCAGAAAAGTCTCAGAGAAGAACACTAATAAGTGAATAATTCCAGTAATAAATTCTGAGAAAAATAGTAACTGATGTTATATTGATTCACACCTATGAGATACTCTCACACTCATAGCAACACCTAGTAACCTAGTGTTTGTGTGATTCGATACCAGACCAGACAGGTTGACACATGGAGCTCGTCGTTACAATTGAAGCCATTTAAAGTAGTTTGGATCCTTTGGTTTGGTTTGCTTGTTCTCACTTGGGTGAGAATTTCAAGTCCCAGAAATGAACACAGTCTGTAAGAAGAGTACCACGCCATCATCCGCGTCATTAGCTGAAGGGAGGCACAGAGCTCAGTCAGAAGGTAGACAACTGCAGTACTACACATAAAAGAAGATGCAGCTGGCTGTGGGGAGGCTTTGCCTGGGAGGGTGCTGCTCATGTGAAATCTTTTTTTTTATTTATTTGAGAGAGAGACAGAGAGAAACAGGCAGGTCGAGAGAGAGAGAGAGAGACAGAGAGAGGGAGGGAGAGAATGGGCATCTCCAGCCACTGCAGATGAACTCCAGATGCATGTGCCTCCTTGTGCATCTGGCTTATGTGGGTCCTGGGGAATCAAACATGGGTCCTTTGGCTTTGCAGGCAAACGCCTTAACCACTGAGAAATCTCTCCAGCCCTAATATGAAATCTTAAAAGGGGAGGTAGAATAGTAGAGAAAAGAGTAGGAGCCAGGCATAGTGGCGTGTGCATCTAACCCCCATATACTGGAGGCTGAGGCAGGAGAATTGCCACATATTCAAAGCCAACATGGTGTACATAGTAAGCTCCAAGCCAGGCATGGTTACATAATGAAATGAGAGACGGAGGGAAGAAGGAGAGGAGAGAGAGGAAATCTATGAATGTTACGAAGCCGCGTATGCCAGTGGCCCCTGGAGAAGAGAGGTGGCTGGTCGGTGGGAAAGCTACCTGAGTGTAGAGAGCCTTTGGGGACTGGAAGATGAACAACGCAGCAAGTCCTGTGCTCCAGCACCAGGTGAGGAGGTGACAGCTGCAGACAGTGACATTGACAAGCACACAGAATGGCAGGATCAGAATTAAACTCAGGCCTCACTCCAGGGTTTATGTCACTTTCTACTTGACAGTGTCGCCGAGTCTAGAGTTCATTCTTAAAATTATTATAGGCAAGGGTAGTGCTTGGTTTCTTTCACTGAAATGTTATTTTCCCAGTTTCACTTAACTGAATTCTGTATTTAATTTTGATATACCCTTGCTACTCAAATATCTTTTGCTTTTTATTTTTATTTTAAAATTAAATATTCTGATTTTACACTGAGCTGATGGCTCCCACACTTGGGAGGCTGAGGTAGGGGGATCGTCATGAGTTTGAGGCCAGCCTGGGGCTACAAAATGAGTTCCAGTTCAGCTTGTGCTAGAGTGAAACCCTACCTCACAAACAAACAAAGGCAATAATAAATATTCTGATCTTTGTGGTGTGCCTTCTCTTGTTTTCATATTACCTCATAAAATCCAAAAATTTAACCTCGTAAGCCATGTCCTATTATTCTGTCTGTTCTTGTAAGCTAGCAGCCAGTACAGAGGATAGCAGAGTGTATGGCTTTACATGTCTGGTGAATGAAGGAATATATTCAAAAGGATATTTGCTACATCAGGGTTTGGGTGTGGGCACAGCATATTCAAGATTAAAAAGGAAATGTCACCCACTCTTATTTAAAAACCTTTCAGTTTTAATACTGATTTTAGAGCATTAGCTGAACCTAGTTATTTTCTTTGAAATTTACTTTCCTACAAGTAGCTGCCATTTCTAATTATATTGATTTTAGAAAGTCCAAGGTTTTTTTTCCTTAGATACTCTTATATAATTTGTTTCTTGTTATTTTAACCTCTTCAAAGTAATGTAAGCCAGTTCTCAACTCTTTTATTTTTAATATTTATTTGCTTATATATATTAGAGAGAGAGAAAGAGAGGGTCTCTTGCCACTGCAAACGAACTCTAGAAACATGCTCTACTTTGTGCATCTGGCATTACATGGGTACTGGGGAATTGGACCAGGATATTTGACTTCACAATCAAGTTGCCTAAGCTACTGAGCCACCTCCCCAGCCCAGTTCTTAAGTTTTATAGTTGATAGTAACCTTTAGCTTTAGGGACATCATCTATGCACATCTGTTTAAGGGTCCTTCTTCCTCCCCCATCCTTTGCTGTGAGTCTGCCAGCCTGTCTCATACCTCCCTCCACTTCCTGTGCTAGTCACTGGCATGTTTCGGTGGTGCCTGCCAGCACTGATGCATGGAAACAGAAGTGTTGGCCAGCACCTACTAATCAGTAGGAAGCGTCCGACATTTTATCAAGCTCTTTACATAATCTAATTTGGTATTATCAACAGTGGTAAGCACACATACAATTATTGCCCCCATTTTATACACTGAGTAAAGTGACATGTCGAAGGAAAGCTTTGTACTACCTCATACGTCACACAAAGAGGAAGTCTCAGAGCCACTTTATGAAGGCAAATTTTTCTGGTTCCAAACTTTTTTTTTTTTTTTTTTTGGTTTTGCAAGGTAGGGTCTCACTCTGTTCCAGGCTGACCTGGAATTAACTATGTAGTCTCAGGGTGGCCTCGAACTCTTGGCGATCCTCCTACCTCTGCCTCCCGAGTGCTGGGATTAAAGGCGTGCGCCACCATGCCCGGCTCAAACCGTTTTTTTTTTAAATTAATTAATTTATTTGACAGAGAAAGAGAGAGAGAGGATGGGCACACCAGGGCCTCCAGCCACTGTAAACAAACCCCAGACACCTGTGCCCCCTTGTGCATCTGGCTTACATGGGTCCTGGGGAATTGAACCTGAGTCCTTTGGCTTTGTAGGCAAATGCCTTAACTGCTAAGCCATTTCTCCAGCCCTGGTTCCAAACTCTTAATAACAGCTATGCCATAGCACCCTTGTTTCATATTTCTCACAATATTTTATGCCAGTAGGAAAAACATTAAAAAGGTGTGGAAAAATCTCTTCCTCTCCCTCTTCTTCTACCTCTTCCCCCTTCTTGTCCCTCTTATCCCTCTCCTCTTCTGTTTTTTGTTTGTTTGTTTGTTTTTATTTTTCGAGGTAGTGTCTTGCTGTAGTCCAAGATGACCTGAAATTCACTATGTAGTGTATACCACCCCACCCAGGAGAGGTAAAGAGAAAATTGGTATTCCAGGGCCTCTAGCCACCACAAATGAACTCCAGACACATGTACCACCTTTTATGTGTGGGTACTGGAGAACTGAACTTGAGTCATTAGGCTTTGCAAAGCACCTTAACTGCTGAGCCATCTCTCCAGCCCCAGACAGAGTTCTTCACTCACCTATTCACCTTTGGCTAACAAGCTGAAGGAGACAGAGAAATCCTAGAATGGAGGCAAAAGAGTGCCCCATTACCTTTCTGTTCGGCCCCACCCCTCCTCTGCTCCTCAGGTATGTTGTACCTTTTGGAGACCCATATTATTCTGTGTACCTTTTTCCTGCTCCTACTTCAAACACCAGAACTCTGATTTTTAGTCCCATAGCTTCCCATAAATGTGTCCTTTTCCCAGTTGTTGAATGTCTGTCCCTACCCTTACATAATTGTTACACCTGGCTTGAAAATCAGTCGGTCTGCGTGATCCATGGAGACTAGCACTGGTGACTTACACTCGGGGACTTTTTTGTTCAACAGTGGTTGAGAGGGAAAGATGGGACTGAATGAACCGGCTGGGGTTGGGCGATGGGAGAGGCATATTAACAACAGGCCAAGTTGGACCCTAAGTAGATAGAAATGGTTCCAAATCAAGATTAAGTCTCAGAGTTTATGTGCTAAATAGGCTTTTGTGAATTAGCCAAAGGACCCAGTCAAGATTTGTAAAATTGTTTCTAAGAGGAAATATGTTTAGAGTTCTGAATAAGTTATTTGTAACCAACATTAAGAACATTGTCACTTTTGAAAATTGTCTCACTATAACAGTTTCAAGTTATCTAGCTTTTTCTGTTGTGATATCCCCCCCGAGTGAAATGTTCTGTCTTTTTAATACAACTGATTAATCATCTAGTTGCAGAAACATTGAAAGATTTTTTCACATTATCAAATCTTATCTAAAGACTGTCAATCAGCCTGGGTTTACAAGTACAGTACATGAATGTTTTGTTTCATTTTCAGAAGCCAGGCCACCTCCTGCCGTGTAGTTTTGTAGCCATTGGTGTTTTCATAGTGCTCTTCCTGCTGATTCAAGCCTGTTCCTGGACGTACTACGTGTATTGCTTGTTGCCAGTGCCGATATGGTATGCGGTCCTAAGAGAGTAAGTGATGCATCTTCTGCCTTGTTTCCTACTTCATTGATCGTCAGTAATTCTGTCTTGAAAGTGTATCAGATGTCCATGTGTAAGTTACTAACCCGATCCCTTCTTTAGTACCTTTTAAAGAAAAATCTGGAATAGAAGTACCATCATGAATATCAGTTGGACTGTACCATGAGTTCCTTACATTTAGAATTTGTTTTAACATTTTAGATTTCAGAATCTCTCTCTCTCTCTCTCTCTGTGTGTGTGTATGTATGTATAATATATATAAATATATACATATATTTATGTGAGAGAGAGAGAGAAATAGTGAGTATGGGGGTGTCTTGCTACTGTATACTACCTCTAAACACATGTCCACTGTGTGCATCTGGCTTTATGTAGGCACTGAGAAGTTGAACCCAGGCCATCAGACTTTGCAAGCAAGTGCCTTTACCCACTGAGCCATCTCTCCAGCCTTTGGAATGTCTTGATGTGTGTTCCTTTCAGACACTTTGCCCCTCCATTGCTAGCCATCATTAAATGTAGAGAGATGAGACTTCACAATGAAATCAAGTACAGTCATGTGAACTGACAGACATTAGGACTGTATTATTCACATGTGCCATGTTTCTGTCTTTAAGTACTTCCTCACAAATTGATCTTAAGATGGATTCTTAACCATATGGTAACCTCAGACATGGTCCTCAGTCACGTTTCAAGCCCTTGTAAATCATCTTCGAGATTGGCTGAAAGACCAGGAATGACACTGTATGTCTGTAATCCCAGTACTTGAGTTTAAGGTCTGGGCTATATAGGGATACCCTATATTAAAAACAACAACCAAAAAATTGACTAACATGTGCCTTAGGACACTGTATTTTTTGTCCTATATTTGATGACTCTATCTTTGACCACTTTTCTATCCTTTAAAAATATGACAAATGAAAAATATTGATGTTAAAAATATTAAGCATTTGTAAATATAAGACACAAAGACATTGAGCAAAAGATGTACTGTAATTTCCCCATTTGAGAAGGACAATGTTGTCAGATCTGCTGTTTCACTCACTTTTTTTTTGTCACGTTATTTCTCTGGTTTCACAACTCTCTCTCTCTCTTTTTTTCTTCAATCCTTGGAGAAAATTCAGCTCAGTTTCAGAACCTCTCCTGAATTATTGATTGTCCTAATTAGATAGATAAAAAGTATTTGAAATTTAAGGGAAGATATGATTTTGAAAATGTTACAGCTCATCTTTACCTTTTTGATAGAGTTCATAGAAAATTAAACAAAATTTAGTTTTCTCCTGAAACAACCTTCCCAATGACTCTTGTACATCTTTGCTTATCCGCTGTTGAAAGCAAGCAATATTCTCCTTTGGCTAATACTAGCTTTTTTTTTTTTTTTTACATGGCGCTTTAGCAGTTTGATAGCATTCTATAGCCATTGTTTCCATCAGCGAAAGGTCATAAAGCAAATGATACTGACCTTCTCTAATTACCTACTTAATGCTCTACAAATGCTAAAGTTTTTACTCTTGATGATGAAATGTAAAAAGTACTCAAGTATGTAATACATTTTTAGTGGTTATAAATTCACAATTACAATTAGTGTACAATTAATGACATCTTAAATTAGGTTTGGAAAAGGTTATTTGGCTCAGTTTAAAAGTGTAATTGAGTCGGATATAGTGGAACATGCCTGTAACCGTATCTCATCAGGAGACTGAAGCACAAAATTGGGAGTTTGATGGTAGACTGGGAAATTTAGCAAGACGCTATCTCAAAGCTAAACAAAAGGACTGAGAATATAACTCCATGGTAGAGTGTTTGCCTTGGGTTCAATCCCCAGTAAAGTAGGTAGGTAGGTAGGTAGGTAAGTAGGTAGGTAGGTAGATGGATGGATGGATGGATGGATGGATGGATGGATGGATGGATAGATAGATGGATAGATAGATAGATAGATAGACTGACAGACAGACAGACAGATAGATAGATAGACTGATAGATAGACAGATGTATAGATAGTCACATAGATAAATAGATGATGATGATAGATGTGTGATTAAGGTTTTTCTGAGCTGAGTTGGATAGTGCTCAGTGGTAGAGTGGCTGGCCTAACATGTTCTAGGTCCTTATTTTGATTCCCAGCACAGCAAGGAGAAAAAAAACAAACATGATTTCCCTAATGTAGAATGGAAAGACTACTTGTATTTGGATGAAATGATTGAGGTTTTAATATAAGATTACTTAGATGAGATTCTTTTTTTATGGTTTGTATACATTTGGAATAATTATATTTTATTTCTGATACATCTGTAATTCTATGTAACATTGTTTAAATTAAGGTCATACAAGACTCAGTTATTGTCACTAATGTTTATAAAAAACAAGCAACTCTTTACATTTTTCAAAGTAATTGATAATTGCATCTTTCCTAAGATATTTCTAGATCTGAAACACAACAGGTAAGTGGAAGCCATTGAGCCACTCTTGTTGGAACTCACCTCAGTTGTTACTCTGTGAATGAGAATTTCCCAGCCATCAGCTTAGTGCCAGTTGTTTATAGTGTTTTTTAAGTTTTTATTTATTTATTAGAGACAGAGCGAGAGAGAAAGAGTAAAATTGGGCGCTCCAGGGCCTCTAGCCACTGCAAACGAACTCTAGACCCATGTGCCACCATGTGCATCTGGATTGTGTGGGACCTGGAGAACTGAACCTGGGTCCTTAGGCTTTGCATGCATGTGCCTTAACTGCTAAGCCATCTCTCCAGCCCCTTAGTGCCAGTTTTTATTTGTTACTATACATTACTAATGTTTCAATTCACTACAACATATAAGTAATATTTTTGTCAATAATCTCTTAAAACAGATTTCAAGTCATTCAAGACCTTGTGGCGTCACTGTTAACTTTTCCTCTGAGCCGTTTTGCTGGGTACTTGTTTGTCTTTACCTTGGGAGTTGAAGTATTAGTAAGTCACTTACCAGATTCAAACCTCTTCAGACTTATTGCATATATATGTAATGCATGTTGGATGACTTCATTCTTTCTGTTCGGAATGTCATTCTAGGTTCTCAGTTTCTTCTACCGCTACATGCTGACAGCTGGGCTCATTGCATTTGCGGGCTGGCCATTTCTCACTCAGCTGTGGGCTCGAGCCAAGGTATGAATGCTCGTGTTGACAAGGGCCACACTAGCAATTCCTCTGTTCTGACCTGTGTTTGACTGATGGAGTTGTTTCTTTTTAAAGAAGAGTAGAATGTGTCTTTGCATAAGGACCTGGTCTTTGGACAGGAGGACTTGATCCGTGCAGGCTTTCCAGGCAGATTAAACCCTTTCCATAGCCTCAAGTGCATAGATGGAGAGGGCAGAGAACCACCCCGAGCAACACAGTGGCCTCTAGGGTCACACTTTGACCTTGAGTCAGAGTGATCTCCCTTTTGACCCTGAACCACTCAGTTCCTTTCTAAAGAAGTATGTATTCATGATCAATTTATTTATTTATTTATTTATTCATTCATTCATTCATTTGTGATATATAAGGAGAGGCAGATAAAAAAACAGAGAATGGGTACTTCAGGGTCTTTAGCCACTGCAAATGAACTCCAAACGCATGCGCCATCATGTGCATCTGACTTCATGGGACCTGGAGAATGAAACCTTGGTCCTTAAGCTTCTCAGGCAAGTACCTTAACCACTAAGCCATCTCTCCAGCCCTTCATGATCAGTTTTTAAAAATACAGTTACTCCTGCCTCCCTCCCCTTAGTGAGACAGCAAATCACAATGTTCTTCAGGAGATACTGCCCTGTGTCTCTACTTCCCTACTTTTTGAAGGAAGTAACAGGGACATTGTTTTACTCTGAGACCTTATAAAGATCTATTAGTGGACTTATCCATCAGCTTTGCCCTAATCTCTTTAAAAGTGTTTTCACTTCTTTCCCTTCTGGACTTAGTCCCAATGGTTTTCTCATAAGGTGTCATTGTCAGTATATGGCACAGCCCAAATGGCACGGGGCTTCTGCTTTGAAGCATCACACCCAGGCTGAGGCTCTTAGTGTGGCTGTGTTCCATGGTGGTTGTGGACCCGATGCTGCATACATTTCAACTTGTCAGGGCTCATTTTCCTCATCTGAAATATGAATAATAAGACCTGTCTTTGAGGTAATTAAAAATTAAATGAGGGCTGGAGAGATGGCTTAGCATTTAAGGTGCTACCTATGAAGCCTAAGGATCCAGGTTCAATTCCTCATTATCCACAGAAGCCAGATGCACAAGATGGCACATGCATCCGGAGTTCATTTACAGTGGCTGAGGGCCTAGTAGTGCCCAGTTTTCTCTTTCTCTCTCTCTTTCTCAAGTAAAAAAAAAATTGAAAAAAAATTAAATGAGGGCTAAGCAGATGGCATAGCAATTAAAGATGCTTGCTTGCAAAGCCTACTGGTCTGGGTTTAATTGCCCAATACCTACATAAAGCTGTATGCACAAAGTGTCACATGCATTTTGAGTTCATTTGTGGCAGCAAGAGGCCCTGCACACCCATACTCTCTATCTCTCTCAAATAAATAAATAAGTGGATGCAGTTTAAAATTTAAATGAGCATTGTCCATGCTATACCTGATACAGCATTTGTTACAAAACTGGTTCTTGGGCTCGAGAGATGGCTTAGTGGTTAAGGCGTCTGCCTGCTAAGTCTAAGAACATCAGTTCTAATCTCCAGGTCCCACGTTTAGCCAGATGTAAAGTTAACGAAAGGGCGCAATGCCGCACTTGCCCGCAAGGGGGCGCACACATCTGGATTTCATTCGCAGCAGCTGAGAGGCTGCTGGCGTGCCCATTCTGTCTTCCTCTCTGTCTCCAAAAAAAAAAAAAACTGGTTCTTCACCATTAGCATTACTTATGTTGACCATATTACTTAAAAAAATTAATTTATTTATTTGAGAGAGAGAAAGAGACTGATAGAGAGAAAATGGGCATGCCAGGGCCTCTCGCCAGTACAAACTCCAGACATATGTGCCATCTTATGCATCTGGCTTACGTGGGTTCTGGGGAATGAAACCTGGGTCTTTTAGCAGGCAAGTGCCTTAACTACTAAGCCATCTCTCCAGCACCATATTACTTCTTAAAGTAAACAGCAGTGAGGTGTTTCATTTTGCTTTGAGTTCCACTGTCATGTGGTGTGTGAGACACTGACTCCAGGAGTGTGCCACTTTAGTCTGAGTATAATTCTGTTCTGATTTCAGATCACTTCCCTGAGTTGGACCTTCTTCTCTCTGCTTCTGGCAGTGTTCCCACTGATGCCTGTGGTCGGCCGGAAGCCGGATATTTCACTTGTGTATGAAGAGTATTTTCCTTGCTTTTCAATATAGTTCTTCTCCACTGAATTTTTTAAAAACATTTTTAAAATTTATTTTAGAAAGACAGGTAGAAAGAGGCAGACAGAGAGAGTGATTATGTGGGCATGCTAGGGACTCTTGCCACTGCAAACAGCTCCAGGCACATGCACCACTTTGTGCATCTGGCTTTAAGTGGATACAGGGACTTGAACCCAGGCCTTCAGGGTTTGCAAGCAGGTGCCTTTACTTACTGGACCATCTCTGCAGCCCTGAAATTTTAAACTAATCTTGGTTATGAGTTTAAAATCACATGAACAACAAGGCAGTTGTAATACTGATGTTAAGCTGTAGTCATGGTGTTAGTATGAGAATCTTCCAGACCTTCCCAAACAATGAAATCTTGCCAAACAATGAGATCTTCATGTCCTCTCACCTGAAGTCCAGGTTTTCTTTACTTTGTGTACTCAGGAATCAGTGAATATTGTAGTTTCAGGGTCGAGCAGATGGCTCAGTCACTAAAGGGCTTGCCTGCCAGTATGAGAATCTGAGTTTGGATCTCAGCACCACATCAGAGCTAATTCCAGTGCTGGGGAGGTGGAAGCGGGAGGATCCCAGGGGGCCTCCTGGCTACCTAGTCTATTCAGATTGGTGAGTTCCAGGTTAAAAAAAAAGGTGTGTATGCACTTGCCATACCAGCATGAGGGTTAGAGTCAGGTCCCAGGCACCCATGTAGACTCTGGGCAGGCGGGGGGTGGAGCCTCCTGTAATCCCAGCACTTAAGAAGCAGACCCAGGAGAGCCCTGGCTCAAGCTGGCTATCCAGACTTGTTGAACCTGTGTACTCTGGGTTCAAGTGAGAGACCCTGTCTCCATATGTAAGGAGGAGAGTGAGCAATGAAGACACTGACCACCAGCCTCCGACGTCCACACGCACATGCACATATATCCACATGCATGTCAACACACGCATGTGCACATACATCCACACACACATGCACCCACATGCATGTCAACACACGCATGTGCACACCATGCGTAAATACACACACAAAAAAACTTAATTTCCTCATTATTCCAATGCACTCAACTGAAAACATAGTCACCAATGCCTGAAAATGCCAAATTATTATTTTTTAATGATATCATTAACTATGTAACATCAAAGGTACCATTCTTTTAAAGATTTTATTTTTATTTATTTATTTATTAGAGATAGGGAGAGAGAGAGAGAGAGTGAGAATGGACGCACCAGGGCCTCTAGCCAGTGCAAATGAACTCCAGACACATGTGCAGCCACCATGTGCATCTGGCTTACGTGTTGTCTGGGGAATTGAACTGGGGTCCTTAGGCTTCACAGGCATGCACCTTAACTGCTGAGCCATCTCTATAGCCCGCCAAATTATTACTATTTTTTTTTTGGAGAGAGACACAGAGAGAGACAGAGAGAAAGGGAGAGGAAGACAGCTGCTGCGAACGAAATCCAGATGTGTGTGCCCCCTTGTGGTCAAATGTGGCATTGCGCCTTTGTGTCACTGCATCTGGCTAACCGTGGGACCTGGAGATTGGAACTGCTGGAGATTGGAACCAGGTTCTTAGGCTTAGGAGGCAGGCGCCTTAACTGCTAAGCCATCTCTCCAGCCCCAAATTTTTAAGAGAGAAAGCAAAGAATTTTGATCATTCATAGCTGTTGATTATGTTTTAATATAGTCCATGTAAATATAGTAATCCTGTTTTCTTATGATCCTCAGAATATATTTGAAGAGTGAGAAACAAACATTTTTAATTCTCCTTCAGTATCTAACTATGCTATTTGCTTTTTCTCATCTCTTAAACTCTTTTTCTCTTAGTTCTGTTGTATTTTGCTTTTAAATTCTGCCCTGATCATAATATCAGTTGTATTATGTTACTCAAGTTTTTAGGAAGTGAGAAACAGAGATCAAAGGTACATGCCTTGATAGCAGTTCCCTTTGCTATCAGAACTGTCCTGTGCCTGGTGTTCTTAAGGAAAATAACTGCTCTTTCATACTGTCCAAAGTGAATGAATGAATGGCAGTATGTTCACCAGCTGTTGACACCTTTTTACACCCTACCTTCCTTTAGCCAGGACAGCTGAGGAAAATGCCAGTGATGACAGAAAGAAGTTGTTTGGCCTGCAAGAAGTAATATGGACTATATATGCATACCCTCTTTGTTTAAATAGTGTTCAGAATCTATAAAATGTATCTTTGAAATGCTGATCATATATTTTAGTAATTGCATATTATCTTCTTTAAATTTGCTCAATTTGGGTTAAGAGGCATGGTTGTTGGTATACTTAAAAACTTTTTTTTTTTTTTTTTTTTTTTTTTTTTTTCTTGGTAGGGTCTCACTGTAGTCCAGGTTGGCCTGGAATTCACTATGTAGTCTCAGGCTGGCCTTGAACTCACTGTGATCCTTCTACCTCTGCCTCCCGAGTGCTGGGATTAAAGGCGTGCGCCATCACACCTGGCTCTGTAAAAACATTTTAATTGAATTAGAAAAATAAGTGAAGATAATTAAAACAAAAACAAAAACCACCAGTCCCTACAGTGTCTTTGTGTTGAGCTGTGTGTTTCCCACCATGCCTCTGCATACTGCACTGCTTTGTCTTGACAAACCCGAATGGCTGACAGGCTCTATGTCAGAGTAACGTGGTTCATGTTTTCCTGTGATATCTTCTGTACATCTCTGTAGACAGCTTTAACCTGTGCGTTATCTTTCGGAACAGAGTTGTCGCAGGCCTGCTGGTTCTTCTGCTATCCCTGGTTACTGTCACTACTGTCACCAAACGAGAAACTCCTTTGGTAAAGCAAGAGCTATTGGTTCATCTGTTACAGGTCAGTTATAGATTTTCAATACATTTTCTCTGAATAGTGGAGTAAAATGTACCTTAAAGTTTTATTTAAGCCAGACATGGTGGTACAGGCCTTTAATGCCAGCACTGGGGAGGCAGAGGCATGAGAATTCAAGTGAGTTCAAGGGCAACCTGGGACTATAGAGTCCTAAGTCAGCCTGGGCTAGAGTGAGACCCTACCTCTAAAGAGATAGAGAGAGAAAGAAAAGTTATATCTTGTTGTGGTCTTAAGAGGCCACTGGAGCTGGGCACATACCTTTAATTCCAACACTTGAGAGGGGATTGCCATGAGTTTGAGGCCAGCCTGAGACTACATAATGAATTCCGTGTCAGTTTGGGCTAGGGTGAGACTCTACCTGAAAAACCAAAAAAAAAAAAAAAAAAAAAAAAAAAAAAGAACAAAAGAAAAAGTGCCATTGTGTTCATGTCACCCAAGGCTTGTCACCTGAAAAGAAAATGTTCCGTTTAAGATGGCACTTACATTTGTCCTCTAAAAGGTATGAAATAACTAACAGGTCAACAAAAGTTGGCCAAAATGTGCCCATAGAGCAGAGGCTAAGGAGTCTTGAGAGGCATCTGGGCCAACCGCACATGAGCTGAAACATGCCTCCTCTGGGCTGAGGTGCTGTATTGCCCTCACTCAGCCAGTTGCTTTGAAGAAATAGCAGCTGAGGTTGCTGGTACAAAGACCAAGTTAAGACCTCAGTTGGTAGACTGGAGGATGCTGGGTAGTGGTTGTGGTATAATGAAAATCACCTTGAACTTGATGTTTCAAAATCAATCAATTCCCAGTTACACTTACGAATTGCACAGTTTTCAGTAAGTTGACTGCCGTTTGTTTTTTGATCTGCCAGTAGAGACAGTACCCAGAGATTGTGAGAACTAGGAATTATATAATATAATATTTCATGAAGTCCTATCTTTTTGTAGGTAAGGTTGGAAACCATTTGTTTTCTTTTTTAAATGAATAATCAACAAAATCTGGAGTTCTGACAGATCCATGAGTCTTCTCCACATAATCCCTCAGGGGCGGGGGAGATGACTCAGGGGTAAAAGGCACTTGCCTGCAAAGCCTGCTGACCCAGGTTCGATTCCCAAGACATTCACATAAGCCAGACTCAAAAAGTGGAGCATGTGTCTGATGTTCATTTGCAGTAGCAAAGGACCCTGGCGTGCCTACGCACACACACACCTGCACAAATGAATAAATAAAAATTTAAAAATAATCTGAAAGCAAAGCCATAGTCCCATAATATTTCCAAAACATTGTGAAATAAAAATGGACCATACTTAAGAGGTAATAGGTTAAATCTTAGAGAGCAAAAGAACTTACAAAGAAAATGTTCTTTGTCAAAGATCCTGTGGAGCCTTTAGAACGAAAGTGTGTTTCATTTTCCGTGATCCACTAATTGACTTTACACCAAAGCCCGAGTAGCTTTGACAGAATCCACCTTGAATAGTGAGAACTTTGACAGATGTGGATGTATCTGACTCTCACGCTAGAGGAGCAAAGATTATTATGCTAAAATTCTCACATGCTTTGTTAGAAATACCTCTGAGTATCTGTAAATCTTTTACAAAGTCCTTTCTTGCATTAGCTTTAGTAATTTGCATTAATTTTTGTACTGCCTGACATATTTTATTGGTCTTAAGACATACATTTTTTTTCTCATTTTAACTTTTCTGAAATTAGAATATGGCTTACAGTGAAAAGGATTCTAGGATTGTGTCATGGTTTTATTGACAGCATTTTTTGTTTCTTAATACCCTAAAAATGCAAGAGTAAAGTAAATATATCTCTAGAATCTGGTAAAGAGACTGCTTATTTAGACTCTGAGAGTTAATTTTGTTTATAGTCATAATTCAGCTCATTTCTTAAAAATGAAACGAAATCACTATTTCAGGGTTCAGCAGACATTTTTCTAAAGATCCAGATAATAATTATCTTAGGTTGGTGGGTTATACGCATTACTAAAACTTTTCAAGTCTGCCATTTTAGAGTAAGAGTGTCATAAATGAGAGAGTAAAACAGTACCTATAGAAACAACCTACAAGTTGTATTTTTTCAGCAACTACACTAATTTATAAATATTTTCTGAAGAGCATTTATTTTTTTGTGTTTCCCATACTAGGTAAATATTCAGGCCACCAAAATATGTTGGATGAATAAGTGGATAGTACTATACAGGAAGGCCAGATATGAGAAGTACTAAGTTATGTACAATAAACTACATACCTTTCATCTCTTTTTTTTCTATTATTTGAAAAACCTTTACCATTTATGATAAGTGGTTCTGAACAGAAGCTCTGTGATGACATGGGCAACAATCTCTCAAAAGTGTAAAATGCCTGTGTCGTGCTCATCCAGGGGGACCTGGGCTCACTCACTAGTAAAGGACTGACTCCTGTTTAAATAGCGTCCCAGCCACATTCCTCTTGTTCTTGCCACACTCCCTTTCACTACCTTCTGGTTTGCTTTTTCCAGATGCTGAGCACAGTGCTGTCGGTGTATGTGGTACACAGCACCCACAGCAGTCTGTTCAGAAAACAAGGGCTGCCCCTTCCCAATCAGATCCTGAGCTGGACAATGTTAGGTAAGTGGTCACTTCAGCCAAACGGGAAACTTTGCATTAAGTTAGTTGTCTTAAAAGTGTATGCCTATGCCTGGATTATTGCTGTTGAAACAAAAAGCTTTGTTGCACAAAAATAATGGGCAGCTGTTACTTCCTTCTCTTGCTGGACTGGACAGAGAAGATTAGATCTCTTGGGAATACACATGTTTTTGAGGCACTCTGGTTTGTCTTTATTGGTCTGGCTTATTTCATTTAACATATTTCATTGTTTTCCCCCTATCGGAGTTGCCTATATATTTTTATTTATTTCTATTGATTTTATTGTCACTATTGGAAGGGGGAGGAAATTTAGAATCAGTCTGCTGTTCTTTAAACACAAAGTTATTAATATGTTTATGTCACTCAGAATGGGGACTCTTGACCCCTTGCTACCACCTTATTATTCCATTAGATAAAAGTCAAATCCAAGATAATAGTAGTCACAGTGTTACAGAATTCATCTCATTTGAACTCACTTTCTGGGAATAGATATAACTCAATGGCAAGAGGGTGATTGGCATATGCAAGGCCCTGGGTTCAACCCCTAATGTTGAAACCAACAATAAAACAAACACTAGAACCGACTTTTAAAATAAGAAATAATGAAATCCTATTCTTCCTGCTAGAATACATATGAGAAGATGATAACATAATTAGAAATACCTATACATCTTAAAAAAAACAACCAGAATCTATGTTAAAAATATAACTTGTGGGCTGGAAAGATGGCTTAGCAGTTAAGGCACTTGTCTGTGAAGCCTAAGGATCCATGTTCTACTCCCAGGTCCCATGTAAGTCAGATGCACAGAGATGAGGCAAGTGCAAGGTCACACATGCCCACTAGGTGGCGCGTGTCTGGAATTCAATAATAGTGGCTGGGGTCCTGGTTCCCCAATTCTCTCTCTGTCTCCCTCTCTTTAAAATAAAATAAAAATAAATGTGTGTGTGTGTGTGTGTGTGTGTGTGTGTGTGTATATATATATATATATATATATATATATATATATATATATATATATATATATATATATATATATGACTTGTATGGTCTCTAGCAAGAACTTACAGTGAAATTATCTTTTTATTTAACTTAGTTTCTAAGATGCTTATTAGCAATGATAGCAGCTAGCCCTCACTCAGCTGGTTGTCAGGCACTGTGCACATGTAGCATTTTATAGGTGAAGCTGCAGTTAAAACTCAAGTTGTTAATGTTATCCCTGTTTAACAGATAAACGTCTCAGATGGGTTAACGGACTTGTTTCACAGTTAAAACGTGTAATTCATCAGGATTTCATCCCTAGTCCTCATATTTTGGGGAAGAGGAGCATGTGTGTGCTCCTTGTCTGAAGGAGACACTGGGTGGGGCTGTGTTCTACTGTCCCACCACCCTTTCCACCTGCCTTGCCTCCACTGCAGCAGTGTTTTGTCTGATTCTGAAGGAGAGATGACTGCACTTCCTAAGATGACCCTTACTCCAACTCCTGTGTGTGGGGAAGCCATTCTTTCCTGCTTACAGTTTCCAAGTAACACAGTACAGCTCTCAATTCATACTTGGTAGTGGGAAACCTTGGAGGAGGGTTAGGCAAAGTCAGTCTCCAGGGAACAAGCTGCCTTTGAACTAAGACACAAGTCTCTAATTATAAGACAAGTTGCTGAATCTTGAGTACTACACTTAATTTTAAGAGAAAATAATAAATTATTCATCTGGGAGTTAGCATTATCACAGTGATCAGTCTGAATATAAGTTGAGAAACTCTGAGTTATTTAAGCCAAAGCATATTTAGAATAATAAAGTATAATTTTAGTTAACCTGAAGAAATCACTAAGTCAAATGTAGCTTCACGTTAGAGCTCACGCACATTTGGATCGCATGAAGGAAGTGGATTACTTAGGGCTCCCAAACGAACCCCGAACCCTGAGCCCCGTGGCTCTCAAAGTGACCATGACTCCTTTTTCTTTCTTGCAGCCTCCTCCTTGGTTGTGCCGCTGCTGAGTTCTACAGTTCTCTTCCAGCGGCTGGCCAGCATCTTCCTTGCCTTGATGCCAACCTACCTGCTTCTGAGCACAGGGTAGAAACAAGTTTACATTTTGTATTCTCCAGTCATAGTTACATTTCTACTGGTACTGGCAAAATTTAAATGCTAACTTAACTTTTCTCCATTAGTGTGTGTAAGCTCTAGAAATGAAACTATTTTCTAAATCTTAAGAGATAAATTATACTTTCTGCTCTATTTGTGGACTGTAGATTATTTGATCTATAATCTTCTGTTTTCTTTTTCTTATTATGTTCATATTATTGCCTGTTACCTTTTTATTTACTGAAGTTGCTAAAATTTTATTTAACTATGGTGTAGAAAGTGTGGTGGATTATGGATGGATATTAAGTCAATGATTTAGAAGAATTTGCATTTTGTTGCATTTTATTCATGCATTTAAAAATTATGTTTGAAAGCTCATTGGCAGGGTGCTTGCCTAGTGGGTACAAGTCCTAGGTTCAACCCTCAGCACTGTTGAGAACAAAGCACAAAAGCTCTCAAAAGATTAAACGTTTGTTCTTATTTGAATGTGGTATTTTTGTGTATATTCTTCCTCTTATATGTCTCTGCCTCTCTCTATCTCCCGTTGTCAAGTAAATAAATAAAATATTTACATGCCCATCTCAGATTTAAGAATTGTTATCTTTGAAAAACAAAAAAGAAGATAAATTACTTCTAACCCATTATTTGGGATGACACACATGTTTTATTGAGATCACACCTATAGGGTAGCTGAAGGAAATAGTTTGGGGGGCTAAGAAATAGATGATAAATGCCTACATAGTTACTTAATAATGAATTAGCCTTTTAGCTTTAATCTTTAACATTCTAATGCAATAATCTTCTCCACAGGAATGTATAGATTAAAAATGTAAACAAAGCCAGGGATGTTGGCACATGTCTATAATTACAGCTCTCAGGGGGCTGTGGCAGGAGTATTGTGAGTTTGAGGCCAGCCTGGGCTGCCTAGTCACAAGAGCCTGGTGAGAGTGCTTGTCTAGCATGCACAAAGGCTGGCCCTTATACGAAACAACTTAAGAGACAGATCTAGTCTGCTAGATTGGAACTAGAGTAGAGAAAAATGAAAAGATAAAGTTGGATTTTGAGCAAAAACAGCTATTTCATAATGAAGTGTGAGCTAATCATGTAACTCTCCCTGGGACTAAGTATGCGGTTTTTGAAATAACCAACTTAATGATTTTGAGACACTCAAAGCTGATTATCACGAGCATATTTGGTTTATTTTAAGAAATTCTGAAACGTGAAAGTTCATGCCTGGAATCAGAATATTAATGCTGAGTGTGACCTTATTAATGATGCATACAGAGAGCCATTATTCAACATCAGGGCTTATATTTAGCTCTGTGAGAAGGGGGAGGGGAGTCTTGAAGCAGCACTCTAATCACAAGTTAGGGCAGTTCCTCGATGACACGGCAGTGCAGCATAAAGTGCGGCTTTCTCTGTAATTAGTGTACATGCAGGATATGGAATTCTTAAATGCAGCTTTGTTTTACTATAGAAATAAAGCCTTGGTGATCCTACCTTGTAACAATACACCCCTGATTTAATGAATAAAGAAGACTTGGTTTTAATCAACCCTGAATTGTTTTATGCATATGAAAGCCATTGTAATAGTTGAAAATGATTTTGAGCTAAACATTTCCCTCTGAAATTTTGTTGACACGATCCCTTAGCTTAGTAGACTATAATGTAAATCTAAATACCTTTTCAGCCCTGTTCAACCTACACAGAGACCAACAACAGATCTTAATTTAGCACATTCCTAATTTCTTTCTTCAAGCCCACAATGGCATGTTATTCATATTTCAGTTTATTAGTTCAGCTTTGCAGGTTCTCTATTGTTTTAAGTGATAAAGTTCCATAATAAGATTGTCTTTTTAAAAATATTTATATTTATTTATTTATTTGAGAGAGGGAAAGAGGCAGAGAGAGGGAGAGAAAGAGAATGGGCACGCCAGGGCCTCCAGCCACTGAGAACAAATTCCAGACGCATGCACCACCTTGTGCATCTGGCTTATGTGGGTCCTGGGGAATCGAACCAAGGTCCTTTGGCTTTGCAGGCAAATGCCTTAACCGCTCAGCCATCTCTCCAGCCCAAGAAGATTCTCTTTATCTGATTTTCTCATCTACATTTTACAAAAGAAAATGACCATAGCTCTATGCATAATACTGTAAAATTTATGTCTTTCTGATGTCTTGAGCACTGGACAAGATGTTCAGAGAGAACTATTACTATAATGCAGGCATACAATCGAGCTATAAATTGCTATAAAGTAAGGACTGTATTTTACAGTGTTAGACAATTACAGAATGGAACAATTAAGTTTTATGAGTAAAGTTATGATTGTATGATGTTAATGACCAGAATGACTAGAGTCTGAGTTGGGGAACTGAGTTGATAACATCAAACTCTATGGAAAAAATGACCAGGATATAAGCATTAATTTGTAACAATGATACCACACACTTTAGAAAGTAAACATAAGGGAGAAAAATATTATTAGCTGTATTATTGCTAATGTTAGGGAATATTTCCTTCCATTTTTAACTGTGCTTTTTTTTAGTTCTTTTTTATTTTTATTTTATTTATTTATTTATTTATTTATTTATTTAATCAATATATATTTTTTATTAAATTATTCTGATTTTACATTCATAGAATTGGTACCATTGTCCTCCTCCCCTTCCTCCCACCTTCAAAGGGGCCCTCATCAATGGGGAATGTGTATCATGCATTGTGAGTTTGCTCAAGAGTTCTGGTGGATGGGTCCCAGTCTCTGTGCATAATGCCCCAACTTGTGACTCTAACAATCTTTCCGCCCCCTCTTCCGCAAGTTTCCCTGAGCCACATTGGGGTCATTTTAGTTCTGCTTCCTTGATGAGGTTTTGGGAGCCTCTGTGTCTCTGGATATCTGGCTTATGATTGGAGTTGGATGTTCTCTGTGTTTATCTCCTTCAGCCTTTTTCTGGTGTTGTGATCGCCTTGAGCGCTGTATTCTTGCCCTTCCCCTGCGTTGTTCTATGGTTTCAGCTGGTGAGGTGTGGTTAGCTGATCCTCCCTTCAGGTTCGTTGTCCACCTGAAAAGAGATAAGCAAATTCTCCAATGGAGAAAGAAGTTAGTACTAGATAGAAGGGACAACCATATATGTTTTGGGGGGAACTTTATATGCATTGGCTCTCTTCTAGCCCACATTTGGTGGCCTCTAGATCTTGGAGACTGAGCTCATTTTTTGTACATGGCTTTGACTTATTTCCCAGTTCCAGCAATGAGTTCCATTCCACTGAATGGATTTATTAGCCAAATCAAGAGCAGTTGGTTACCCACCATGGCTGTTTGCCACTACTGCACTTGTATGAGCATTACGTCAGATTGTTTCCTGCTGGGTATCTTAGACTGCAAGTTGTTTGGACCAATGTCAGACATTTTCCCCCAGTTGCTCGTGTAGCACCCTCTGGTACTATTTATTTTTTAGAGAGAGAGAGAGAGAGAGAAAGAGAGAGAATTGGTGTGCCAGGGCATCAGCCACTGCAATCAAACTCCAGACACTTGTGCCACCTAGTGGGCATGTGTGACCTTGCATTGCCTCACCTTTGTGCATCTGACTTATGTGGGATCTGGAGAGATGAACATGGGTCCTTAGGCGTCTCAGGCAAGCATCTTAAACACTAAGGCATCTCTCTAGCCCCTTAACTGTTTTTTGTTTTAAAGATTTTTCAATTTTTATTTATTTATTAGAGACAGAGAGAGGAAGAGTGAGAACAGGCGTGCTAGGACCTCTAGCCACTGCAAACGAACTCGAGACATGTGCACCCCCTTGTGCATCTGGCTTATGTGGGACCTGGAGAATCGACCCAGGGTCCTTAGGCTTCGCAGGCATGCGCCTTAACCACTAAGCAATCTCTCCAGCCCCCCCTTAACTGTTTTTTAATATAGAATTAATCCTATCTTATAAACCACTTTGGATATTTATTGCTTCTTATTTTGGAAGCATATGGGTCAGAGGTTTCCTACTCACTGTTTTAATAGGTGTTTAATATTTTATGACATCAACACACCTTTATTTACTTAGCCATTGCTCTTTTTTTAAAGTTTTATTTATGTGTGTGTGCACATGTGTGAGCATGTACACATGTACATACATGTGGAGGTCAGAGGACACTTTGAGGTGTCTGTGTTCCACCTTTGTTGAGACAGGTTCTCTTGTCACTGCAGAAAAATTGCCAGACTGCAGTTAAATGTCAGTCTAGCTGGCCCATGGGCTTCAGATTGTCCTGGCTCCACCTCCCTTTGTCCTACGCACAGTAAGATCACAGATGCACACACCACTTTATATCTGGCTTTATGTGGGTGGTGGACAATTGAACCCAGATGAGCAAGTTTGCAAGCAAGTTTCATGAACTGCTAACATACCTTCTCAGTCTCATTCCTCTAATTTAGTAGTTGTTTATTTCCAAGTTTTATTTATTTTTGAGCTGTATTTTTAGCATAGTCCTTTTATGTAGTTTACATGTGTCCTTTGTTCACTTTTTAGTGTGGTACCTAAAGGGGGCCGTTGAACACGAACTTTTTAAACTTCCACTGTCTTAACAGGGCCATTTAATATTATCTCTAACAAACTATGAGGGGTTCTATGTCATTGTATCCTTAACACTATCAAATGCTACTTTAACAATCTTTAAAGAGCCCTGCTTTGTACCCTTTTCAGTCCTTTTACTAGTGCTTTTTTTCTTGTGTATGTCGTCTATGTTCCTATTCTAGGACATTCTACAACTTACATACCAAGGGATTGCACACGCTTTATCAAGCCTCAATGTTTGTGCCAGTTGCCAGTGTTTTACTTTTACTGTTATGGTAGAGTGGAAAGCATTTTGTTTCTTTTGCATTTTCATGTTCAGGAAATAGTGTCATATAGTTCATAGTTCAATGATTGGAAAAGTAAAAAGAGAAACAAGGTTCTACTTTGTCTTCGTTTTGTAACTTCCAATTCTGTTAGTAACTAATTTCAAAGTACTTCCTGTGAGCTGGACTTGCATAGTAACCAGACAGGCTCTGCTTTCAGGAGTTTACAAATTAGTAGGAAGTGTACACAAGTTAACATGTGATTAAAACAGTATGGGAAGTGTTCTAATAGAGCCTTTTGGGACTACTGAGGGGCAACACTCATCCTAAACTAGAGCAGAAGCAGTTTGGACATTTCCCCATATTTGTTCACTCCAGCTTACTGGGGTGTCCATACATTATATAATCCTTTTCCTGTGGATGTGCTTGGTCCCCATGTCTTTATTACCCCTTCTGTAAATATTAATATTCTAACAGTCATCTTTATAATGAGAGTCATAGAACCAGTGTCTGGTTTCTTTCTCAGGGTCAATCCCTAGAAATAACCCTCCTGGGTTATGGCTTGTGAATGTTGCTGAGGTTCTTGACACACGGTTTTAGATGACCTTCCAGAGTGTGTGTGGCCTCGTAGAGTGTGTCCTTCGTGACACTCTTGTTAACACTACGCTTTTAGTATTGACACACAGGACAAATAAATATGGTGATTCATTATTGTTATCAAATCAAGAACAGTTATTGACAAATCCAAACATTTTCATGCAGTGTCAAAACTGAATTTGAATGAACTTTTCTTTCCAACCCTTTCTGGATAACCCAGAGAACTTAGAAGTGTTATCACGGTTATTTTAAGAAAGAGTCCCTTTGTTTAATGTCTCTTCTTTTCTCTCTGTCCTTCCCTTCCTCCTCCTCCTAGGTACGAAGCTCTCTTTCCACTAATGTTGTCCTGTCTGATGTTTACCTGGATACATGTGGAACAAGAAACCCTGCAGCAGTCTGGAGTTTCCTGTAAACAGAAGGTAGCCATCAAACTCATTTTTGTATTTTACAACTATCAAAATATGCTCCACGCTATAAGGAAGTTACCATGTTATTTCATCAAAAATTATTTTGACTGGGAATTTTTTTTAAAGAACAGCATTTCTTTTTTAAAATATATTTTATTTATTTATTTGAGATAAAGAGGCAGATAGAAAGAGAGAAAGAGAGAATGGGCATGCCAGAGCCTCCAGCCACTGCAAATGAACTCCAGATGCATGCGCCTCCTTGTGCATCTGCTTACATGGGTCCTGGGGAATCTAACTGAGGTCCTTTGGCTTTGCAAGCAAGCACCTTAACTGCTAAGCCATCTCTCCAGCCCTGCCTTCTTTTTTTTTAATTTAAATAATTGATTTGCAAATAGATTTGACAGAATGAAGAAAGATAATTACTTTATTTTTAATAATACTTTTTGGGGGGGATTTTTGAGGTAGGGTCTTGCTCTAGTCCAGGCTGACCTGGAATTCACTATGTAGTCTCATGCCTGGCCTCAAACTCATGGTGATCCTCCTACCTCTTTGCCTCCTGAGTGCTGGGATTAAAGGCATGCGCCACCATGCCTGGCTTATTTTTATCATACTTTTTAAAAAATATGTTTTGTTTATTTATTATTTGAGAGAGAGAAGGTGGGAGAGAGAGAGAGAAAATGTACACACCAGGGCCTGCAGCCACTGCAAACAAACCCCAGATGCATGCTCCCCCTTGTGCATCTGGCTTATGTGGGTCCTGGAGAATCGAACTGGAATCCTTTGGCTTTGCAGGCAAAGGCCTTAACCACTAAGCCATCTCTCCAGCCCCTTATCATACTTTTTAATATCATATTATCCCTGGCTGTAGGGTGACCAGGACACTAAGAAATTAGGTATTTGAAATAGGGATGGGAAAGTGGAATGCTTACATAGGATAGGAAAAAGACCAATTTTCACTGTATATATAATAATGTCACAACTGAGTTCAGTGTGTTTTTAGCAACATGTTTTACCTTTCAGCTCATTTTATTAAGGTGTAATTAAGCTATAGAGGATTTATTGCTAATTGTTGTTGTAGGCCCAGGATAAATTCTAGCCATGGTAATATGGCTGTTGTTAATTCGTATAGAAGTAAACCCACTGTTACTGTGTAGTCGTATATTAATATGTTTCTTACTGCCTCACAGCTCACCAGTGTCCAGTTCTCCTATAATACAGACATAGGTCAGCTTCGACAGCTCCATCTGGATGACATCCGCAGGGCCTTTTTCCTCGTATCCTTTGCTGGGACTCTTCAGGTCTGCTGCCCCCGTTTAATAGCAAGAAGATATAGAAGGTGCTTCTGCCTTCAGGGAATGGTGGTGTGATATTAGAGACTATCTTACTCCTCTCTCAACAATACCTTTCTCATAGATAGAGTTCTCTCATATCAAAGTGTGGGAGGACCTGAGGATTTACCTTAGTGGTAGAGTGCTTATACAAAGGCCCAAGTTTAATTTCTAGTACTACAAAAATATATATAATTTAACTAGGTTCTTAGTAAGAAATTTGGAACACCAATTTGTGTGGATAAACTCCATTTGTCAGAGCAAAATCCAATTGCAGGCAGCCCTGGAGCTGTGGAACAGCTGTGTATTGTTCTTACAATTCACTGTCTCAAGGTTGTTATTACATATGCATAGTTAAAAAACATAAAATATAATAGCTAAAGCTGAATTTTCAATTTTAAGCTCCCAAAAGCAGTCTGATTTCTCTCACCCTAGAAGGAATCATGGTTATGAATTTGTATCTGTTTGCGTGCCTCATGTGAAAGAAACATATGTTGTCTCACAAGGGTTACTTGATTATATCCAGGGTGGTGCTGTGAAAATTATCAGAACTGGAGGTTTGAAAGACAGTACTTCGGGAAGACTAGCTTTCCATATTCAGCTGAGGTAAAATTAACCAATAAAATTATATTTAAGGTATATATCTTGATGCTGGACATACATTGTGAAATGATCATAAGCTCATTAATGTATCCCTTGTCTCACTGAATTATTAATTTCTTCATTCCTTCCCTCCTTCTCCTCTTATTATTTTATTTCTCCTTTTTCTTATGAGAGTAAATACGATCAACTACCTTATCAAATTCAAATCTGCAGTGAAGTATAGCAGCTGTAGTCACCATACTGCACTTCAGATCCCCAGACCTTATTTATTTATGTCATTGAATTGAAACTTTATCCTTTGAGCAGCATTTCCTCTTTTCCCTTCCTCCCAGCGCTGTCTCCTGTCACTCTGTTGTCTTCTTCTAACACTATTCTAGTTGCTACATCTAAGTAAGATCATTTTCAGTGGGGGGGGGAGGTTGGAGAGATGGCTCAGTGGTTAAAGGCACTTGCTTCCAAAGCCTTATGGCCTGGGTTCAGTTCCCCAAGACCCACATAAAGCCAGTGGCACATGTGACTAGAGTTCATTTGAAGTGAGCAGGAGGCTCTGGCTCTCTCTCTCTCCCTCTGCCTCTTTTCTCTCTCTCAAATAAATAAAAAATTTTAAAAGATCACATACTGTTTTTCTTTCTGTGTCTGACTTACCTTGGTTAGCATTGTGTCCTCCAGGGTCATGCATGCGGTCATGTGTGGCAGGTTTCCATTACATAGGTATCTTTGCTCACTCGCCATCGTTGAAGGACATTCCCGTTCTTGCCGTGCTTGGGCTGTTGAGCAGCCTCTGCAGTGACCGTGACAGGACACATGTCTCTTTAGGGTGCTCACTTCATTTGTTTGGTTATCTACCCAGATGGAGTGAACTGCAGGATCGTGTGGTAGTTCTAGTTTAGATCTTGAGGAGCCGTCATACGATTTTCACACCGTTTTCCTTCCCTGAAACCTCTTTTTGTGTGTGTGATCTTGAAGCTCCCCAACCTCCATGGTTAGCCTGCTCCTCTTGCTGTGCTTGCTGGTTTCCATCTCCTCCTCTAGCAGTGGCAGACACGCTACGCCTCGGATAGCTCCTTTTTCACTCGGACCTTTCTCCTAGCCTCAGGAGCCTTATGTCCATCATCCTCTAGGGCATCACCAAATAGATATCTCAAACTAACATGTGCTGCTCTTTTCCAGAGTGACTGTCACCACTACACCTCATGTCATTTAGTGACGTCATGATGCTCCCAGTCACCGAGGCCTTCCACATTTGTCGTATTTATCTGCTTCCTATGGAAATCCCACGGGCTCCTTCGCTCCTCATTTCCATTATCACTTTACAAGTTCCGACTTCCTGTCGCTGATGTGAGCTATTTGCAAAAGCTCTCTCAGTCATTTCTAGCCTGCAGTTATTTGTCTCAGTAATGATTGTGTATCACACAACCACAGATTTCCTTTTGATCAAGCCATCCACATGAAATGTTTGCTTCTTAATACGTGTTTTCCACAACAAGTTCAAGTCTAAAGTTTTCTTTTTTATTAACATATATCTTTCCCCTCCATTTTTCACTATGTCCTTTAATAAGTCAGTTGTTGTTCTCATACCTACTTACTGTTTTATATCATTTATTTTCCTGTGGATTTTGTCACCACATGAGCACTTCAAGACTATTTTATTCACATTTATAGGCTTTCCTAGCTCCGTCTCTGACATATACTAGACAGTAAACATTGATTGCATAGATGGTTGGTTCAGTGAATAGGTGCATGATTACCCGTAAGGCTCAACTCACTAATTCGCATGAAAGTTGTCAGGATTCAAACTTCAGGGTCTTTCTACCAGTTTTGTTTGCACTTGCTTAATGATAAAATAGCCAACATTTATTGAGGTCATCTAGCAAGCCAGGCACTATTCTGAGCACTTAATAATAGCTGTAAACACTGGATACAGCAGGATTAAAAGCTATATTTTATTATTGTGTTAATACAAATCAAATTTTAAGATTTTATCCAAAATGTTTAGCATTTTCTCATCTCATGCTCTCCTGGAATTATTTTAAAGTATGATAATCCTGTTTATTTTTGAGCCTTTGGAGAACTTTAGTATGCATGTCACATAATGGGTATGTGACAAGCATGTATGAACTAAAACTGTCTTGCATCTAAAGATGTCTGATGTACTAGGTCTGAATTCTTCTTTTGAAAAAGTCATAAGCAGCTGTCTACAGATACAGTCCAACTTGCCGATGCTTAGGAAGAGGAAACTCGCCTTCTCAGAGTGACCGATGAGGCGAGATGACTGTCCCTGCAACATCATGTGCAGCGCGTTGCTTCTTCAGCCAGTGTGTTCAGTGCGCCACCCCCAGGAAGACAACCAGCCATCCCCATAAGACAGCTCGTGATCAGTGAACAAGTGGAAAAGGAAATTGCACTAGTATAGCTGTCACGACTTATGTAAATGAAGAAGCTTGTGAATCTTGACTTCCTTGACTCTGCTTAGGTCTTCTTCTTAGTGGTAGCATTTTTTGGAACTGGAAATATCGCTTCAATTAACAGGTAATTCTAAAAGAAAACAGCAGCTGGTGACCAGCCTGGGCTACCTAGTGAGTTCCTAGTCAGACCGACAGAGAGAGGGAGAGGGAGAGAAGGAGAGATCCAATCCCCAAAACAAACACAAATAAACACAGCAAATCGGGATGTGCCTAGTCTGCCATTCTGGCCTTGTTTTATTTGCTCAAGGATATAATTTGGAGATAGACATACAGGTATACTTGGTTCATTTTAATGGCTTCAACATTTTTCCCCACTGTGTTGCATTCTTGTGTTTAAGTAAGTGCAGATTTCAGAGAGATTAGTTTAGACACAGTTTTACCAGAGTATCCTTTTAAAGTTATGACCTGAATACTCAATTCTGTGTGTCTCCTGACTGTCTAGCTTTGACCTTGCCTCTGTGTACTGCTTCCTGACCGTGTTCAGTCCTTTCATGATGGGAGCCCTGATGATGTGGAAGGTTAGTCTTCTCATTTTGTCATTGGCCTTAAATGATTGATTTTAAGATAAGAATTCACTATGATATTGGGATTATGTAACATGTGATCTTAAGATCATAAAGTCATTGTGCCTTGGAAAGGTGATTCCCATTCCGACTTGGCATGATAATGCTGCTGACTAGAGGCAGACAGCCCTCTAACCCTTACTTCCAAATACAGTTCTTTGCTTCACCCCTAAGACAAGTTGGCTGCAAACGAGCAAGGATTCTGTGTTAATCCCAGGAAATCCTATGGGAGGTACTTGAAGCCTGCAGGGAAGCTGTGATCAAAACTGCAGGGCTCTGGAGCTCCCTGCCTCCATGAGTCCTTAAATGTGGGGTGGATCTGGAATTCCAGTCAAAGATACGCAGAGTGCTGGAGCTCTGCCTAGAGTTCCTGAGTCTGCTTGCTTGCTGGTGTGGCTTGTGGCTTTTCTCTCTCTGCTTGGACCTGTGAAAGTGGGCCAGCTTCTTCTGCCATTATGGAACTTCCCCTCTATCTTCGATAAATCCTGTCCTCCATAACTGTGCCTGGTTTGGAGGTTCATCTCAGTGACCTGTCTGCTATATCCACTGAGGAGGGCCCTCAGTGAAATAGGGGCAGGGAGGAGAGAAATGATGGTGCCAACATATGATGTGTCTGTACAAAGTTTTTACTTAATAGTAAAAATTTAAGGACTGGAGAGATGACTTTGTGGTTAAAGCACTTGGTAGAAAAGCCAAAGGACTCAGGTTCAATTCCCTAGGACCCATGTAAGCTAAATGCACAAAGTGGCACATGCATATAGAGTTGATTTGCAGCAACTGGGAGGCCCTGGTGTGCCCATTCTTTTTCTCCCTCTCTCCCTCCCTCTTTCTCTCTTCGTCTTTCAAATAAATAAATAAATAAATAAATAATTTAAAAAATTTAAAATACGTTGTTGAGTCCTCCATTGACTTCATGTGCCAGGCACTGAGTGTTAATGGTGCAGAAACATTGACATAATCTCAGCTTTTAGACATGGAGACTTCAGTGGGATGTGGGTCCACACTCTTCCTCTTCTCTAAGCTCATTGTACTTACCCTGTTCCCACTACCCCATTCCTCATCCATGGTGCCTGGCACATTGTGTGTAGTTAGCACATACGTATATAAATATCAGATCATGGGACCAGAGAGATAGTTTACTGGCTCAGTATACTCACTGTGAAAGCATGAGGGCCCAAAACCACTTGAGTTTGAATCTCGCACATAAACAGCTGGGCATGGGCACATGTTCCTGTAACTGCAGTCCCACAAAGGGCAGCAGAGAGCAGGCAATCACCTGGCCTTGCCAAAAGCAGCACGTTCTGGTGTCAGTAAGAGACTGTGGTTCCGATAAGGATGGGAGCAAGAGTGGTGGAGGAGGACACCCACCGCTTCTCATCCACCCGCTGTAGGCGAGGTGAGCACTAGTGATCACATAAAGTGCTGCAGGGCACACACACCACGTTACACACACGCACAAGCAAATAAATGTGAAGATCATATAAGTTAGACTTGATGAAGGTATATGTACTCTTAGGAGTTTTCTTACTGCATTAGCATGGCTGCATGCTACTACACTAATCCAATTGCAAGTTTAGGAAATGTTAAACAATGTCTAGCATTTCCTCATATCCCAGTCTCTATTCTCTTTGTGTGCTGCTTATGTGTTAGTGCGTGTCTGTGAACACACACTTGTACGTATGTGCACTTGCATGTGTAGGCCAGAGAACCACCCTGATTAGTGTTTTTCAGCTGCCTTTTTTATTTATTTATTTTTTTAATTTAAGACAGTCTCTCATTGACCTGGAACTCACCAGTTAGGCAAGTCTGACTGGCCTGTGAACCCTGGAAATCCACCTGTCTCCATCTCCCAAATGCTGAGATGATGGGCACCCATCACTGTGCCCAGTTGTCTTTTTTTAAGCGTGAGTTCTAGGGTTAGAACTCATGTCCTCATGTTTACAAGGCAAGCCCTTTACCAACTGAGCTATCTGCTCAGTCCCCATTCTCTGTTCTCTACTGCATTATTTTAAAATGTTATATTTCCTTAATAGTCCTTCATGTTTTTTTAAGTAAATATTTTTCTGTTTATTTTTATTTATTTGAGAATGACACACAGACAGAGAAGGAGGGCAGAGAGAGAGAGAGAAAGAGAGAGAGAAAGAGAATGGGTGCACCAGGGCCTCGAGCCACTGCAAACAAAACTCCAGGTACATGTGCCACCTTGTCCGGCTTACGTGGATGCTGGGGAATCGAGCCTTGAACCGGGGTCCTTACACTTCACAGGCAAGCGCTTAACTGCTAAGCCATCTCTCCAGTCCTCATTCATGTTTTTAATGATGGTTGTTCTTTTCTCAGTCTATTAAAGATTATGAAAATAATTAAACCTAAGAATAAAAGCTCAAATTAGAATATTAGATATTCACTCTCTGGTGCAGTTGGGTAAGCTGCAACAGCAAGTTTTGTTGACTGATGTGCTTATCTGGAAATCCTTGTGTTTGACCTCTGTACTATTCATATGTTCTTTCCTTGGGAAAGATTCTCATGCCTTCTTGAACATCATACATTTTCCACAGCCCCTTCCCATCATTTGAAAGAAATACCTCAAAATATTAATTAACAGTATTGGCTCTAGATTATGAATTTTCAAACAGTAAAATCTTTGTACTTTGCTGTAATTTTAAATTTAATACATTGAGTGCAGTTTGTTATCAGAAAGCACTTGCCTAGCACACACAACTCCCTGAGTTCAATCTCTGACACCACCAAAAAAATGTCATCACAAAAGCAGTGACACTGTAGTATGAAGTAGCGAGGTAATTTCAAAGATCAGTGCATCAAATTACCATGCTGCTTACTTATTTTATGTGCGTGCTTCATATCCCCTTAGAATAACTTAAACATCGTCTAGAGGAATACCACCATAAACACACACACCCAGTCTCTTTGGATCTCGGCAACCTGGCTAGTACTTGGATGGAGGAAAAATTTAAACGTCATCATGCATTATTTGATAATGTCAAATAGAACAAAACTTTCAATCTATTTTTATTTGGAATATGTGTTGGTGCCTATTATCTTTTATGCTTTGTGTGTTAATATAGATTGTTAAGTCAGTTTCATTACTGTTTGATGTTGCTATATCATACTTTTATTTTGATGTTTGCCCATCAGTAGTATATATAGAGGTTATTTGAAAGATTTAAAGTATTTCTATGAGCAGAAATAGTATTTCTTCCAAATATCTGTTGCCAATGACATCATCTATTGTTTTTGCGATAGATTCTCATTCCCTTTGTTCTTGTGATGTGCGCTTTTGAAGCCGTTCAGTTAACCACACAGCTGTCATCAAAAAGGTAAGATCAGTGAGTAGCAGCACTGGGTTTCTCCACTGTCAGCAAACGAGAGACCATTTGAAGACATTTCTAGTGGCTGCTAGAAATGCCTTGTAACATAAGTTATTTATGACAACAATGAGAACTAGTTCACCCTTTAGACACAGTGCATTTGTCATTCAAGGACATTGGCTAATTCTGGTCTCTTAGCAGAAAAATAAGCTTTCTGAGCATAAAATATCAAAATATTATTCAAACAAACATAAACATAAATTTTATAAAACATAAAACATAAATGTTATGTATTACAGTTAATTACTCATTTGTTATAGACATATTGGTGTCTACAAAAAAATAAGAGCTCTCATTCCAACTTCTTCTGTCTTAATTCTCAAGGATATATTAAATAAATTTGTCAACATTTTTTCATTTGTATGGTTTGAAATTAACTTCTGTGTACCATCATTTGCACAATAATTATTATAATTTCTTGGTCTTGATTTTTGCACATTTGACAAATGAGCTAGGAAGATCCTTCCTGACTTTGAGAGATTTCGGGAGTAGTCAGTCTGAAGCAATCAAGATTCCCAGAGAGATGCTGTCAGCTTATCTCTTTGCTTCTTTTAACCAGTGAAATTGCCTCCTCAGCATAGGGATTCTCCAAAACACACTTGATCTAAACCTGAAGCTTCTCCACAGTTCTGTTGTTTGTGAATCAAGCTGGCATAGTGGATGCTGAAATAATGAAGAGTATTTAACATAAATTTGCACGTTCTTGCTGATTTTAAGCTAGAACTGAGTTTAGCATAGAATTATGCATACACCATAATTTTTTTTAAAAAGTTTTCTTTTACTGTTTAGAAAGAGTAAAGGTCTCATTTCTAGTTTGAATGTACTCTTTCAGGATATTTACATGAATTTAATAGTTAAAGGCATTTATGCCCAGTCAGTATCATATAGTAGACAGTTACATGCAATGAAAAGTATAAGCGAATAACATAACTTTGCTATATGTCTGTTAGTAAATAAGCTTTTCAGAAGAAATTTTAATTTTAGGCTTGAATAAAAAGAACTGGGGACAGTAAAATGAAAAGTACAAAGCTCATCGAAGTGTGAATTGCATACCTGTGACATATATCTGTGTGGGGGGGCAATTTTAACTTGAAGGTAATGCAGTGTAAAACTAAACACAAAAGCAGAAAACGGAACAAGAGGAGGTTAAGTAAAGGTTTTATGAAAGTCTTCTCTCTTGACCTTTAAACCTTTGAAAGACATTGACATTTCCCCTGGATATGAAACACACTCCTCAAATTCAATATGTCATCCACTAAACCCAGCGACTCCCTTTCTTCCTCCTTATGTAGTCTCATGTTAGGTGTTCTTCTGTGTAAGGCAAAGCCCAGCCTTCCCTCACTGCCACATCTGCTGGTTAAGTGTCACTCATCTCTTCCCTTCCTGTCCACATCTTCACAATCTCACTAGTTAATGGTGGTAATCATTTTCTTCCAGTTCTTAAAAGACTAGGGCAAGCCGGGCGTGGTGGCGCACACCTTTAATCCCAGAATTTGGGAGGCAGAGGTAGGAATATCGCCGTGAGTTCGAGGCCACCCTGAGACTACATAGTTAATTCCAGGCCAGCCTGGGCTAGAGTGAGACCCTACCTCGGAAAAACCAAAAAATAAAAATAAAATAAAATAAAAAAGACTAGGGCATAAAAAGGAAATATGGCTTATATTACATTGTCATTAGATCAGCAATGCCAAGAATGAGTTCAGTGTAACAAACAAGATGATTCTAGCTATATTTTTTCCTATGGGGGTCCTTAAAACATGCATCGAATCAAGGGAGAAAAGCTGTGTTAACCTTTATTTATTTTGCATGGCAAATAAATAAATAAATAAATGGGGGGGGAGGGAGGCAAGGAGAATGGGTACACCAGGGCCTCTAGCCACTGCAAACAAACTCAAGATCTATGTACCACTTTATGCATCTGGCTTTAATTGGATACTGGGGAATCAAACTCAGATCATTAGGCTTTGTAGGCAGTGACTTAACCTCTGAGCCATCTCTCCAGCCCCAGGTGAAATTTTCAACTAGCAGTCATTTGTCTAGTGTCTCACTCTTGATAACAAGGTTCATCAATAAAATCTTAATGGAAGAGGCCGTCAGTGAACATTTGGACGTGAAGAAAGCTGAAAGCTGATCTGTTAAGAATGCTTTGGGCTGTGAGCAATAAAAATAGAAGTAGCAGAGCTGAAGAGCTGGCTCAGTGGTTAAAGGCACTTGCTTGCAAAGCCTGGAAGTCCAGGTTCAATCCCCTGTATCTACATAAAGCTACATGCACAAAGTGGCACATGCATGTGGCAAGAGGTCCTGGTGTACCCGTTTTCTCTCTCTCTCCTCTTGCAAATAAATAAGTAAAATTATTTTTAAAAATCTAACTAGCAGTGAGTGTCTTGCAGAAGAGTTCTGGGTGGGTACAGAGCCTGCCGTCCAGTCTCTTAGTGTGGCCTTCGTCCTCATAGTTGACCTGATTCTTCTCATTGAGATTTTAACCTACTTGAAAAGTGTGCCCTTGGTGTGATATGTAACTTTGCTCTCTTGTTTTTTCAGCCTTTTTCTCATTGTTCTCGTCATATCAGACATCATGGCTTTGGTAAGGCATTATTGAATATTCAGCATAAATAAGACTGAGAGACTTGAATACTGTGTTCATTTAATCAGGAGAAAGTTGAATACATTTTTGTACGTGAAATCTTTAGATACTGAGTTCTAAGTGCTGGCATCCTTCACACAGATCAGTTATAGTACTCGTGCAGTAAGTGTACTCTCTCAAGTCCCACTCCTTGATTCATTCTAAGCTGTCATGTGTACCTACTCTTTCATAGTGCTTCCTTGTGAAATTAACAGAAGCTCACTTTAGATTTGAATAATGCATCACTCATACTTGAAACGCTAATTTTCAGTCCTCTCAGCTAAAAGGAAAAGGGGGAAGGAGTGAAGGAAGGAAAAGGGAAATACAGTTTTTCAGTTGGGAAAATGTTATCAGATGATAGCTATAATCAGTGAGTCGGAGTGAGGAACGTGTAGGTAGTTCTTGGGCATATAATGGATGTATCAACAGAAAGAACAAATCCATTTTAGATCTTCAGGGAGCTCCCCAGAAGATCCACCCCTCTTGATGAACACATTCACACTCACCGTTCTGTTCACGATAAGGACCTGGCGCAGGTTAAAATCAGCCAAGGGGAAGGAGGTGGTGAATTGGGTCCAGCGGACACCATATGAGGAGCTTCTAGTTTCTTCCTGTGCAGTGAGGATAGCATTACTGCCTCAGGGTGAGGTGTGACAGAACACTTTTTACAACAATTTCCAGCTAGGTTTACCTACCTTTTAAGCAATGTATGGTCAAATACTGCCCACTTGGCTGATCTTTAATTTCTAGTCATTTGAAGGGTAGAAATGATACCAGGAGGCCTGAAGCTCCCATCATAAATTATAAATAATATAGGTAGAATGCCTGTAACCAGTGCCTTGAGCCAAACACTTCTTCTTCTTTTTTTTATTTTTTGGTTTTTTGAGGTAGGGTCTCACTGTGGCCCAGGCTGACCTGGAATTCACAAGGACTCTCAGGGTGGCCTCAAACTCACAGCAGTCCTCCTACATCTGCCTCCCTAGTGCTGGGATTAAAGGCGTGCGCCACCATGCCCAGCAAGCCAAACACTTCTGTCAGGCCTAGAAATCACCTCTGAGGACAAGGACCATACGTCTTTTAGAGTGAGGTTAATCCTTCACTGTGTAACACCCCAAACTAGGAGAGATTGGAGATGTGTACTAGAGTCACACCCCAAATCTGGTTGCTAGTCACTTGGTTTAGATGAAGGCCTTTTTATGTGTTATTGAACAAGTTATACAATATTTTTCCAAAATTGACCACACATAATATTAGAACAAAATAAATATTCAGTTTTGCTCACAAAATCACCAATAGGCAAGATATGTGGAGAAAAGAGAACTGAAATTCTCTGGTTACTTTTGCATGAAGCATCTGCTTGCTCAGCTTAACGGGCAGAAGCATTTGTGACCCTGCTTCTGCTCCGTTGACCTGAGTCATCTCTCACCTCCCCCTCCTGGTCTCCTATGCCAGCCTCGCTTTGAACCTGCCAAACTATCTGGACTGTTCCGTTTTTATAGGCTGGTCCCTGTGCCAGAAACAAACCCACTTTATCCGTCTCCTGAACCCCTGCTTCCTCCCGACTCCTGCTTTTCACTTGGATGTCAGCTCTCTGTTTCCATAACTGCTTGTAGTTTTAGAGGTAGCACATCTCTCGTTCATGCATTTTCACATGCACACACGTGTGTATTCGCACACCTGATAACTTAGAGTTTTAATCGTTTACTAGATGATATGCCCAATGGGGAGTTTCTCCCTAGAACCCATCATGGATTGTAGTAGATTCGTATTGATACTTAGTAAACAGCATCAATAAATGTCTGTTGATATCACTTAAATCTTTAGTATTGTTTAATGTCTTTTGTTAAAGTTGTTTATAGTTATTCATAAATGTCACCTTTGTATTCATTTCACTGAATGACTGAATGGCAGTTCCATTTGTGGCATATATACCATTGCTCATTTTAGTCCAAGCAAATGTTTTGGTAAATGGGGCATTTTCGTGGATTCTGGGCAGATAGTGATTCTGAGGGATCATAAATATGAAATATACAATTCTGAAACTTTGCAGATCAATCTAAGCAGACTTTATTTTTAATGGAGCCATACTGTATTATATTTTGCAGCATTTTTTCTTCTTGGTCAAGGATTATGGCAGCTGGCTTGATATTGGAACAAGGTATAGTACATATCACATAGAAATTCCCCAGAGTGCCTTGGTATAGAAGTTGCCTGTATGATTTTGTGATAAGCATAGTAAGTAGCAATTATTTTAAGGCTCTGGAGGTGAGAAAGCTGTCTCTCATTCTTGGCATGAACACAGTAACAGGTGTTTTCTTGGGGCACTGTGGGGAGAGAGATGGATGTGAAGAGTTCTAGTGTAGTCCAGGAGGTGCCGTGAGAACATTGAGGGCAGCTGTCTGAGCCCTACAGGTAAAGGAAGGCTTCTTAGGGGAGGGGAGGGACTGTCTAGGTACTGCAGGTGTGGGGTGTAGAGGAATACGCTGGGTCATGAGAACTAGGGGGAGTGTGCACAGTGAGAGATGACGTGTAGAAAACAAAGTGGAGAACAGCGGAAGTCAGAGGGTACCTCTGTAGAGACTGGAAAATGCCAGGGAGCAGCTCACTGTGGTGTTACATGTGCTTCCTAAGAGGAACACTGTGTCTATTCTCTCATTCGGAGCTTCCTCCCACCCCAGGCCACAGGGCAGAGATGGCACCCTTCTGCCCATGCTGAATAAACAAGGCACAGCAGTTTCTACACATAGATAAAACTTACAGGTAGCCTTACTGTTGGAAAAGAGAAAAGAGATTGTTTGTTTGGGTTTTTGAGGCAGTGTTTCCCTGTGTAGCCCAAGCTCTAATGTGTGACTTCCTACCTTAGCCTCCTGAATGTTGGGGTTACAGGTACATGCTATCACATCCTCTGAGAATTTTTAAAGAGTTAAGTACAGAAACATCTCTGCCACACCCTACAAGGCTCAGGGCCCATTGCGGAAGAGGGGCGGATAGAATGGAAGAGCCAAAGGAAGAGAACGACTCCTTACAATGCAACTGCCTAGACAGAAATTGGCCTCGATATCCATGACCTTGCAGTGCCAAGCAATACCTTTGCAAGACCCTCATAATAGAAGAAAAAGATGATGACATCAAATTAAAAGAGAGACTAATGGAGAGAGGGAGGGGATATGATGGAGATGGGAGTTCTAAAGGGGAATGGGGGGAAGGGAGGGAAATATCATAAGTTTTTTGTATGTAAGTATAGAAGTTAAGTGCACACAATGACATGACCTAGCCACTCCATTTGATAGGTATTTATAAGAAGGAAAAACATAGGTGCACAGAAAGATGTCTATAGGAATTTTAAAAAACTATTCATTTATTTGCAGATACAGAGAAAGATAGAGAGGAAGAGAGACACAGAGAGGAGAATGGGTGTGTCAGTACTTCCAGCTGCTGCATAGTCCAGATGCATGTGCCATGTTGTGCATCTGGCTTTAAGTGGGTACTTGGGAATTGAACCCAGGCCATCAGGCACTGCAGATTAGTGCCCTAGGTGCTGAGCCATTTCCCCAGCCCTTCTGTAGGAATTTATATAGCAGCTTCCCTTCTAACCATCAAAATCTGGAAACAATCAAAATATCCATCCACACATGAAGGAAACCAAGTTTTCCTGTGCCTACACAATGGAATACTGCTCACTAATAATGAATAATAATAATAATGAATGGGGCTGGAGAGATGGCTCGGCAGTTAACATGCTCGCATGCAAAGCCTAATGACCCTGGTTCAGTTACCCAGTACCCATGTAAAGTCAGATGCACAAAGTAGTGCATGCATCTGGAGTTTGTTTGCAACAGCTGGAGAACCTGGCGCACCCATTCTCTCTCTTTCTCTCTCCCTCTTTCCCTCCCTCTACCTCTCTTCTATCTCTCTGTACTTGCAAATAAATAAATGAAATTTTTTAAAAGAAAAGCAAAAAGCAAATGACCAACATACTCAACTTTAGGGCCAGTCTCAGAAACTGTAGTAAATGAAAACACCCAGGTATGTAGGGGTACCTAGTGGAGTATTCCATTTATATAAAATTCTAACCTGTAGTCCCAGAAAGCTGGTCAGTAGTTGTCTAGGGCTGGGGATGAAGATGGGATCGTCTGGCTCCAGAGAAGACTCAGCAATTAAGGCACTTGCCTGCAAAGCCTAAGGACCCAGGTTTGACTCCCCAGAACCCACGTAAGCTAGACACACAAGGTGATGCATGTGCACAAGATGGTGCATGTGTCTGGAGTTGAATTGCAGTGGCTAGAGTCCCTGGCACACCCATATTCTTTCTCTTTCTCTCATCAGCCAATCAATCAATCAATAAATAAAATATTTTAAAACGACAAAGGAAAGGAAAAGAAACAGAATGTTTGGACTTGAGCCGGAGGCTCAGGCCATCAGTCACTGGGAGCTGTCAGTCACCTTCACTTACATCATGGCCCACTCTGCTTCACTGGCACGGTCTTCCAGCATACCTGTCATGTGATCGTCACCCCTGCACTGCAAAGTAGACGCCATCTTTAGAGCAGAGGTACTTCTTGTCTCCACTGGATACTGTAGTGACCCACGGAGGGTCTGTAAATGTGGAGTGTGAGGACAGCCATTGGACACTATAGTGACCCATGGGGACGTCACGGGGTCTGGAAATGTGGAGCATGAGGACAGCACTTTGGTGACTGATGCGCTGGCTTTCCACCACCCACAATGTCTCTTCTTAAAGAGAACTTGGCTAAGGCTGTGTTTTGCAATCTAGTAAGCTTTTAAAAAGTAAATAAAAATTTAAACCATGACTTTGAGCCTGGTATGGCACCCATCCAAGCTACTCTGGAGGCTGAGGCAGGAGTATTTCAAGTTTGAAGCCAGAACGGAAAATTTAGTAAGACTCTGCAGATGTTAGCTCAGCAGTAGAGTGCTTGCTTAATGCACACAATACTATGGGTTCAAACACCAGTGATATTTTTTCTTTTCTTTTTTTTTTTAAAAAAGCTTTGTATCTACTACCATGTGTATTTATTTATTTATTTACTTACTTATTTTGGTTTTTCAAGGTAAGGTCTCTAGCTCAGGCTGACCTGGAATGTACTATGTCGTCTCAGGGTGGCCTCAAACTCATGGCGATGTATTAAAGGCATGCACCACCATGCCCAGCTTGTAATTTTTTTTAATTTTTATTTTATTTTTATTTATTTGAGAGAGAGAAAGAAAAGAGGAAGGAAGAAGGAGGTAGGAGAATCACTGTGAGTTGGAGATCAGTCTGGAGCTACAGAGTTCCAGGTCAGCCTGGACTAGAGTAAGACCCTACCTTGGGGAAAAAAGTCTTAGATGTGTCAAAGTTTGAACAAGTAAAAGGTTCTAGAACTGTTGGGCATTGCTGGAAACGGGCTGGGACTATGAGGAAGCTGGCCTGAACTGTTGTACATGGCCGGGAACCTTGGGCTGTGGGGGTTGCAGCTGGCCTTATTGTTGAGAACCCACTGTGACTGGCCTTCCAGGCCCTCAGGCAAGGTTGTAGTGTGCCCTGTCATCACCCAGAGTGGGCAGAACTGGTGAGGCCCTCCCCCCTTGATCCCCAAAGCATCTGACCATCCCATAGTCAGGCTTTGCCCCCCTCCACAGTTCCTGACCTTGTGGCTAGCTGTCCAAGAGACCCTTATGTGGCTGAAGTCACGTAGCTTTTCCTGCCTCTTCTGTTATCTCTCTCACAGCTCCTCCCTCCCAACTCTGAAGTCATGGAGCTTTTCCCACCACTATCTCCCCTGCACTTCTGCCTTTCAACCAATTAGATAGAAACCCATAAACTATGTATCCAATCGCCATATAGTCTGTATGTGCCTTCTCAACCTTTCTCAAGTGTTTATAAACCTACTTCCCTTTTGAATAAATGAGTGCTGTTCATCATGTGTTCATTGCCTGACATCACACTCACCTGCTGCTCTAGAATGGACCCTGCTTCCCCCCCCCCCAACTCCTCCTGTGCCTAGGACGTTGGTGGCCAATGACCCGTGGGAATTGGTTCAGAATACTGGGCTCTTCCCACTGTGTGGGTCATGTTTGCAGCTAGAATTAAGGAACAGATATACAGAAACAACCTGCCTGGCTGTAGTCAGATGTTGCCTTACATGAGCATCATATGATGAGGCATTTTCTTTACAGAATATGGTATGGTCACTTGGCAGCCTGCAATTGGTTGAAGCTCAACTGCTCTAGCTTGCTTGATACTCTGCTGTCAGCTACAGGACTACCCTCTTAGGGTCATGCACAGCTGGCTTACACAGTAGGTTAGGTTGTAGATCACTTTGTACTGAGGCATCACCACTATGGAAATAGACTTGGGCCAAACTTAATAGTTTTTAACACAAGATTCAAATTGACATCTTTTACCCTCTTTCTCTCTGAAATGTAGCAAAATATATATAGCAAAAATTTATCTTTTATATCTTTTTTAAGGGGGGTTGCTGGGGATTGAAGCTGGGCCTTGTGCATTGTGTTAGGCAAGTGTTCTGTCCCTGAGCTATCCTACTGGGCACTTAGCTTAACTCCTGTGCAACACTGTGTCCTCTAACTGTGTACTGAACTCCTTCCCACTCAGCCCAAACCAGTGCAGGGAAGCAACAAATCCCTGCTCTTGCAGCCCTGCCATTTCTCCTGCAGAATGTGGTCCCTGAACCTCAGCTTCACCACTGCCTCCCTTTCTCCTGTGAACTGCTTGCTGCTCAGTCCATGCAGATAACATACTGTGGTCATGTCCACCCTCCCTGCTGCCCTGCCTTAACCTCCTCCTGACTTCCTTCTTCTTTTCTAATAGAGTCCTTCTACTTTCATGGTATCTTAAGAAATAATTTCTAGGTTGCACAAATGAGAGAATTCGTGTGGTATTCATCTTTCTGCATCTGGCTTATTTTGTATAGCATAATGATCTCCAGTCCCATCCATTTTCCTGCAAACAACATGGTTTTATTCTTTCTACCTGGATAATGGTTCTATTTTTGGTTTTTGAAAAACCTCCATACTGATTTCCATAATGGATGTACTAATTTATCTTCCTCCCACAGTGTATAAGGATTCCTTCTCCCCTGTGTCCTCATGAGCATTTACTGTTTTGTATTCTTACTTTGGCTAGGTAAGATAGAATCTTGATGTCATTTTAATTTGCATTTCCCTAATAGTTAAAGATATTGAACACTTTTTCACGTAATTATTGGCCTCATGTGCTACTTCTTTTGAGAAGTATCAATTTAGTTCAGTTGCCCACTGGCTGACTGGGTTACTTGTTCTTTTGGTGTTAGTTGTTTTAGATCTTTCTACATTCTGGATGTTCACACTCTGTGGGAAGAAAAGCTGGCAAAGATTTTCTCCCACTTGGTGGGCTGCCTCTTTATCCTCTTGTTTCCTCTGCTGTACAGAGCTTTTTAGTTTGATGTAAACCCATTCATCAATTTGTGCTGTTATTTCCCAGGCTACTGGAATTCTATTTACGAAGTCATTCTCTATGCCTAGAGTTTGAAATTGCCTCCAGTAGTTTTAGGATTTCAGGTCTTACATTAAGGTCTTTGATCCCTTATTTTTTTAACTTTGAGAGAGAGAGAGAAACACACACAAAGAGAGAGAGAGAGAGAGAATGGGCACGCCAACAGCCACTGTGAATGAACTCCAGATGTGTGCGCCCCTTTGTGGGCAAGCATGGCATTGTGTGCTTGCGTCACTTGCGCCTGGCTAAATGTGGGACCTGGAGATCGAACAGGCATTATTGGGCTTCGCAGGCAGGCACCTTAACCCTAAGCCATCTTTCCAGCCTCTTTGATCCACTTTTGAGTTAACTTTTGTACAAGGCGGGAGATAGGGATTTAGTTCCAGTCTAATATGTGTGGCTGTCTGGTTTCCCAGCACCATTTATTTAAGACATTGTCTTTTCCAATGTGTTTGTGACTCCCCTTTGTTAAGAGTCAGCTGTCTCTAGCTGTGTGGTTTTATTTATGAATCCTCTAGTCTCCATTGGTCTACCAGTTTGTTTTTATGCAAACACCTTGCTGTTTTGTCACTAAAGCTCCAGTGTAAAAGTTCAATACTAATATCTTTGCATGGTTCTTATTCAGATGCTCAGAACTGTTTCATTTTGCATCACTGAAACGGCTCATTAAACTCTGGCTCCCTGTTTTCCTCTTCCCCACTGTCTGGCAAACATCACTCTTCTCATTATTTCTGTGAATTTGACCATGAGCATCTTTTCATGTACTTGTGTAGCTCTCTTTTTTTCCCAAAACATCTATTCAAGTCCTTTCCCCATTTTTAAATTGGGTTATTAGGTTTATTGTTGAATTGTGAGGCTTCTTTGTATACTTTGGATATTAACACTCTATTGGATATATGATTGGCAAACATTTCCTCCCATTCTGCAGTTGCCTTTTACTCTGTTAATTGTGTCCTTTGACACAGATAATTTTTTTTTTTTCATTTTGATAGAATCAGTCCAGACTGATCCTAGACTCACTGTGTAGCCCAGGCTGCCCTTGAACTAGTCTTAAACACTGTGCACGCATTGATAAGGTCCAAGTTATGACTTTTATTAATCTGTGTTTGCTTGATACATTTTTAAAGAGCCATTGCAAAACTCACTTTGAATCTCTAGCATGTTTTTCTTGCCCATTGTGTAGGACTTCTATCCCTATTACTTGCATTCTTTTAAATAGACATCATGGGAATAGTGTTCATCGGAGCACAAAAAGCATAGTGAAAAGAGGAAGGTAATGGTATAAGACACCCAAACATTAATGCCACTCTCACTTTTAGTTAGAGAAATTCCTTTCAGATGGTGGTGACAACTAGGGTGACTTACAAGTTCCTTTGGTGCTGAAAAGAAGGGACAGAAGAGTGCTCAGCACTAAAACATCTCTGTCACACCTTCCATGGCTCAGGGCCCATTGCGGAAGAGGTGGTGGAAAGAATGTAAGAGCCAAAGGAAGGGTAGGACTGTTTTCAACGTGCTTCTCCAAACACAAAATGGCCTGGCTATCCATGACCTTACAGTGCCCGACACTAACCACACAAGACCATCATAATAGGAGGAAAAGACAATAACATCAAAATAAGAGAGACTGATTGGAAAGATGGGATTCAGTGGAGGGTGGGTATAAGAGAGGGAGAGTGGGGGTGGGGTGGGAATTATCGTGGTTTATTGTCTATACTTAGGGGAGCTGTCAGAACAATTTTAAACAGGACAACACGGAGAAGCAGAAGGGCATGTGGTATCCTCACGTGGCAGGGCGAGGCGTGGCCGAAGGTTGTCTTCCCCACGTTTCAGTACCAAAGTGGTTTTGTGTACACATCTCAGCATTCTATAATTTATGTCATCCTGTAGGAATATTTTGTTGTGACATTTTTATAATGTGTGCTGCTGTGCTACTGCCTGTACAGTGAAGGAGGTCCTAGGAAAGTCCTGGGTTTTACCTGGCAACCTTGTGTAGTCATTGCACCCCAACAATACAGGGTCACAGACCCCAGAGATGCTGCTGCTTCTCTGTCCCATAGGCTAAGGCAATGCTTCTCTGAAAGACCAATCTCATGAGGTACCACGAAACCCAGTTTGGTTCATCAGGATAAGGGCTTTGGGCTCATCTGCACAAGTTTTCCATGTGATCTGCAGGTCATTCCCGCTGAAATGCCTTCTTGCTCTGTCTGACTTGTCTCTTGTTACTTTTTTCTTTAAGAAAGAAAGATGAGTGCAGGGAGGAGGAGTGATCAGGAAGGGAGGTGAGTCTGAAAGGATGAGAAAAATGAAAACCAAGTTTTTTAGTAAAATGAGTAAGTAAGTGGGATCGCTCCTGTGGACGCTACAAGGTGAGGTTGTGATATTCTGCTCTTATTGGTCAGCTTGGATGGTGGAAGTCTCTCAGCATCCTGTACTTCAGCAATGGTGCGTGCTGCCTCAGTGAGCCGTGAGGCAGTGGGCTATTGCGTCTTCATAAACATCTGATTGCTTGCCGGGACAAGGCCTGGGAGTACTAAGGAGATAATAAATTTCATCAAGATTCTGCATGAAAGCTCCATGTCCAGAAAAAAGGTTCACATACAAAGCCCTGTTATTGTTTGTGAGATTGCTGCTCTTTATGTTTGGGATTTTAATTCTTCTTGTGTGAAAATATATTTGAAAAGCAGAGAGGTTTCGAATCTTGCTACTGGCATTATTAGACTGACCGGCAGTGTCCCCTTAGTGGGAACTAGGATCATTTGAGTGGTGGCTCTGCAGTAGATTTCTTTTGTGACAAGTTTGATTTCTGACCTCCTTGGTGTTAATAATGTGGCTAATGACCTCAGCCCTTGGGTGCAGTGATTCACAGACATATCCTCCTGATCAATTGTGTTACTTGATAAATACTGAACTGGGGAGGACCTAACCCAAAATTCAGAGAGGAGCGCGAGCTGACTGCCTTGTAAGCACACTGTGGCAGGTATGTGTATCTATATTGTTTGTTAGTGTCACCAAGGGACTGCAGTGCGTTTGCTTCATATTACTTTTGAGAACGTCCTCAGCTGTTAATTTGGGTTAATGAGTAAGTCATGGTTTCTTTAACATAAAAGGTAGTAGCATTAGGACATCAGACAATATATCTGTTTAGGGCTGATATTTTGTGTTTATGGTGCATCTTCAGAAAACAGTTTATGAAAATTAAATTGGGTTCATATAAAGAATACACTGCAGGGCTCGGGAGATGGCTCAGTAGTTGAAGGCACTTGCTTTCAAAGCCTGACAGCCTGAGTTCAATTCCCCAGAACCCATGTAAAGCCAGATGCACAAAGTGGTACGTGTATCTGGAACTTATTTGCAGTGGCAAGAAGCCATGGTGCATGTGCGCTCTCTCTCTCTCTCTCTCTCTCTCTTTGCAATAAATAAATAAATAAATAAATAAATAAATAAATAAATAAATAAATTTTTTTTAGGGCTGGGGGCATGGCTTAGTAGTTAAGGTACTTGCCTGTGAGCCAAAGGACCCAAGTTCGATTCCCCAGGACCCACATAAGCCAGATACACAAGGTGGTGCATGCATCTGGAATTGGTTTGCAGAGGCTGGAGGCCCTGGCACATCCATTCTCTCCCCCCTCTTTCTCTCTCCCTCTGTCAAATAAATAAATAAAAATTTAAAAAGTATATTTAAAAAAAAAGAATACAGGGCTGGAGAGATTGCCTAGTGGTTAAGGTGCTTGCCTGCAAAGTGCTAGGAACCATGTTCTACTCTCCAGATCCCACATTAGCTAGATGCACAAAGGTGAGGCAAGTGCTAGGTTGCACATGCCCACTAGGTGGTGCAAACATCTGGAGTTTGGGTGACTGAAGCCCCGGCACACCAGTTCTCTATCTTCTCTCTCTCTCTTGCTCTCACTCTCTCTAAAACAAAAAGAATACAGCTGGGTGTGGTGGCACACACCTTTAATTCCAGCACTTGGGAGGCTGAGGTCGGAGGATTGCTGTCAGCTTCCAGGCCAGCCTGAAACTAATTTCAGGCCAGCCTGGGCTCTGAGAACCTGTGGTATCAGGTGTTCCTTTAACAGCCATGTGAAAAATACCCTGCCTGGGCCATAAAACCGTTCAGCTGACAATTAATTTAGTGTTTTCTTCCTTTGATATTTACCCTTTATCTTCATTTATATCAGGTCATAAACTTTACAGAGCCTTTTATAGGCATGCTGAAAGTGCATTTTTGAAACTACTGAAAAATTTTCCTTGAGGTGATTTTCCTAACTCTAGAAACATCTTTAGATTGGTGTCCTAACTGTGTGTGTGGGGGGTAAGGTAAGCATGGGGTCACGGTTATCTGTGTAAGTGTGTATGTGTGTGTGTGTGTGGTAAGCATGGGGGTCACGGTCATCTGTGTGTGTGTGGTAAGGTAAGCATGGGGTCACGGTCATCTGTGTGTGTGTGTGGTAAGGTAAGCATGGGGTCATGGTCATCTGTGTGTGTGTGTGTGTGTGTGTGTGCTTGTGTGTGGTAAGGTAAGCATGGGGTCATGGTCATCTGTGTGTGTGTGTGTGTGTGTGTGTGCTTGTGTGTGGTAAGGTAAGTATGGGGTCATGGTCATCTGTGTGTGTGTGTGTGTGTGTGTGTGTGTGGTAAGGTAAGCATGGGGTCATGGTCATCTGTGTGTGTGTGTGTGTGTGTGGTAAGGTAAGCATGGGGTCATGGTCATCTGTGTGTGTGTGTGTGTGTGTGTGTGGTAAGGTAAGCATGGGGTCATGGTCATCTGTGTGTGTGTGTGTGTGTGTGGTAAGGTAAGCATGGGGTCATGGTCATCTGTGTGGGGGGTAAGGTAAGCATGGGGTCATGGTCATCTGTGTGTGTGTGACTGTGTGTGTGTGGTAAGGTAAGCATGGGGTCATGGTCATCTGTGTGTGTGTGTGTGTAAGGTAAGCATGGGGTCACGGTCATCTGTGTGTGTGTGTGTGTGTGTGTGTGGTAAGGTAAGCATGGGGTCACGGTCATCTGTGTGTGTGTGTGTGTGTGTGGTAAGGTAAGCATGGGGTCACGGTCATCTGTGTGTGTGTGTGTGTGTGTGTGTGTGTGTGTGTGTGTGTGTGTGGTAAGGTAAGCATGGGGTCATGGTCATCTGTGTGTGTGTGTGTGTGTGGTAAGGTAAGCATGGGGTCACGGTCATCTGTGTGTGTGTGTGTGTGTGTGTGGTAAGGTAAGCATGGGGTCATGGTCATCTGTGGTGTGTGTGTGTGTGTGTGTGTGTGTGGTAAGGTAAGCATGGGGTCATGGTCATCTGTGTGTGTGTGTGTGGTAAGGTAAGGTAAGCATGGGGTCATGGTCATCTCTGTGTGTGTGTGTGTGTGGTAAGGTAAGCATGGGGTCACGGTCATCTGTGTGTGTGTGACTGTGTGTGTGTGGTAAGGTAAGCATGGGGTCATGGTCATCTGTGTGTGTGTGTGTGGTAAGGTTAGCATGAAGTCATGGTCATCTGTGTGTGCGTGTGTGGTAAGGTAAGCATGGGGTCATGGTCATCTGTGTGTATGTGTGTGTGTTCGTGTGTGGTAAGGTAAGTATGGGGTCACGGTCATCTGTGTGTGTGTGTGTGTGTGTGTGCGTGTGTGGTAAGGTAAGTATGGGGTCACGGTCATCTGTGTGTGTGTGTGTGTGTGTGTGTGCTTGTGTGTGGTAAGGTAAGCATGGGGTCATGGTCATCTGTGTGTGTGTGTGTGCTTGTGTGTGGTAAGGTAAGCATGGGGTCATGGTCATCTGTGTGTGTGTGTGTGTGTGTGTGTGTGCTTGTGTGTGGTAAGGTAAGTATGGGGTCATGGTCATCTGTGTGTGTGTGTGTGTGTGTGTGTGTGTGTGGTAAGGTAAGCATGGGGTCATGGTCATCTGTGTGTGTGTGTGTGTGTGTGTGTGTGTGTAAGGTAAGCATGGGGTCATGGTCATCTGTGTGTGTGTGTGTGTGTGTGTGTGTGTGCTTGTGTGTGGTAAGGTAAGCATGGGGTCATGGTCATCTGTGTGTGTGTGTGTGCGTGTGTGGTAAGGTAAGCATGGGGTCATGGTCATCTGTGTGTGGGGGGGGGTAAGGTAAGCATGGGGTCACGGTCATCTGTGTGTGTGTGACTGTGTGTGTGTGGTAAGGTAAGCATGGGGTCATGGTCATCTGTGTGTGTGTGTGTGTGTGTGTGTGGTAAGGTAAGCATGGGGTCACGGTCATCTGTGTGTGTGTGACTGTGTGTGTGTGGTAAGGTAAGCATGGGGTCATGGTCATCTGTGTGTGTGTGTGTGTGTGTGGTAAGGTAAGCATGGGGTCACGGTCATCTGTGTGTGTGTGTGGTAAGGTAAGCATGGGGTCACGGTCATCTGTGTGTGTGTGTGGTAAGGTAAGCATGGGGTCACGGTCATCTGTGTGTGTGTGAGTGTGTGTGCGTGTGTGGTAAGGTAAGCGTGGGGTCACGGTCATCTGTGTGTGTGTGAGAGTGTGTATATGTGTGTGTGTGTGGTAAGGTAAGCGTGGGGTCACGGTCATCTGTGTGTGTGTGAGAGTGTGTTTGCGTGTGTGGTAAGGTAAGCGTGGGGTCACGGTCATCTGTGTGTGTGTGAGTGTGTGTGCGTGTGTGGTAAGGTAAGCGTGGTATCACGGTCATCTGTGTGTGTGTGAGAGTGTGTTTGCGTGTGTGGTAAGGTAAGCGTGGGGTCACGGTCATCTGTGTGTGTGTGAGTGTGTGTGCGTGTGTGGTAAGGTAAGCGTGGTATCACAGTCATCTGTGTGTGTGTGAGTGTGTGTGCGTGTGTGGTAAGGTAAGCGTGGGGTCACGGTCATCTGTGTGTGTGTGTGTGTGTGTGTGGTAAGGTAAGCATGGGGTCATGGTCATCTGTGTGTGTGTGTGAGAGTATGTGTGTGAAAGTGTGTGTGTGAGTGTGTGTGTGAGAGTGTGTGTGTGGTAAGCATGGAGTCACGGTCATGTGTGTGCGTGTGTGTGTGTGTGTGAGAGAGAGAGTGTGTGTGCGTGTGTGGTAAGGTAAGCATGGGGTCATGGTCATTGTGTGTGTGTGTGTGCGTGTGTGGTAAGGTAAGCATGGGGTCACGGTCATCTGTGTGTGTGTGTGTGTGTGTGTGTGTGTGTGTGAGAGAGAGAGAGAGAGTGTGTGTGTGCGTGTGTGGTAAGGTAAGCATGGGGTCATGGTCATCTGTGTGTGTGTGAGAGTGTGTGCGTGTGTGGTAAGGTAAGCGTGGGGTCACGGTCATCTGTGTGTGTGTGAGAGTGTGTGTGCATGTGTGGTAAGGTAAGCATGGGGTCACGGTCATCTGTGTGTGTGTGAGAGTGTGTATATGTGTGTGTGTGTGGTAAGGTAAGCGTGGGGTCACGGTCATCTGTGTGTGTGTGAGAGTGTGTGCTTGTGTGTGGTAAGGTAAGCATGGGGTCACAGTCATCTCCGTGACTGGGCTTGGTGAGGTTGATGATGGCGTTCATTGATCTCTTACAAGTGCTATTGTTTATACGTTATTAAAATACAGGTGCCAACTAAACTATCCATTTCTCTTTAGATGTAATGAAAATTCAGTCATTATGAATATAATTGCCTTAAAATATGTACTGTTACACTGACCAACACGCTTGATTCGTGAGTGACTCCCAACCTTTTTCTGCCCTAGTCCATCTGACGGCTGTGGCCTGTTTCCCCATCCCATCACCCTGACTGACAGGCAAGCAGGCAGGTTTTTGTCTCATTATGTGGAAATGACCGACCTGTTGGGCAGTCCTGTGTGTCCCTCCACAGCATACATACTGCCCCTGTGTGCCATTCACACATGCACACCTGACAACTGCTGGGGGAAATGTCAGCTCAGTCGTGGGGAGAAAGCGGGAGCAGCTGCACTCATTTCAAGTTCAAGTCTGACGGTCCTTCCCTCTGTTCAGACCTTGGTGACATCAGAAGTTGGTGGATGTAAAATGCCACAGTCCGGGTGCCTTGTGGCTCAGTTACTTGAGGATAATGAGCTTCACAGCTGTTTCCTGTCAATGACATTAGCTTACGGGAGCCACGAGACTGTCAACTCAGGCCCTTCAGAGGGGACACGTGATCTGTGCAATGAAAGTCTTTAACAGAGACTTTGTATTAAGCACGAAGATGGATCACTTACTGTTGTACAGGACATTTTTGTTAAGAGAACAAGTTGGATTTAATATTTTGACCTAAAAGTGGTAGCAGAATTTAACAAAACTACAATGTGGTGGCATGTAACCCTCTCTCTAGTCCCTCTATTTCCTTTATTGTAGTCTAACTTACCTATCATAGCTTTCCTCTTTTTTCAAGGGATTAATTTAAATTATTGTGGTTCATTTATGTTAGTAAATTTTTGAAGTTGTACAACCATCAGTACAATATAGTTCTTTAACAGTTCCATCACCAGAAACTTGCCTTGGGTCTATTCATATAGTCTAACCCCAGCCCTACCCAGCCTGAGCCACCTACTAATCTGTTTTGTCTGTGCCAATTGCCAGTTCTGGACCTTTCTATGGGCAGAACCACACAATGTGTGCTGTTCTATACCTGACTTGTTCCACTTTGGGCAGCTTTGTTTTTATTCATCTATACTGTAACTGGTATCAAAATGTGATTCCTGTCCTTGCTGAAGAGGCCTCTCCTCCACTAATGTGCCTGCTCTGCTGTCCTTCCTGTAGTGTATTTTCTATAGTAACATTATAGTCCCCATACCTTCCTTTATTTCGTGGCTTCCAAGCTCGTTGCCTGGTTTCCCCATGGAACCAAGTCAGATTGAGCTTTCCTGGACTTGATCTTGCCGCTCAGTTTCAGGTAGTGAAGTCCCTTGTTCAGCTGTGACTAGGAAGTAAGCATTTCTACAGCTGAAGAAGTTGTGTCCACCATATCCAGCTGACTGGACCTTGATCTCAGGAGTTAGTGCAGGTTCTGAAATGTCCTGTAAGGATTCAGAAACACTGTATTTGAAAAGTTTTGTAATAATTGTGAAGTCAGCCTTCGAGTTCTGTGGCTCATACCTGGCATGATTTTGAAACATTACACAAACAAAGCATGTCACACATTTATTATGGAAAATACTGAATATATCAAGAAGAAATAAGTCACGTGTTATTCAGTGACTCAGTGATAAGCAGTGTTCACAGTGATGCTGTGTATTCTCAGCCTTTATCTATGTGCACACGTACAGGGTTTTAAAATACCTTTCTTAATTTATTTATGGAGGGAGGGAGAGAGGGAGAGAAAATGGGGCACGCCAGGGCTTCTTGCCACTGCAAACAAACTCCAGACACATGCACCACTATGTGCATCTGGCTTGCATGGGTTTTGGGGAGTCGAACCTGGATCCTTAGGCTTTGCAGGCAAACGCCTTAACCACTAAGCCATCTCTCCAGCCCTAGAGAGAGAGTGTGTACGTTGTGTGAATGGGCACACCAGGACCTCTTGATGCTGTAAATGCAATCCAGATATATCTTTCACTTTTTTAATTTTTAATTTTTTGTTTGTTTTTAGAAGTAGGGTCTCATTCTAACCCAGGCTGTCCTGGAATTTACTCTGTAGTCTCAGGCTGCCCTCAAACTCACTGCAGTCTTCCTGCCTCTGCCTTTCAAGTGCACCACCACACCCGATTTAGGTGTTTTTTTGTTTGTTTGTTTGTTTTTGTTTGTTTGTTTTTTTTTTTTTTTTTTTTTTTTTTTTGGTTTTTCGAGGTAGGGTCTCATTCTAGCTCAGGCTGACCTGAAATTCACTATGTTTTCTCAGAGTGGCCTCAAACTCACTGCAATCCTCCTACCTCTGCCTCCCAAGTGGTGGGATTAAAGGTGTGCGCCACCATGCCCAGCTAAATGTTTTTTTATTATATATTTGCAAGCAGAGAAAGAAAGAGAGAGAGAGAATGGGCATATCAGGGCCTCCTGCCACTGCAACAGAACTCTGTGTGGAGTGCATCTGGCTTTACATGGGTATTGGGGAATGGAACCTGGGTCCTTAGTCTTTGTAAGCAAGTGCCTTTAACCACTGAGCCACCTCTCAAGGTCCACATCTGCCACTTTATGCATCCATCTTTACGTGGATGCTGGGAAATCGAACACAGGTAGCAAGATTTGCAGGTAAGTGCCTTGAAACACTGGCCCATGTTCCCGGCCTCTAGGATTTGTAAACTTGGTTTTCTCTGAGAACCGTTCTCCTCATGTCAGTCAGTGCTCTTGCAGACGAAGGTAGTGTGTCTAGAATGGGTGACAGGAGCGATGACAGGGAGTGGGTTTAGAGAGTGGACAGTTGACACTACTTCTGGCCTTGAAGGTGATTGTGAGGATTTGAGATTTATTCCCAGCGTGAGATAAAGCACTAGGCTGTTGGTCAGTGGCTGGCTTGACTCTTCATATTTTGGACACACTACCCTGGCCACAGAATGGTGAGCATCTGCAGCTCAGAGAGGGAGGGTCAAGATTAAGTGGCTGTGGCAGCGCTCTAAGCGAGGTACCATGGCAGCTTGGACTGACAATTGAGAAGGGTGACGAGAGAGGCTTGACTTGAACATATTTGCAGAGGCATGATAGAACTGGTTGGTGAACTGGATGGAGTGAGAGTAGGTAGATCGGGGGGAGTTGTAGGGTACCTATCTTGAGATACTGCTGGGGTGTGGTCCACAATCTATAGTCCTTCCAGCAAACCCAGCCCGCCTCCTACTTTTGTGACTTATAAACTGAAAAGGGGAAAATACTATCTTAAGATAATTATTCATTCATGAGGTTATTTATTTATTTGACAGAGAAAGAGAGAGAGAATGGGCATGCCAGGGCCTCCAGCCACTGCAAACAGACTCCAGACATGTGTGCCCCCTTGTGCATCTGGCTTACGAGGGTCCTGGGGAATCAAGCCAGAGTCCTTTGGCTTTGCAGACAAAAGCCTTAACCGCTAAGCCATTCCTCCAGCTCCATTCATGAGGTTATAAGAACGGATAGAGACCCTCTCTACTACCCTCTACCATTTCCTCCGTGATAACTCACAACCAGGCTCTTTCCACTGCTGTTGTCTAGACGTGGAACATTCCCATCAACAAAGACTTTCATAATGCTTTCACAGACACACACTCCTGCCCTGTCCCCTGGCAGCCACCACACTCTTTCTATTTCTATAGTTTTCTTGTTTCATAGATGTTACATAAATGGAATCGTAGCGTGTGCAACCTTTGGAATTAGCTTTTGGTCCTCTCTTCTCAGGTGACGCATTTGGGTTGTTGGATGTTTCTGTGGTCTTTCTTTCTTCCTGTTGAACACATCCACATATGTGTCACATGGTTTGTTTACTCCTTCACCTGGTGGAGGATAGCAGCGGTATTTCCAGGTAGGGCTGTTAGGAAGAAAGTGTCTGCAAACATTCCTGTGAGCAGACTTTTCTGGCATAAGGGCCCAAGAGTACACTTGCAGTCTTACGGTTAGTGCAGGTTTATTTTGTAACAGATGCCACGTTTTTCTAGAGAGACTGCAGCAGGTCAGGTTTCCCTGCACCCTGTCAGCCTTGAGGATTGGCACTATTTCTTTTTATATTTTAGCTGTTTAGGTATGTAAGGATATCGCAGATTGTTTTTAATTTGTATGTGTTTTAGTGGCTCATGATGAACATTTTTCCTCTGCTCATTTGCTGTCATGCACTTTTGGGCAGGAAGGGGGGTTTATGTTATTTATGTCACGGCTCTTTTCTGTTTGCCATATATATATTTTGGTTTTTTGAGGTAGGGTCTCAATCTGGCCCAGGCTGACCTGGAATTCACTATATAGTCTCAGGGTGGCCTTGAACTCACGGCGATCCTCCTACCTCTGCCTCCTGAGTGCTGGGATTAAAGGCGTGCGCCACCATGCCCGGCTTCATATATTTTAATTTTCATTCTTATTTCACTCAACATATATTTTTTAATCCTTTTGAAACTTTACTGTTCATGCAGATGTAGCCTATGTGCATCATCTGGGTGCCAGGGACCCAGGTAGGGACGGAAGGATCATGAGGGCATCAGCCTGAGCCACATAGTGAGACCCTCTCCCAAAAGTCCAGAAGGGAAGTTTCAGAAGCATCTCTTAGGCCTGTGGGTCACTTGCAAGCATGTTGTTCAGTTTCCTGTTACCTGTTACTGGCATCTACTTTTATTCTCTTGTCATCAGAGAAATAATTGTATAGTTTCAGTCTATAAACTTGTTGAAGCCTGTTGGTGACAGGATATAGTTAGTCTACCTTGGGTAAGCAGGGACCTGGATTTTGGGGCAAAAAACAAACAAACAAAAAACCCTAAATTTTTCTGTAATTGGGCCAGGTGTTCTGTACTTGTCACTCATGTCCTCCTGGTTATAACAATATCCTGTTGTTTTGCATGGTGTTGTTGATCCTTGCTGATTTCAATCTAATTCCTCTGCAAATGATGGAAGAGGGTAACTGTGCTCCGAAGTGCCAGCCAGCTGGTGTTCACGCAGCAATTGCTTTCTTTTAATGTTTTCACAATACACAGGATGAGGCTCCAAATTCTGAAATACATGCTCCAGAATCTGAAACTTTCAGGACAAACATGATGTCATGTGTAGAAAATCCCTCACCTGCCACACAGTCGGAACAAAAGTGCGCTAAAAATACTGTACAAACATTATCTTCCTGCAGTGTGTACAGGAAACATAAATGGTTCTTGCATTGAGAGGTGGGTCCTATCCCTAAGGTATTTCATTATGTATGTACAAATACCCCCCAGAAAATTGAAAACAGGGCTGAAGAGTGAGATCAGCAGCCAAAGGTGCTTGCTTGCAAAGCCTGGTGGCCCCAGCTCGATTCCCCAGTACCCACATAAAGTCAGATGCCCAAAGTGGCGCATGTGGCAAGAGACCCTGGTACGCCCATTCTTTCTCTCTCACACACACACACACACACACTGTCTCTCTCTCTCTCTCTCACTCTCCTTTTTTTTTCTGTCTCATAAATAAATAAATAAATGCTGGACATGGTGGCACACACCTTTAATCCTAGCACTCGGGAGGCAGAGGTAGGAGAATCACTGTGAGCTCAAGGCCAGCCTGGAACTACAGAGTGAGTTCCTGTGCATCCTGGGATAGTATGAGACCCTACTTCAAAAAATACAAAATTTAAAAAGTAAAAAAAAAAAAGAATAAATAAAATCTAAAAAATGTCCTATGTATTTCAGAGAATGTACAGTTAACTATCTCACTACTTTTACTCAGCCTTTATCATTATAAGTGAAGTATGTCATAGCATATGGTTTGGTCATGTTTCTTAATCAACTCTACAAATCTCCTAAGTTGGTGTATTTTGGCTCTATTTAGTGTAATTATGATGTATTAGGGGTTTAAGTGCTGTTTTAGTTTTGCGTTCTGTTTGTTTGGTTTCCTGCCTTCCTGGGTATAATGTGAACACTTTGTAGAATTCCATAGTTTACTGTGGTGTTTAGTGTATCTCTTTATATGGTCTTTTTACTGGTTGTTTGCTCAAGTGTATTTTATGTGTGCAGCTAACCATAGTCTAGATGTGTCATTTTTCCAACTCACTTGCTTGTGTATCTCATTGCCACCATTGGTGCTAGAAGTGTCTTAAATATGTTTACCACTGGCATTTGAAGCCATGTCAGACAGCATAACAATTTTTATTTCAACTGTCAAGTATAATTTAGAAAACTCGAGGACAAGGCAAGCCCTGTTTTTTTTTGTTTGTTTGTTTGTTTTGTTTTTGTTTTTTGAGGTGGGGTCTTGTTCTAGTCCAGGCTGACCTGGAATTCCCTGTGTAGTCTCAGCAGGCTGGCCTCAAACTCACAGCAATCCTCCTGCCTCTCCTCTCACCTCCGCTATTCCTAGTGCTGGGATTAAAGGTATGTGCCACCATACTTCCCTATTATTTTTGTGAGGCTAGCCCAATAGACTGGCCTTTTTATTTTTAATGCACAAGAGCCAAAGTGAGGGAGAGAGAGAGAGAAAATTGACACGCCAGGGCCTCCAGCCACTATAGTCAAACTCCAGACGCATGTGCCACCTGTGTACATGTGGGACCCTGCATGCTTGTGTCACCATGTATGTCTGGCTTACATGGGACCTGCAGAGTCAAACATTGGTCCTTAGGCTTCACAGGCAAGCGCACCTTAACCCTCCTTTCCTTCATCTGAGCATTCTAGATTTTCCTTTCAAGGAAATGGATATTTTCAGTGAATTCTAGGAGGCCTATTTTCTGTTTTTTCTGCCCCCAGCACTTGATAAGGTTGTGCCTTAGTGTCCAGCTTCCATATTTTCAGATGAGAGGCCTGTGAGTGTTCAGATTGCAGGTTTGACCCCCTCTCTCATCACTTTCAGAGCCTTTTAGTTTCCAGTAGTTGTGAATGTATGGGAATGGCTTTGATCTTATCCAAAATCCACTTTGCTCAGCTATAATCAAGCATGTGGCTTTGCCAAATTCCCAACCTTTTCAGCTCTCATTCAGGGTGTGTTTGCAGTTTCCCCTTCTCATCCTCATCTTGCAGATTCCGTTCTTTTCCTCTCAGTTATACTGTCCCGCCCATTTATTGAATCTTTGTTTTGAGTATTATGTTTTTCAGGTCTCAAATTTATTTGTATTTCTTTTCCTTTTTAAATTTTTTGACACTTAGAGCTCAAATTTCTACTTGGTAGCTTTTTGGTTTCTGTCTCTTTGATGACAATCGTTAAACTCCTCACTGTGCTAAGACCTCTTCTGACGTGACCCAGTGAGGGAGGGGGAGGGCCTCATTACTGCTAGGTGGGGTTGGAGCATCCTCAGTGAGGGAGCCCGCTCCCCTGACACCATGGGGTGGGAGGCATGGGCAGGACGGATGGGGTTGGTGTGTCTTGTTGAAGACAGTATAGGACAGAAGTCTAGACTCCCTTTTGGGGCCTTTGCTGGCACCAAGAAGGGTGTGGTCACTAGTTTTTCTGCCGTGTCTCGCTGAAGCAGAAGTAATATATTTTTAAGGGTTTCTCTCTCTCTCTCTCTCTCACACACACACACACATTCTCTCTCTCTCTCTCTCTCTCTCTCTCTGTGATGTATATGTGTGCATGTTTCCATGTGTAAGTGCAGGGCATGTGTGCCATGGCATGCGTGTGGAGGTCAGAGGACAACTTCAGCCGTCAACCTCTGCCTCCTACCTTGTGGGAGGCACGTTGTCCCCATTGTTCACTGTTGCGTTCACCCAGCTAGCTGACCCACAGCTTCTGGGGAATTCTCCTGCTTCCACCTCCCTTCTCCCTGTAGGTATGCTAGGGTTACATACATTTGTACGCACAGTGTCCAGCTTGATGTGGATTCTGGAGACCCAAACTCAAGAATTCACACCTTTAAGCCCTTTGTCTGCTTAGCCATCTTCACAGCACGGAATGGGCAGCACCAGAATGTTCGCTAGCTTCCAGGGCTGCCCCTTGGCTGTTTCTTGCCTGGAAAGAGAGGCCGTGGTGGGGGTGGGGGGTGGGGGTGGTATTTTTGGTTTGGGAGAATTTTTGCATGTGCCTATGTCATTTCTATACTACCTGCCTCTTCCTTCAAGTCAGGTATATATGAGGCAATAGAAAAGCCACATCCCACATTCTTAATCTGTCATTTGGAGTCACTTTGTGTTTGTTTATATAATTGTCCAAGCTTTTCAGTTTTGCACAGCAGAAGGACTAAGGGAAAGCATGTCTCCTCTTCACCTCTTGGAAGAGAAAGTTACACTGATTTTTTTTTAGGCTTTCAATTTTCTGACTGTTTTCCCAGCATGTCTGTGCCATGATAAACTTCAGTTGCATTGCTTTGGAAGACTTAAAAGTAAGATCAATCAACCAGTTACCAAATTCTGTGTAATAAAATGTCAGCATGGCTCACTTACTTTTAGTAACATGATCTTGTCTACTTTGGCATGAGTTTTTCAAAAGTATCATGTTAAGATAAATATTAAAATAGTTTTATTCTCAGCATATCTTAATCATGTTAGTAGTCTTCTAGGCTGTATGCTTGTTTTTAAAGTAAATATAATTTCATAGTAATGATTGCATAAGTTAGTAGGTAAGATCCATGTCATATCCATTCAAGGGGAAAATAAAAAGTACACACACAAAGAGAAATAAATATAAGTTGCAAAGTTCCAGGCGCAGAATCCTGTTGCATTGCTGTGGTCGTGCACACAGCGAGAGCTTTACAAAGCTGACTCCAGGGGTGATGCAGCTCTCTCCAGCCATGGCTCTGGTTGTTGCCTTTTGGTCAGAAGTCTAACCTGGTCAAGAGCCAGATTTCCAACAGAACTGACTCGAATCCCTGATTTTTCACTAGCCAGCTCTTCTTTTTCTGTTTCAGATTTACTTTATAAAGTAAACCTAGAAAACTCTTTCAGATTGAAGAATCTCCAACCATTGCTTTCCAAAGAAAATCTTAGCAGGCTACAAAGCATGGAAATTCTAGGCTCTTTCTTACAGGGTAGAAATAGTACCTAGAGGCAAGGAAAACCTGTCCAGTGGCAGGCCCTTCTTTCCCGGCCTCACAGGACAACATGGCCCAGACTGAGTTCAAGTTACAATCTGACATGTAGGGGCTGCTCACCTTGGGTGCATTCCTGGCAAGGAAGAGGAAAACCTTCCAAGCCTGGCATCTGTCCCCTTCAGTCTCTGCTTTCACTCCTATGCCCGCTTGTCCCTTCCTTTCCCTCATTCCTTGTGTTGACTTGCAGGAGATCCTTTTCCCAGCACCCCGACTCCTCTCCTGTGTGATGATGTGACCTCTCTTCTTCACAGTCGCCTGATGTGAGACCTCCTCCTCAAATGTCTCTTCCCGCTCTTTGTTGAAGGCAAACAGGCAAATCTATCAGTTTAAATAGTCCCAGTGACTGATGGGCGTTGAGAACATGACCCGCCAGTGTGCTCAGCTTGGCGCTATGTGAGGCCCTGTCCTACCATGTCCCTGGCAGAGCTATAGCCTGCTGGTCTTTCTGTATCCTTACATTAGTCTGTGCAATTTTGGAGTTTAAAAATGAAAATTGGACATTTGTTATTGCTGATTGTGGTGGTTTGATTCAGGTGTCCCCCATAAACTTCAAGTGTTCTGAATGCTAGGTTCCCAGCTGATGGCAACTTGGGAATTAACACCTCCTGGAGGCAGAGTATTGTTGGGGGCGGGCTTATGGGTATTATAGACAGCTTGCCCTTGCCAGTGTTTGGCACACTCTCCTGTTGCTGTTGTCCACCTTATGTTGACCAGAGAGTGATGTCCACCCTCTGCTCATGCCATCGTTTTTCCTGCTATCATGGAGCTTCCCCCTCGAGCCTGTAAGCCAAAATAAACCTCTTTTTTCCCACAAGCTGCTCTTAGTCGGGTGATTTCTGCCAGCAATGCGAACCTGACTGCAACACTGATAGATAAGAGCGGAATAATTTACTAGTACTGACTATTCTTTTACCAAAAGCCTAGGAGATGGTATCTTTTTTTTTTTTTTTTTTTTTTTTTTTTTTTTTTTTTTTTTTTTTTTCAAGGTTCTGAATGCTAGGGTCTCACTCTGGTCCAGGCTGACCTGGAATTAGCTACGTAGTCTCAGGGTGGCCTCGAACTCACGGCGATCCTCCTACCTCTGCCTCCCGAGTGCTGGGATTAAAGGCGTGCGCCACCACGCCCGGCGGAGATGGTATCTTTGATTGTGAGATAAATACAAATGTCCCTCTTTTCTTTTGTTTATTTTTGTTGACTGAAACTTCACTGAATTTGATTCTAGATAACATGTTTCTTTCTTAGTGACTTGAAGGTTTGTCAAAGTAATTTCAGCTTTCATGGGAGCATAAGCTGGCATGCTGTACTGTGGGGAGTCTGGGGATAGAATTCAGAGTGTAAGAAAATTATCTTTTTCTTTCTAAAGCTTTTGGAATTTAATTTCTGCAGGTGTCAAAATGCAGGCACTGCTATTACCAATCACAGCAGCTTCACAGTGTCCTGCAGCAGACTCCTACCACCCTTGCAGCACCCACGTTGCACCCTTGAAATACTCTGTGGCTTCCCCGTAGCACCCTTTAGCTTTCTCCCAGCACTCTGTGGCTGTTACCAATGCCACAGAACATGTGCATCACGACTTCAGGATATGGTAGTTTGTGTCATTGTGGGTTTAAATATTAATATATAATTATATGTATTAATTAACTTTATCACATTACCAAAGATATATGTACATTGCACATATATTTGTATTATTAAAACTTATTGGTATCTACTTTTCAATCATTGGTCCCTTTTCTCATTCATGTATTTTTGGTAATTCTGTATACTGTACACATCCACTTAAAACATTATTTAGAGGAATCTTAGCTTTTCCTGCTGAGTGTCCCCTTCCCTGTGACATGTTTCTTGTTCTGCTTTTGCAGCATCAGCCACTATGTGATTGTCATGTGCATGACCATCTTCCTGGTGCTTCTCAATGGCCTGGCTCAGCTGCTCACCACCAAAAAACTCCAGCTGTACGGCAAGCCCAAAAGCCATCTCACGTGATGCTCATGAAGCCACCAGTTAACACCCGGGTTCTGTCTCCCTTCCTAACCTTGGAGTTCAGTGAGACAAGATGACTAACTGTAAAGTGGAAACCTGGTATGATCCTGAAATGGAGGAAAGCATTAGGTAAAGAGCTAAGGAAGTCTGGCCAGCAGCCTGCCGTTGTTCAGGGAACATTGTGGAAGAATAAGCAGGAAGATTGTAAGAGCCACAGAGTGGGTAGAGTACCCCGAGGCACAGTCTTCACTCCTGCTGCCCCACAGGGACTGACAGGCCTTTGTGACCCCACGGTGAAGCCCAGAACCCCACTGAGGAGGGCCCCCAGAGCTGGGGCTAATAACCTGTTATACTACACATAAAACACAATAAAATATTAAATTAACAAAAAGCTAAGGAAGTCTGAATGCAGTTGCTAGAAGGCCAAAACTCATTCATTAATTGTGAACAATGTATCTTACAATGTAGGGTGTTAAAAATAGAAACCGCTCATAAACTGCCTCAGAACACTGGACTATTTTTGCAAATTTTCTTTTTTTTTTCTCTTTCTTTTTTATAAGTGAAAGCAAGAAAAAGAGAGAGAATTGGCACACTAGGGCCTCTCGCCACTGTAGTTGAACTCCAGACACATGTGCCACCTTGTGAGCATGCTTCACCTTGTGCACATGCGTCACCTTGTGCACATGCGTCACCTTGTGCATCTGGCTTATGTGGGTTCTGGATAACTGAACCTGGGTTCTTAGGCTTCAAGGCAAGCACCTTAACTTCTAAGCAATCTCTCCAGCCCCATTTTTGCAAATTATCTATGAAGCTAATTGAAAATAAAAAAGATTGTTTGATTCAAAAATTTTTTACAGTGGGCTCAAATGCTTTTGCACAAATACTGCCATAACAGGTAAGTGAACGTGAGGGGGTGTTTTGTGCCTTCCTTGGTTCTCTCTTCTCTTGTTTCCTTTCTGCTCCTCAGTTCATGTCACTCCTGTCTCTTGGCCATGTGACTGTTGGCCCAGCATGTGCACTGCTGAGATTTTCCTTGTGAAGAGCTTCTGTCAGTTCACGTGCCCCATGGTCGCAGTGTGAGAGCAGCTGGGCAGCTGTGCTCTTGCTCAGCATTCTGTTCTCTTCAGGCAACCATTGCCAGTCTCATACCTCCATAGGAACATACTTGATTTTACTCTGTTTTCCCCACAAGTTGACTGATTTGGTATAATCTTCCTATCAGTGATTGTTGTCACAACATATCTTATCCCTTTCCCCTTCCCACAGAAGCAGGGGTGTCTTCACTGATACTTCTAAAATTATGGCATATGGAAACCAACTTTTTTGGACAATGGCACATCCAGAAGCCATAGATTGTTACTAGAAAATTTTCTGTGCCAGGGATGGGATAACTTCCAGTGAGTTGTTGGCCAGGAACATCCCTGATGCTTCCAAAACATTATAGGCCATTGCAGAGGCTCTTGGTTTCCCACCAGGAATAGATGGTAAGATCCTGTTGCTGAAGACTCCACATGCTTAGGCTGCAAGGTTACTAGAAATCTTGTTGGGGCTGAGCTGTAAACCTCCTCCATGTAGACCAGCTGACAGAAAGCTAGAAAAAACTATGCTGCATGCCGCTCCATGGGAGAGAGAGAAGTCATTGGTGGAGATATGTTGGGGTCCCTCCTAGACCCAGCCCAGGAGCGAAGGCAGGGTCTCTGCCGAGTTGGGGGTGAGAAGCGCAGAATCACGACACAGACTCCGGGAGTTGGGTGAAAGCAGGCAGAGGGCGAGCTGCCGCAAACTCGTTTATTCTAGGAAGTGCAGGAGGTTTTAAAAAGATTGGCTAGCCAATCATTGTATGGTGTGGTCCCCTTTTTGTGACCAGTGACAGCCTGTCTCCGGAAAGATCATCTCGTAGCAGGTTTCTCGCAAGCATGGGACTTTAGCTGTTGTCACGCCAGGCCTGTGCAGGATGCCATGTTCGCAGAAGCCACTTCCTGGTTTCTTCTGGCATGCAGTCTGGCTAGGGCCTGACCTGCATATATATGTGCCATATATATCCTCCTTTTTGTTTTTATTATTGGCAACCCTGGGAGGCATGGTTCTTTGCCAAGCCACTGTTGAACCCAGGCCCCAAGGGATCATCACATGTGATGGTGCCTGTCTTAGGTTGCCCCATCTCATGGAGTCTTACCCGTCATTGACTACCAGCCATCTTGGTGAGAAAACCCAAGGCAAGGGGTGTGGCCTGGTTCTTTTAGCATGCGGTCTGGCTAGGGCCAGTCCTGCATTGTGCCATACAGAGATAAACAACAGTGGCTTAAGTTGGGCTAGCCAGACCAAATGAGCCAAAGGGTGCAATAGTGGCATGTCTGTTATGAGGGAATCCAACCACTCTCTAATTGGACTGGAGACCTGCTCCACAGTAGGAAATACATGCCTGATACTGAAAACCTGTGACAGGGGAAGTCATGAGCCCTAGGGGTGTAATGTCTGCTGGTATCTGGATAAATACATATATTATGTTCACCAAAGTGCCTGCTAAGCACTTTTCTTAATGTTCCTATCCATATATTAATGCTATTCTCACTTTTGGTTAGAGAAGCTTCTCTTTTCTGATGGCAGTAACCTCTGGGATGATTCAAAAGTCACTCTAGTGCTGAGAAGAAGTGACAGAGGAGTGCTCAGCACTGAAACATCTCTATCACACCGTCCAAGGCTCAGAGTCCATTGTGGAAGAGGTGGCTAGAAGAATGTAAGAGCCAAAGGAAGGATAAGACTGTCAATAGTGCAATCTTCCAGACACAAAATGGCCTGGATATCCATGATCTCATAGTGCCTGGCACTACCTATAAAAGACCAGTATAATAGGAGGAAAAGATGATGACATCAAAATAAAGAGAGACTGATTGAGGGGGGGAGGGGATATGATGGAGAGTGAAGTTGTGAAGGGGAAAGTGGGGGGATTATCATGGTTTATTGTCTATAATTATAGAGGTAGTCAATAATAAATAAATTAAAATTATGACAAGCCTAAGGCTCTCCTTAAAATGTTCATTTTCAGGCAGGAGATCTGGCTTAGCAGTTAAGGTGATTGCCTGCAAAGCCTAAGGAACCAGGTTTGATTCCCCTGTACCCACAGAAAACACAAGGATGGCGCATGCGTCTGGAGTTTGTTTGCAGTGGCTGGAAGCTCTGGTGTGCCCATTCTCTCCCTCTCCCTATCCCCCCTTTCTCTCTCTATCTGCCTTTCTCTCTCTCAAATAAATAAATAAACTGTTCATTTCCTTTTTATTTTGTACTTTCTAAGTTGGAACCAGTAGGGCAGAATAGCTCCATGCGAACGTGTTCGCCTCACTCTGGTTCATAGTACCTTTCGTGCCCAATAGTACTAAGTATTTAGGTCCCCTGTTTTGATAACACCGGGAAAATAGTCACTTAAATTCTCTGGTTTATGAAGCCCAGCTCCAGGACACGAAAGGGTCTTCTGTGTTCATTCTTACCACACAAAACGAAAGTTCTCTCAGGTGCTACTGGATAAACATGAGCTTGAATAGGGGCTTTCCAATTAGTACCTCATTTCATTGACTCACTTGAGCCAAACCAGACCTTAGGTGTCCAACCCATTTAGAAATGAAACTCTGGAAAGGAAAGCTCAGCTGAAAGGTGGAAGATGACTGTGGTCTGTGCTAGAGTCCTGCAGCCTCTCCCACACTATCTCAGGACAGCCAAGCCTGGCTTTTTTCTTTCTTTGAGAGAGAGAAACTGACAGTGAGTATGGGTGCAGTGGCTTCCTGCCACTGCAAACAGACTCCAGATTCATGCGCCACTTTATGCATTGGCTTTATGTGGGTAACGGGGGAAGTGAAACCCTGGCCAGGAGGCTTTGCAAGCAAGTGCCTTAAAAAAATTGCTGAGCCATCTTTCCAGCCCCTGAACCCAGCTTCTTGACACGTGGGCAAATACCTGTTCTCTAAGTGCTCAAAATTTATGTTTTTGACAAAGTTGTTGAAATTGGAAATCTGGGTACTTAATAGCAATAAATTAGCCAATTAAATTAGGCTTCTATGAGCATACATGGCTGTGCCTCTACTTTTAAACCTCATGATAGTAAGTCATCTTGTGTTTAGAGATGGACACAATGACGATGTTGCTTAAGGCCATAGCTGATATACCTGTATAAAAATCAGCTAACTTGGGGCTTAAAGAGTTAAGGTGCTTGCCTGTGAAACCTAAGGTCCCAGGTTCGATTCCCCAGTACCCACATAAGCTGGATGCACAAAGTGGGACAAATGTCTGGGGCTCATTTGCAGTGGCTGGAGGCCCTGGTACATCCTTTCTCCTTCCTCAAATAAATAAAATATTTTTAAAAATCAGCTAAGGGTCTGGAGAGATGGCTTAGCAGTTAAGTGCTTGTCTGTGAAGCCTAAGGACCCCAGTTCAAGGCTCAGTTCCCCAGGAGCCATGTAAGCTAGATGCACAAAGTGGTGCATGCATCTGGAGTTCATTTGCAGTGTCTGGAGTCCCTGGCATGCCTATTCTCTCTCTATCTGCCTCTTACTCTCTCTGTCTGTCACTCTCAAATAAATAAATTAATAAAATAAACAAAAAAATTAGCTAACTTGTTAATTACTTATATTATGGATTTTTATAGCATATACAGTTATATATGATACTATACATATATATAAAACTATTGCCTAACTATTGGAAACTCAAGTAATTTAGCATTTTTTTCTATACTCTGCCTATTTTATTGACAAAACTCTATCCAACTAATATAAACAGTTGAATAGGCTTTATCAAATAAGCTTCAATTTGTTCATGTGGATAAAAACATGTTAGACTCAGAAAACAAAATAAGAAGAGATAATGTTGGACTTCCAGCCATTGACCAGGGGTATCATGGTTTTAGAATGCTTGTCATTTCATCGGCTGACCCCTGAGTCTAGACTCCTGCCCCCACCAAGACCTTTTTGTGTGATAAGGGGAACAAAGACAGATTCAACTTGATTTTCTTTCCCTCTTTCTTTTTCTTTCTTTCTTTCTTTCTTTCTTTCTTTCTTTCTTTCTTTCTTTCTTTCTTTCTTTCTTTCTCTTTTTTCTCTTTCTTCCTTTCTTTCTTTCTTTCTTTTTTTTTTTTGAGACAGGGTTTCGCTTTGCAGTCCAGTCTAGTCTTGAACTTGTGGTGATTTTCCTGGCTCTGCCTCCTGAGTGCCAGAATTACAGGCTATGCCAGCAGGCCAACTCAACCTGAATGTTGCCCTGAAGAAACTTAGAATCTGACTTAGGAGACAGAACCCTGTATCCTTTGTACATGAGCGTTCACACAGCCCCATCCAACTCTGGCTTTTATCAGAGTGTGACCTCAGGCAAGCATCTCTGAGTCTCAAGTGACGTATTTGTCAGAGTGATGCTTCTGTGTGCCCCATGGCATTATTTGTGTCTCATTTCACTTATGGCAAATTACATTAACACATTAAATGTATTAAATTATCTGTGTGCAGGCTTACGTCCAGATCAGGATACTAGCTTCTTACTGAGTGCCTTGCGTACTTAACATTGCGTGTGGCTTCTAGTCTGAGTGAAGGGGCCAATGAGGTCTGCACTGTGAGTAATGCCTGCTAATTGCTTATCTTTGTAGGACGTTTGTGTGGTAAATGCTTACAGACTCCCGGAGAGAAAACAGTGTGCTGAGACAGACCTCGAGAACAGAATTCAAAGAAGCGTGGGCCTCACAGTGAAACATTTGCAAACAGCTGAAGAAACAGGAAAAGATCCCAGGCATTTTTAGAACTAAATTTATATTTGGAAGTAAAGGATTTAATCTGTTCATCAAACATTCACAGTAATCCATGCAGTGTGCTATGCCCTGTTGCTAAGTGCTGCGAAGAATGAGTGGTGCTAATCTTTTTTTTCTTTTTTCTTTTAACATTTGGTATAAGAGGAAACAAACTCAGCTGAACCCAAGTCAACAGCCAGGAAGTTCTGATTTTAAAGGGGTTGATAGAGTCATGTAAAAATAAACTGACTTGTTAATTGCTTATATTATACATTTTGCAGCATATACAGTCAGTCTATCATCTATCTATCAATCATCTATTGATCTATCTTTCATCTATCTATCTATCTATCTATCTATCTATCTATCTATCTACCTATCTGGCCTAACTGTTGGAAATCCCTCTTCTTCCCTTTTGACAGCCCTTCACCAGTGCAGTGACTTGAGTTTCTGCACACAGCCCACGCGCTGGTGACGTTTTGGTTGCTGAGCACTCACACTATAGCAGAGTGTCCATTTTGGAGCTGATCTTCATTTCCCCCTCTCTTTGCCCTTCGTTCCGCCACTCCTTAATAATCATTTGTAAGGTTTATGTCTCCCCTCCCCACACTTTTAGCCAGCATTCCAAATTCCAAATGGAAGCGCTACCTAAGCAGTGCTAAATAATCCCTCTTTAGATTTACGGACCCCCGAACATGTGATGACCTTTGTCATGTCCCACCTTAGTCTGTAACTCTGTGTGTCCATCTACCAGGGTGTACAGGAGCTAGCCCCAGGAGGCCCAGGTCCACTGTGATGTTCCACAGAAAAAGAAGTGTTAGGCTGAGAGATGGCTTAGTGATTAAGATGCTTGCCTGCAAAGCCTAAGGACCCAGGTTCAATCCTCCAGTACCCATGTAAGCCAAATGCACAAGGTGGCACATGTGTCTGTAGTTTGTTTGCAGTGGCTGGAGGCCCTGGCATGCCCATTCCCTTTATCTGTCTCTTTCTCCCTCTCTCTCTCTCTCTCTCGCTCAAATAAAAAAATAAAATTAAATTGAAAAAAGAAAAAGAAATTTTACATGTCCTGCTTAGCATGTCATCTTCCTGTATGGCATCTTCTTTCCTTCCCCATGGACGTCCTTGATGCTCCTGAATTCCCTCAGGTGGAGCTCTGACACAGCCCCTCTCTCTATCTTTTTCAAGATTACCATTAAGCTCTGATACGTGGCAGTGCTTAATAGGTCAACTCTGATGTGCATTCAAGAGACAAAACACCAACTGGAATGTAGACAGTGAAGTCTAGGCTTATAAGGGTTCATATGGAAATGATGTTTTCAGTCAGTGAGCCCAAGTGATTCTCTGTCTCCCCCCAACCCACCTCTCTTAAGGACTGGGGCTACAGGCATGCATGCAATAGTCGCCACATTTGGCTTTTTATATGGATTCTCCGGGGTCGAACTCCGACAGTCTCAGTCCCATGCTTAAGCAGTAAGCACTTTTAACACTAAGCCATCTCCTCAGCTTTTGTAATTCTTTACAAGTATGTTTTAAATTTACAAATTTAAAAATTGTTTTAAAAAATATTTTATTTATTTTTATTTGTGAGGATAGAGAATTGGCACACCAGGGCCTCTTTCCTTTGAGAAGAAAGTCTAGTTGCATGCTCCACTTTGTGCATCTGGCTTTACATGAGCACCTAGGGATTAAACCTGGCCTGGCAGGCTTTGTAAGCAAGCATCTTAACTGCTAAAACATCTCAGCCCCAAACATTTGTTTTAATAATTGAAAAAAAGAATAATTCAAAAATATGCTTTAAATACTTTACAAATATTAATGTATTTAAACTTTATAACTGTGAGGTAAATATGCTATTTTGAATGGCTCACCGATGCAATTTGCTGGGCCATGAGTTTGAGTACTATAGTTTACCATGAAGTGTAAATATAAAAATACGGCCACCTAAATATGGCTGCCTCAGCAGGAAGAAAGAGTTCATTACCTTTGGTTACTGAGTAGGTGCTCAAAGTGCATACTTCAATGCCAGCTCCTTATATTGATTGTCAACTTAAGTCACCTGTGAGGGATCATCGTGATAGGTTCACTGAGGTGGGAAGACCCATCATGACTGTGGGCTGCATGGCTGGGTCCTGGGCTGCATGAAAAGGCAAGTGTCGACCAAGCAGCAGCACTCGTGGCTTTCTGCTTCCTCACTGTACCCTGACTGTGACCAGCTGCTCCTGCCACCATGCTGTCCCCACCATGACTGTAGCCTAGAGCTGTAAGCTAAAACCCTTCTTCCCGTAAAGTGATTGTTGTCAGGTATTTTTCTCAGTAATGAGAAAGTAACTGATACAATGAGTCTTTGGTTTGGTTTGGTTTGGTTTTTTTTTGAGGTAGGGTCTCACTCTGGCTCAGGCTGACCTGGAATTCACTATGTAGTCTCAGGGTGGCCTTGAACTCATGGTGATCCTCCTACCTCTGCCTCTCAAGTGCTGGGATTAAAGACGTGTACCACCATGCTGGCTACAGCGACTCTTTAATCTCAAAGTAGCTGTTGGTTTGGCCTTTCTGGAACATTCCAGCTGTATTTTTCTGAGAATGGTAAAGATGTCTTGAAATTTTCCTTTTCCCTTTGATACTTTTAAAATATATTTTTGAGAGAATGAATGTGCACACCAGGACCTCTGCAAACAAATTCTATATACATCCACCAGTCTGTGCGTCTGACTCTATACTGGTACTGGGGAACCAGACTCCGGACAAACAGCAGGCTCTGCAAACTACTCCTTTGACAGCTGAGCCATCTCCCTTTGACACTTTAAAAAAAATGTTTAAATGTTTTATTTTAGTTTATTTATTAGAGTGGGAGGATGGGCGTGCCAGGCCTCCAACAACTGCAAATGAACTCCAGACACATGTGCTACCTTGTGCATCTGGCTTACATAGGTCCTGGGAATTTGAGCCTGGGTTCTTTGGCTTTGCAGGCAAGCACCTTAACCATTAAGCCATCTCTCCAGCCTGATACTTAAAAAAAAATCATTTATTTATTTATTTGGAGAGAGAGAGAAAGAGGGAGATAGAAAGAATGGGTGCACCAGGGCCTCTAGCCACTGCAAATGAACTCCAGACACATGTGCCACCTTGTGTATCTGGCTTTACCTGGGTACTGAGGGCTCAAACCTGGGTCTTTTGGCTTTGCAGGCAAGTGCCTTAACCACTAAGCCATCTCTCCAGCCCCTTTTGATACTTTTTTTTTTTTTGGTTTTTCGAGGTAGGGTTTCACTCTAGCTCAGGCTGACCTGGAATTCACTCTGTAGTCTCAGGGTGGCTTCGAACTCATGGTGATCCTCCTACCTCTGCCTCCTGAGTGCTGGGATTAGAGGCATGTGCCACCATGCCCAGCTCCTTTTGATACTTTTTTTAAAAACTCTAAATATTTTCTTTTCTTTTTAATTTTTATTTATTTATTTGCAACCATAGAGAGAGAGAGAGAGAGAGAGAGGTAGACACACAGAGAGAAAATGGGCATGCCAGGGCCTCTAGCCACTGCAAATGAACTCCAGATGCATGTGCCCCTTGTGCATCTGGCTTACGTGGGTCCTGGAGAATCAAACTGGGATCCTTTGGCTTCGCAGGCAAACGCCTTAACCGCTAAGCCATTTCTCCAGCCCACCTTTTGATACTTTTAATGCATGCCTGGATCCAATTGAAAACAGAAAGTTAAAAGCTAGTGATCAACAGGGTCATCCTCGAAACCTGTCCCCTCAGGGACATACTTGAGAAGCGTCATCCATAATAACTGTGTCTAGGATACAGAAGGAAGTTTGCTGCCCTCATCTCTGCACATAAGCCTCCTTAGTCTTCGCCCAGATGTGGCCTAGGTTTGACATGTCACCACACACCTCATAACAAATGTGCCCTGGCACGGCAGCAAACGCATTCTCTGCATCTCAGAGCGAAAGCTTCGAGTGGCATTTCCTTTGTTGAGCCCCAAGTCTTGTGTAATGTTAACTGACATTCTGGTTTATAAGATCTTATCTCACGTCAGCATGATGGCTGAAGCTGCTGTTCTTAATGCTTCCAGGGCCTCCGAGGCTAACCGAACTCACTGTAGTCTGAGACAGGAGAATAATGAGGTGACGACCTGCTATCCGTCCCCTGGGTCTGTGCGTCTGAGAGCTTGTGTGGCCAGGGGCTCACTCATGGGCTCCTTATTTTCTCTGCTAGATGACGCTTCGGGATGCTGCCAATGTGGAGAATAAAGCTGACCAGTCTGGCTCGGGCTCTGCGAGTTGGGCCCAGTGCAGGGAATGTGCTGATGTGAGCTTCAGATGTGTGTGTGACTCCTGCCACCCTGTGAGACAGGGTTCAATGAGGTCAGCGCCTTCTCCCACAGCTCTGTTCTCTCCTTATCTGACCCTGCCACCCCTACCTCACAGATTCTAGTGTTGCTTTTCTGACAATGTGAAGTTCTGGGTGTTTCTTGGGGTGTGGCAATCACAGTTGCAAACCCATTCCTCTCTGTGGCGAATTCAGCTCGGCTGTACACAGCCAGCTCCACTGGTTTTCAACCGAACAAATGTGTTTTTGTCAGGAAAGGAGGTTTGTGTGCCTTCATGAACCCTTCTGCCCACTTTGTCTTTCCTGAGCCCTGTGGGTGTCAGCTGTGATTAGAAACCCAGACGTTCTCTAGACCCTCCATTGGAAGGCAGCTGGAATAAGAAAAAAAAAAAGTGAGGGAGAGATCCGAACGGTTCTCTGGATTGATTTGTCAAGGGGCGGAGGAAAGAATGGAAAGGGGTGCTGTTAGCTCTGAGGGGAACTGACCAACAGGACCCCAAACACGACGTAAAGACGAACCGCTCTTCACAGGCTCTGTGAAGATACTGGCCTGGTCCACCTTGGTCATCCCCAAGCAACTTCCGGGGTTTCCTTGTCAGAGGGGAGCGCACAGTGAGGGTTACTTTTCAACTTTAGGGGTGCCTAAGCTCCTACACATCTACTTAGAATTCTGGGTAAAATAGACTTAGAGGAGTGCCCACCTTGGGGGAGGCTCAGGGGAGAAGAGAAATCCAAGCCCCGCACCTGCCAGGGTCTGCGCGCTGATGGGGCCGCCTCTCTTTCCTTGCTCTGATGAAGCTCTTTTTGGGTGGTAGGGGCACATGTATGTGCTCATGTGTGTGAGTTCAGGAGTGCGTGGCTTTGTTTGGTCGTTGGTCCTCTTCTTTTTCTACCTCAGGGTCTCATTGTGCGCCAGGCTAGCTGGTCCACAGTCTTCCAGAGGACTCCACTGTCTCCGCCTCCCTCCTTGCTGCAGGCGTGCTCAGGACAGGGGTTAGGAGCAAGACAGCCCTTTTCTGGTAGGTAGTCACAGAAGCATGGGTACCACGCTGCCTGCACTGGCAGGACTAGAACCTGCCTGTGGTCCAGTCTCATCCCAGATGGCTGAAGGAACAGCCACAAGCTCCTAACCCACTGCAGCGGCCTCTTCCTCAGCGTTTAGCACCCCTGGGGGCTGGCCTTTCCTGATCCCACCAACCAATCAGCTTCCTCCCTTACACACCTGAGCCTCGCGTTTCATTTTGATTCGGTGTCTGTCTGCTTCATAGAAATGGGCCTGAAACCTCTATGTAAGCCTCTTAGCTCTTCATCCTTCCTGTAAGAGCTTGGCTTCTCCGTCCCTCGGGCCTAGAGACCTCCGTGTAACAGTACGAAGTGTCCAGGAGAATTGAACAGTCCACCTCCCTGTTCCCAAACTGTGTGACTGCTCGGGACTCTGGGAAGAAGAGAGGCTGGAAGCTCGTGGAAGGGCCTCACCAGTCACCAATGGCCTCCACACCATACCCTTGTCTTTTGGGGGAGAGGAATGTGTGTATGACTGTAGTATGCATGCAGTGTGTGTATAATGTATGCCCATGTGTGCAGAGGTGCATGCCCTGTACACATGTGTGTGGAGGCCAGAGTGGACCATTGGGCATCCTCCTATATCTCTTTTCCTGTTGTTTCCTTAAAACGGAATCTCTCACTAAACCTAAAGTTGTGGTTTTCAGTGAGACTGGCTGACGAGTGAACTTGAGAACTTCTCACTCTGCTCCCACAGTGCTGAGGGTGCATGTACATGCCCACATCCAGTTTCTCACTTGGGTGCTGAGAATCGAACTTGGGACCTCTCAGGCTCTTAGGCCTGTGCAGCAAGTGCTCTTTCCGCTGAACCATCTCCCCATCTGACTCTGCTCTTCTCATATAGTGAGAACAAGGGCCTCACCTACTGCTTCAGAAGCCAGGCATGCAGAATGCCTTTCTCAGTGGGAACCTGCTTCCTTTCCTCCCTCTGGTGGGAAGGAGGGTGCTAGGCAGTTTCCCTGCTAGGTAGACCGATTGGAACAAAAGAGCCCTAGGGGAACAGCTCTATTCTTTAACTGCAGTATTTGAAAATGGTGACTTAAGATGGTGGCAGAGGTCTATTCACTTCCTGGTTTTTCTCCCCACATGGGTGAAATTTCCCTCCAGCCGGCTTGCTCAGTGGGCTTTCTGGAACTTGCGCAGCACAAGATGCATCATGGATCCAATGCCTCCCTCGTCTTTGTTTTAGATGACCAATCAGACAGTGGAGTGGGGAGGATCCCTCAACCACTAAAGGTTCGGCTCTCATGGGGGCCATGGAGTCTGGTTTCCCAAACCCATCTTCCACGGAGGAGTCAGAGTCTCTCTGCCTCTTACTTTCACTTCAAATAAATGTTACCATTAAACTTCTTCCTGCCTCTTAATTCTTTATTTTTTATTTTATTTATTACAGAGAGAGAGAGAGAGAGAGAGAGAGAGAGAGAATGGGCATGCTGGGGTGTCCAGCCACTGCAAACAAACTCCAGACTCTCATGCCACCATGTGCATCTGGCTTACGTGGGTTCTGGGGATTCAAACCTGGGTCCTTAGGCTTCACAGGCAAGTGCCTTAACAGCTAAGCCACCTCTCCAGCCCAACGTCTTCATTCTTTAGTTGGCAGAGAAAATGAACCTGTTCCCTAGAAGGTGACGGGAATTCCCACGCTTGAGGAGCAACCCTAGAGCTTATGCTTTTAGTTCCATGTTCTGAGATGCTGAGCAGACAGCGGACCTAGGCAACCGCTAGCAAAAGAGCAGCAAAGTCTCTTATTTAGAGAACGAGACTGCGTTGATGGTGATCAGTGTGAACACGAAGGTCCTTTGAAGATGCCGCATGCATTAGGATTGTTATCCTTTGCGGCCATGCTTTTGCGCTTGACTAATTAGAATCATCCCATGGACAAGAAGGAGCAGAAATTTCTTGCTTCTAAACATTTTGAGCAGAAAAAAAAAAAAATCTCTGTGGCTCTGTCAAGAAGACGGCCTTTGCCTGCAACTGACGCCTAAATCCTGACAGGCCCTTCAACTGAAATATTGTTGAAGCCCTTCTGTTTTAATTTTTCCCATTTCTTTTTAGAGCAGATGGTTTCACTGGCCTAAACATATGCCAAGATGGTTTGATTCATTCTTCCAGAGAAACCTTGGAAGGATAAACACCTGAATGGCTCAGGGAATAAAGCCCCCTTCCCATCTCAGCCCCCAATCCCTCTGCTGTGGTGATGCTGCTGTGGATGTTGGTCATAACTGGCAAAGAGAGATTTCCCCAGAGAATCATCACATAAAGGCACCTGAGAACTATCAAGAGTCCTTATCCTCACCATCGTCATTGTTACCACCCACTGTCATTAGGAGCAGAAAGGGGAGCTGGGGGTGAGTCTGCCAGCTACGAGGTGGGAGGTCTCTGAGTGTGTGGGATGGCATTGCCACAAAAGCCCAACCAAAGGAAGCACAGGGGGATAATAGATAGAAAAGGAGGAGGACTTAGAGAGCAATAAGCATTTGTCATCTACTGTCGTTTTTAGACTCTTGTCCCTGGGGGAGGGAAGATCTTCTTGGGCCATACTGATTTACACATTTGCAATATTTATGGCTCCACATTGTTCCATGGTGACAAAAGTGTCACCTCCTTCCTGCTTCCCTGGCAGTTTCTGATGCATGCAGCTGTCAAGTCTCGGAAGTGAATTCATTCTGGAAGATCTTCTGACAGGAGCAGGACAGATCCAGAGCTATGAAGGCTGTAAGGATTCTGGCAGGAGCTGAGTGTGCGGAGTGCATTTTGTAACATTAACAGGAACCAGACTTTATAGCACTGTAACCCAAGACATCTTTAAAAAAATAAATTATTTGTTTGTTATTTTGTTTATGACAAAGAGAGAGTACATGTTAGAAAAAGTCAGAGGCGTGTAGGAATCTCTACAACAAGGAAGTTCAACTTTATTGGAAGTGAGTTATAGAGGGGCATTTTGCATCTCAGCAGTCGGGATTCTGGAAACACGAGGTGCCAGAGCAGCATTTGGTAAGGGGATTTGTATAAGAAGACTGGGGTCGTATTGGCAGGGAAGGGGATGGAGAAGGATTGGTGAGTGTGAAGGGAGTGGGCTTCTCTGAACTCCTTTCTTCCAAGACAACCACTAGGAACCTGGCTCCGCTGGGGTTATTTAGATACCAGCGGGCAGTCTCCAGACAGACTTCTCTGGTTCAGCAGCAGTATGTTGAATTCCCAAAATTTGCTCACTCCTTCAGCATGGGCATGTCAGGGTCTCTTGCCCCTACAAATGAATTTCAGATGCATGCACCACTTTGTGTAACTGGCTTTACACGGGTCATTATGAATCTGGCCTGGCCATCAGATTTTGCAAGCAAGTGCCTTTCACCACTGAATCATCTCTCCAGCCCCCCCCAAGACATCTTTGAAGTTTGATTATGCTGTGACTGGAAAGATTTGGCTCTTGAAGAAGGACCGGCAGGCCGCCATTTATCTCCACTTTTGTAATATTATCTGTCTAGCTTGTTATTTGTTCGTTCTATGCAAAAATGAGGATCTCTCGTATTCTACAGAAGAACCGACAACTTAAACATGACACAGGTACCCATTCATCCCTCAAAAGGCATATTACATTTTTACATAAAAACCGTGTGCAGTTCTTTTACTGACCATTTTCCCAGTCCCTCTACTCACCCATCAGAGATGCACGACACTCTGTCCCTGGGCAGGCTTCTCCCACGTATGTACAGAAGGCTGAATCTCCCTTTGCTCAACCCTACATTGCTTGTCTAAGGATGCAAATGAAGGAGAGCAAGAAAGAAACTCTCATAAATATAAAATTGACCGGGTGGGGCCTCAGGTTGGAATTGCAGAGGAAAAGAAAACAGTAAAGGGGAGCGAGCGGGACTACGGAGCTGAGGGTGAGGAAGAGAACTTGGTCAAGGGAGGCGCTCTGGAAGGTTTTAGTAAATGGCATTAGATATCCCAGAGAGGCTGTGGACGTTTGAATGTGGATGTGTGTTTCCCATAGACTCAAGTGTTTTATTAAGTTTGTAACTTGGGTCTGTAGCCTCCTGGCTGAAGGAGGTGTCACTGGGGAGTGGATCCAGGAGTGCAGCCCAAAGATGTGTTTGGGGGTGAATCTGGATTCCAGCCCAAAGGTGTGGAGAGAGCAGGTTTGTGCTGTGGCGGGTTCATGTTTGTTGGTGTTTTGTTTGCTGTAGTTGTTTCTCTTCATTTAGATCTATGGAGGAAGCAAGCAGCTTCTTCTGCCACTGATGCAACTTCCCCTAGATCTGCTAGCTTGAAATAAACCCCTTCCTCCCATAATCTCTGCCTGGTTTGGACATTTATGCCAGCAACATGGAGCTGATTACAGCAGAGGTCAAGTAAGAGGGAGACTGGAGGTGCCATTCCACTGTTAACAAAATCTTGGCGTCACGGGTGGGAGTGGTGAGGTGATGGAGAGAAGAACTGGCTGGGAACAAAGAGGACGCCATGTTTTTTTTTCCCCTTAACTACTCAGTGCTGCAGGAACTCATAGGTTTTTCTCTTGTGAGGGAATGTGTGAGGCTTAAGTGTTTGTTATTGAATATCCTTCTGTGGTAGTTTGAATATATATCCCCCAATATATTCAGTGTTTCATTATTTTATAGTTTGCATCTGCAATCACCTTGCTAGAGGCAAGGTCACTGGGGGCCCGGTCTTAAGGTGTGGTGATGGTTTGAGAGTCCATTGTAAAGATATGCAAATGTGCCTAGCAGGAGTTCCTGAAGTGTGCTGTGTGACCTTTTGGCTGTAGTTTTGCTCTGTGTGCTGTGGTGGCTGGTTGGCTTTTCTCTCTCTGCTTGGCCCTGTGGAGAGCAGGTCGTTTCTTCTGCCATTATGGAACTTCCCCTGGATCTGTAAGCTTCAATAAATAATATCCCTTCCTCCATAACTGTGCCTGGTCTGGAAGTTCATCTCAGCGAACCTGAAGCTGTCTGCAACACCTTCTATCCCTGCCACCTTCCTGACAACGTCCATGGTGGACTTAAGTACTTTCAGGTTTGATTTACTTATTTGTAGGGTTGTTAAAATTTCACATATATCCCAAATGAAAGAATTCATTAACATGTACAAGCCTATTCAAGTAGTTTCTAACTATAGAAATCTTTATAATCTAATTTTCTAGGGGGAAAATAACCCATGTGTATTCTAGAAGAATTATGGCAGTCAGCGGTGGATCCTACAATTTTCAGTTTCCATAGCACATTGGCTCTGAGTAGTTGCTCAAAGTGCATACTTCAATACCAGCTCCTCGGTCCACCAGTAACTGTGTAAGTAACAGATGCATGTCAAGACCAGTGACCAATCATGTTACTCCTTTCCAATCTCGTCAGTGATTGGTTATCAGGTATCTGTTATTAAGTTTACACACAGACTACAGTGTGTGTAGCCATGTTGCCTCCTTGTTTCTCAGTGACAAAATCAGATGATGGTTTATAATAATGAATAATTGAGGGATGGAAGATGGCTCCGTGGTTAAAGGTGCTTGCTTATAAAGCCTGCTTACTGGCTGTGGTTTAATTCCCCATTACCCAGGTAAAGCCAGATGCACAAAATGATGCACATGTCTGGAGTTTGTTTACAACAGCAAGAGAACCTGGCATACCCATATGCCTCCTCTCTCTTTCTCTCTCTCTTTTATGTCTTTCTATCTCTCTCTCTCTTTCTCTCTCTCTCTCTCTCTCTCATAACCCAGTAAGAACAACAATTGAGCTAGGGATAGGGCTCAGAGGTTCAACATTCTGGCATACCCATATGTCCCCCTCGCTCTATGTCTCTCTCTCTCTCTCTCTTTCTCTCTCTCTCTCATAATCCGGTAAGGACAATGATAGACCTAGGGATATGGCTCACAGGTCAAAGGTGCCTGCTTGTGGCTCCTGTTCTGGCCCACATTCAGTTCCCAGCACCTGTGTAAAGCCAAATGCACAAATACAAGCATCTGGAGTTCATTTTAAGTGGCAAAGGGTCTTCATGTGCTCATTATCTCTCTCTTAAATAATAAAAGAAATCATAATTGAAAGATGGAATTGGTTGATGAAAGTGAAATTATAGCATGAATATGATACTGCTGTAAGGGAAACTCAATTTGAACATAAATGGAGTTACAGAAGAAATCATTCACAGTGGGACTACTGGCATTGCCACCATGGAAAGAGAGTAAATATGCATCCAGAAAACAAAACAAAACAAACATACCAAAGGCCAATTTATTGAGAGACTTAAGGAAAACAGTGTGACCTGAATGTCTGTCAACTAATGGATGGTTAATCAAAATGTGATATATCTACATAATAAAATTTTATCCAGCAATGAAGAGAACTGAAATGCTGGGGGACAGCCTGAGTGAGCACTGAAAGCCCACCACATGGACGAAGCCAGTCACACGAGACAAGTTTACATGAAGGGCGCTGCCTGGGCCAACCCTCAGAGACAGAAAGTGGATGAGGGGCTGTTTGGAACAGCTGGAGGAAATGGGCAATAAGAGGGACTGCTAATGGGTGTGGGATTTCGGGGAGGGAGGGATGAGAACATTCCGAAATTAATTTGTGGTGATAGTTATGGTATGCTGTGACTGTGCTAAAAGCTACTGAGCTCTGCACTTTGAATGTTATGATAAGTGACTTATATCTCAATAAAGTGTTATTAATGACTTAGAAGGTTCTAAATAAATTAGCTTTTGCTATTATTTCCCTTTTCCTGTACATTTATAACCAATCGTAAGAGACATTTTAATGTTATGACAAAAAATTTTAAAGGTCACAGAATGCTCTTTTTTCCCGTTGACTATTAAAGTGATAGCTTAACACAATTTCAGCTTGCTCAGTCACCTTTCCTGCCCCTGACTGTTACCTACATGTTCAGATCAACTTAGCAGAACATTCTGTACTGATTCAAGGCCATCACTTATTATCAGTTCCTTTGTTTGATTTTATTCTTTCTTTATTTACATACTCATGGCCTTATCCATGCTCTATGTACTCGGGACTCTGTCTCAGAGCCACACCCCAGCCCTAGCCAGTTCCTTTAGCAGTCATACTTTGACAAAGGTGGGTCCTACTGATGCAGGATTTGGGGATTCAGGAGGAGTTGCCCAGAATGTGTGAAGGTTTGGGTTCTCTGACTTACCTTTAATAAAGAATTAATAATGATGGACTCAAGATGGATAACTTACGAACTATTAAGTTTATTTAGGGGGAAATCACAAATTGTGGGGTTGGTTAAGGGGGATTGAGGTATAGGAAGAAGGACTAGGGCACAATCATAAACACGTGGGAAATAGGAAATACACTGTCATGTGGAAGACACTGCACTGTCTCTAAGATTCCTATTAAGAGAAACTGAGGTTTTTAGAGAAATACTGGAGTAGAGCCTTAAGCACGTTGAGATTCATAATGCTCATTTAAGGGAAACTGAGACTTTAAGAGAAACTAGAGTAAAACCGCTGGTGTGTGCAAAGTAGAGTCTAGGAGCTTGAGAAGGGAGACTTAGGGGGAACCTGCATGGCATCTGCCATGTGTTTCTTCTGTAGGGAAAATACCAAAGTGGAGACCAAGATATTCAGAGAAGAAATGAGTAAGGAAGGCGATTACACAGGTAGCAGGACCTGAAGTTAGTGAGAGCATCCATGCGGTAGATCAGAGACCAGAGGAAAAACACGTATGTAATCCGAGTGAGAAACTCTAAAGCAGAGGCAAGCAAAAACAGTATTACGCTCTCCCACCCCCACCCAGCTGGGTGGGGATAGGGGCCAGACTCACAGGAGTCTGAGCAGAGATGACAGGGAGCCCAAAGGGGATGCACAGAGCAGGGGGCTACACCAAAAGGGGCGGGGGCTGGAAGGCTGCAGTCTTTATAGCATCAGATTCAGGTTTGCAAGAGGAAGACCTGATTGGTTCATAAATTTGATGGGTGGAGCCAAAAGCCAGCCCACCCAGGTAGCACACCACACCGTGGGCAGCAGGGGGCGCTGTCGGTAAGTCTCAATCAGACAGGAGTTCCTCTTCTGCCAAGAGTTCCGTTCTTAGCCAGGGCGAGATGGTATGTGGGGTGGCATCTCCTGGTTCTCTCTGGGCCTCAATCTCGAACTGAAATTGTCTAAAAGAAGCTAGCGTTCTCCTAATCTTCTTCATTATAAGAAAGTGTCTGTGACAACACTTAAATTTTGACCTCTTCTAATCTCTACTCTCTATGACTAAAATAACTAATCAGTGAAGAAAGTAGTCAAGCTTAATTATGGCTCACCTTCATGGTTTAGGTAGAGTCTAAAACATACTCCATGGGTGTTGGAGGACCTGTGAGGGTGAGAATTAGGATTCTTTGAGTTATACTATCTACAATGTAGGAAGTGGATTCCCTTAAGACCGATGAAGTGAGTTGCTGTGTTTTGAGTGGGCCACGTGGCTATAGACTGAGGGCTGCTTCAAAGGGCTGAGTGCAACGCCCAGGCTGACACCCAACAGGATAGCAGAGACTCCACCCTGTTGCACCAGGGATGGAATCTTCTAGTAACCTGAATGACCTTGGAAGAAGATCCCAAGGTCCAGATGAAAATGCAACTCTGCTGGCAAGCACTTTGATTTTAGCTTTGTGAGCTCCTAAGTAGCAAATTCAGACTTGGGAGCAGCAGAAACAGAGAGATAATAAACAGGTGCTGTTTAAGCTGCTAAATGAGGCGAGGGATTTTGGCAGGTTGGTGAAAGAATTCACCCTTTAGAAAGAAAACAGATGTATTCAGTATGCTGCAGAGAAAACAGGAAAGAGCAGACATGACAGTAACAGAGGAAGGTCTGAATATGTGGATGGGTTGCTGGGGGTTAGGGGTTGTTGCAGCAACCTTCTCATTTCTGGAACCAAACATCTGACCCAAAGCACTGGATGGGAGGAAAGGGTTTATTTCAGCTTTCGGTCTTAAGAGAAAGTTTAATCATGGTGGGAAAATCATAACAGGGCAGACGGGAAACCTAGGTCACGTCTCCATATTGGATGGAGGGAAGTTGTCTGACGACTGTTTAGTGGGCTGGACTAATAAACTTCAAGGTGTGTCACCAGCGACACCTCCTCCAGCAAGGCTCCACCTCCCAAAGGCTCCAGAATGTTCTCAAATTGTCACCAGCTGGGGACAAAGTATGGGGGGGACATTTCACTCAACCCCCCCCCACAGAGGTGTTTCCTTGTTTTGTCTGGGTGCCCCCCCACTTTGCTGCAATTCTTTCCATGTTAGCCAGGACAATGCAGATGGGTGAGTATGGGTCTGGAGAGTTGGGACGAGCACCTTGCTGGCATTCTTCTATCATGCACACGAAGGCAGCTCCGTGGCACTGAATTCTGTTCATCTTGATTGGCAGCGCTTCTGCCATTTGGGCAGAATCCGAGCAGTGGCTTTTTTTTTTTCTGCCCTGGGAATGCTTTCTGAACCAGGCTGGTGACTCATCTAGTCTCTCAGTCACGGTCTTCCCCGCACACTGCTCTTGAGACTGTTACGTCGCAGGGGAGAACTCACACTCTTGATGGTAGGCGCCCATGCACAGCCGACCTGGCTTGCTTCCTCCATGGAAATGCTGTGGGGTCTCTCTCTCTCTCCCTCTGCAGGGAGGATGGGCATGTTTGCTGCTAGCCACTGTACAAAGCAGCTTGAATGTTCCTTCTTCTATGATGTAGCCACAGTGTGTGCCGGCAACATGCGGCTTGCAGCAGGGAAATAATGCATTGTGACTTGAGATACTACGATTACTGTGAGGAATAAATGTAGTCTCTGGCCTAGACATTGTGTCTTCTGCATGGACCTATGAAACTGGGGATGTGGGATTGGAGTGCTTAATGAGGTTAAAATTCCAACCCCGATCTTTATTTGTTTATGAAGTAATTGAAAAATGTAGACATGAAGGGTAAAGTATTTAAGATTCATTTTAGGGCTGGAGAGATGGCTCAGCCATTAAGGCACTTGCTGCAAAGCCTAATGGCCCAGGTTTGAATCCCCAGTACCCACTTAAAGCCAGATGCACAAAGTGGCACATGCATCTGGAGTTCGTTTGCAGAGGCTGAGGCCCTGGTACACCCATTCTCTCTCTGTCTCCTTCTGCTTGCAAAATGAAGAAATAAATAAATTTTTTTAAAGCACCCCCTACAGCACACATCATCCAGCAAGGCTCCACCTCCCAAATTGCCATCAGCTGGAGACCAGGCATCCCAAACACGTGGTTTTATGGAGGCCACCGGATTCAAACCACCACAATGGTGCCAGTCAAAAAGGGTGTTGGGGCTGGATGGTTCAGAGGGTAAAGAGCTTGGCACATAAGCGTGAGGACCAGAGCTTGGATTCCCAGCACCCATGTAAGAGGCAAGACATGGCAGCCTGCATTTATAACCCCAGCTCTGGGGAAGTGGAGGCAGCATGATCCCTGTTGCTTCTTGCTAGCTGGTCTAGCCAAGTCGATGAGTTCTGCAAGAGTGAGAGGCCCTAACTCGTAGCAATAAAATGGAGGGCTGGAGAGATGGCTCAGTGGTTAAGGCACCCTCCTGCTAAGCCTAAGAATGCCCATTTGATTCTCCAAGTCCCACGTTTAGCCAGATGCAGTGACGCAAGGGCACAATGCCGCAATTGCCCTCAAGGGGGCGCACGCGTCTAGAGTTTGTCACAGCAGCCTCTCAGCCACTGGCGCTCCCATCCTCTATCTTTCTTTCTCTCTGTCTCTCTCAAATTAAAAAATAAAATAAAATCAAAATAAAATGGAGACACAGTAGAAGAGCACATCCGATATTGACCTCTGGCCTCCGCATACATGCCCCACACACATGTGCCCATAGGCATACACACATGCATACCACACATGCAAAAAAATAAGAAAAAGAAACAGAAAGTGTGAACTTACCTGTTGGGGATCATGAACTGGGCTATGTTTGCCTAGTGCAATTCCACATACCTTGTCCAGGATGTTGCTCATGACGGTTGAAAGGCTGGTTTGGTTCTAGTTCATCTTATCGTGGCCAGAAATAGAACTGAATTTCGCCCAGAATGGTAGGTTGTAGAAGGCTTCCTTGAGGAACAGGTGAGGGGTTGGGTGAAGGACCATGGTGTACTGAGATCACCTGGTCTCCAGAAGGGAGCACCTGTTCACTAGTTTCCTCTGAGACTGTTGGGGAAAGAAGACTTTTAGAAACGATTTGGAGACATTTTTGCCTTAATTTTGATTTCAGCAAACTAGCAAAACTAACATGGCCAAGCATGGTGGCAGATGCCTTTAATCCCAACACTTGGGAGGCAGGAGGATCACCGTGAGTTTAAAGACAGCCTGAGACTAAGTATGAATTCCATGTCAGCCTGGCCTAGAGTGAGACCCTACCTTGAAAAAAAAAAAAAAACAAAAACAAACAAACAAAAAAAAAAACCAACTAACGTGTTGGGCTCAGTGGCCAGGCACTTGCCTACAAAGCCTAATGAAGTGGGTTTGATTCCCCAGTACCCACGTAAAACCAGATGCACAGGGTGGCATATGTGTCTGGAGTTCTTGCCCATTCTCTCTGGCTCTCTCCTTTCTTTCTCTCTCTGCTTGCCAATAAATAAATTGAAATATGTTTTTTTTAAAAGAAAAACTAACATACCTAGCTGCTAGTAATTTCCTTAACTGTAAAAATAATCATTGATTTGGGATGCAATTGCAAAAGAAAACCAATTTGTTACTCTCAGAAGAATTAATATGATTAAGAATAAAGTATCTTGATGGAACATTAGGGTTTGAAAATAATGACATTTCTAGGAGAAGGTGAGCCACGACCCTCTGAAATCCAAGGGCATCAGATAGGCAGCAAACCAGAGAAAAATCAGAGAAGTAGACACAATGGGACCCAGGAGACTAGACACAAGTTGCTGCTATGCTTCTTGTAACTGTCAGTCTCTGGCAGGTCTTTTGACACCTCTGGGCCTCGGTGTGTGTGTGTGTGTGTGTGTGTGTGTGTGTATGTGGGCACGTGTGTGAGTACACACACATACGTGCATGTGTGCACGCGTGCAGGTGTGTTTTCCTGTCACAGAAGAAGTTAAATTAGTTTCTTTCATTTCCAGCTTTAAGAGAATTTTGGTTACCACACAGAGGTGTAGAATCAGACTTACATTTACATGTTGAGCTGGCCACTCACCATCTGGGGAAAGGCGCTGTGCTCTCTGGTTCCCCAAATTTCTCATTTTTAAAACTAGAATTAAGAAGGCTGGAGAGGTGGCTTAATAGTTAAGGCACTTGCCCACAAAGCCAAAGGACCCAGGCTCAATTCCCCAGGACCCATGTAAACCAGATGCACAAGATAGTATATGCATCTGGAATTTGTTTATAGCAGCTGTTGGCCCTGGCATGCCCATTCTCTATCTATCTTCCTCCCCTCTCATAAATAAAAATAAACTTTTTTTTAAAAAAAAAGCTTTTAGAGCTGGGCGTGGTGGTGCATGCATTTAATCCCAGCACTTTAGGGGGCAGAGGTAGGAGGATCGCTGTGAGTTTGAGGCCAGCCTGAGACTACATAGTGAATTCTAGGTCAGTGAGACCCTACCTTGGAAAAAAAAGTTTTTAATAAAAGAGGGCTGGGAAAATGGCTCAGCAGTTAAAGGTACTTGCTTGCAAAGTCTGCCAGCCTGGATTTGATTCCCCATTACCCATGTAAAGCCAGATGCACAAAGTGGCACATGTGTCTGAAGTACGTTTGCAGGGCCAAGAAATCCCGGAGCACCCAGCCTCCCTCCTTCATTGCCCCCTCTCTCTCATAAATAAAAAATATATTAAAAAAAACTAGAGTGTGGGGCTGGAGACATGGCTTAGCCGTTAAGGGACTTTCCTGTGAAGCCTAAGGACCCAGGTTCAATTCCCCAGTACCCACATAAGCCAGCTGCACAAGGGGGCACATGTGTCTAGAGTTTGTTTGCAGTGGCTGGAGGCTTTGGCACGCCCATTCTCTCTATCTGCCCCCTTCTCTCCTTCTCTCTTAAAATAAATAAAACAAAATGAATTGAAATACTAGAATTTGGATTAGGGATAGCTTAGTTGTTAAGGACTTGCCTAGTATGCTGGAAGTTCTGGGTTTAATTCCCAGCATAGCGTAAAAGTGAGCATGTTGGTGCATGCCTGCAATCCATGAAACATGGAGGAAAAGGCAAGCAGATGAAAATGTAAAGGTTATCTTTGGCTACATGGTGAATTTGAGGCCAGCCTGGGTGACATGACACTTTCTTAAGCAAAAAGCAAACCAAAAAACAGCCCCTGGAATTATTTGGAAGTTCACATGAGGACAAAGGGTATAAAAAGCAATATGCCCAGCTCAGAGCTTGGCACAAGGTCAAAATGTGTGATAGGCAAGCAAAAATGAGCCTCATTGTTTCAGGTTCTGGGTCTGCATTAGTTGCCACTGCATCATGCTGATCATTCTACAAGGCCAGGCTGCCGTCCTCTATGCTGCCCCAACGAATGTGAATCTTCAATGAGAAAAAAGAATTCTGTGGGCTGGAGAGATTGTTCAGTGTGTAAGACACTTGCCTGCAGAGCCTAAGGACCCAGGTTTGATTCCCCAGTATGAATGTAAAGCCAGTTGCACAAGGTGGCGCATGCTTCTGGAGTTTGTTTGCAGTGGCTAAAGGCCCTGGCATGCCCATTCTGTCTCTCTCCTTCTCTCTCTACCTTTTTCTCTCATACTCTTTCAAATAATTAAATAAATTTTTTTTATAAAGAACTGACTTAGCAGTTAATGCACTTGCCTACGAAGACTAAGGACCTAGGATTGATTCCCCAGAATCCAGATAAAGCCAGATGCACATGGTGGCACATGTGTCTGGAGTTCGTTTGCAGTGGCTAGAAGCCCTGGTGCACCCATTCTCTCACTCTCTTTATCTGCCTCTCTTTCTCTCTGACAAAAAAAAAAAAAAAAAATTCCAGGTAGTTAAGAGATGAAGGCAGGGTGATTTTTCCATGTGTGTGTATCAAGTGAAGGTTTCCAGCACATGTGAGAAAGCCCTGCCACCCAGACAGGCCAAGGCTGTCTACAGCTGCTCCTATCCAAGCCTTTGACTGGCTCTCTCTGGCTGGATGGCCTCCTATGCTGCCACTGAGCAGCTGCAGGCATTCTGGCTAAGCTTTCTTTCCCAGGGGACCCGGGAGCCCCTTTTGTTATCTCGGTAAAAGCTCTGCCCTTGCTGTGGTCTTGGCTCTATCCACTATGCCTGTTCGTTCCTGAAAGCCCAGAATTAGTCCTGTGGGCTTTGAGGACTTGCCAAAGCCTCCACTATTCTCTTGTATGTTTCCATTTCCTCTTGGTTTCACACACTCTTGCTTACTGGCCCAAATATATTATCTTTTTCTGTTGTTGTAGGTTGGGGCTTTGCTTGCTTGTTTGTTTGTTTGTTTTGCAAGCAGAACCAGGAATTTTTTTTTTCAGGGTAGCGGCATGCCTGATACAACATTGATCTCAACTCTTATGGCTGGCTGTGGCCAAGGGAAGTAGCCTATCCAATTACTGAATTCAGGTAGAGAAAGCTCTTTATGAATGGTGACTCCATGCACGAGTCATGCTTTCTACACTTTCCTTCAACACGGCTTGACTACAGAAGCGCTCGCTGGATTCAGCATCAGGCTGATGGCTGTGGCCTCGTATAAGACGGCAGAAAGCTCCGTGGTGTTGGCTTAACTCTGCATCTCTTGTTACATGAAAAGAATGAAATTCTTGTTTAGTTCATTTCTGTTATTTGCGGTATAGTACAAACCTAATTGATACTCTTTATGTGTGAAATTATGATTTGTTTTTTTGTCCATGGGAAAAGTTGTATATTTACCAGCATAGGAGGAATTTAATAAAAGGTTTGGTAATCATTACTTGGAATGTTAGAGGAGATTTCTTGAATTAGAAGGGAACTTGATCTTGGCAGAAAAGCAGAATGTGTGTGCAACTATATGCATGGTGTGGGTGCAGTTCCTCAGTAACACCATCTAGTTCCTTTGAGACAGGGTTTCTCATTCGCCTGGAACTCACCCATTGGGCTAGCTTGGGTGGCCACAGAGCTCTGAGATCATCCTGTCTCTGTCTCCCAGCACTGGGATTATAGGCGTGTGCCACCATGCCTGACATCTTTATGTGAGTTCTGGGGATTCAGGTTTTCATGTTTGGGTGGTAAGTGCTTTACCCACTGAGCTCTCTCTAGCTCTGGAAGCTGCAATCCTTAACATACTTTTGTTTCCCACATTCAAAATCTGTGATTGTTTTTATTTTATTTTAAAGAATCTTATTGTGCCAGGTGTGGTGGCACACACCTTTAATCCCAGCACTCAGGAAGCAGAGGTAGGAGGATTACTGTGAATTCGAGGCCAGCCTGGACTAGAGTGAAACCCTACCTCGAAAAACAAAGAAAAAAAAAAAGAATTTTATTGAAAATTGAAAATGCCTACTTAGAAAACACAGGAGACTTTTGGTCCTGTGTCAAATTTACCTTTGTTTCTTACTTAGTTTCCCCTTGGACTGATGGAGGAGAGCCTGTCACCGGTGACAGCATGGACGAACTTACAGGACATCTGCTAAGTGAAAGAAACCAGGCACGAAAGTGTTGCACTCACATATGGAATCTAAATATATTCCATTTGACAGAACCAGAGGAGTGAGAAGGGTGAGTGTGGGAGGAAGGACAGAGAGACGTTCATCAAAGGACACAAATTCCAGTCACATGAGAGGAATGCATTTAGGAGAGCCACTGCACAGTGTAGTTATCATAGTTAAAAACATGCATTAAGCATGTCAAAACTGCTACGAGAATAGATTCTAAGGGCTCTCAGTATGTGCCCCCACCCCCACACAGTCCCCCAGACACACACAGAGAGGGAGGGAAGAAGAAAGGGTACAGATACGGACAGACACACGGAATGGAATGTTAATTGTGAGGTAATAGATATGGTAATTGCCTTTTGTTCATTTAAAAACTGCATTGACCAAGACTGGAGAGATGGCTCAGAGATTAAGGCACTTGCCTGCAAAGCCTAAGACCTGGGGCCAATTCCCCAGTACCTACATAAAGCCAGATGCACAAAGTGGTGCATACGTCTGGAGTTTGTTTTCAGTGGCTAGAGGCCCTGGTATGCCCATTCTCTATTTGCCCCCCTCTCTCTCAGGTAAATAAATAAAACATTTTGGGGCTGAAGAGATTGCTTAGTGGTTAAGGTGCTTGCCTGTGAAGCCTGAGGACCCAGGTTCAATTCCCCTGGACCCACATAAAGCCAGATGCAAAAGGTGGTACATGAGTCTGGAGTTGGTTTGCAGTGGCTGGAGGTCCTGGTGTGCCCATTCTGTCTATCTGCCTGTTCTTCTCTCTCTCAGATAAACAAATACAATATTTGAAAATAAATAAAGCATTTGAAAAACAGATTTGATTTCTTTCTCCACATGCATATTAAATTCTTTCATATTTTTGGTTAGTTGTTTATGCTCACTCATTAGGTCCTGTGAGGGCAAGAGCATCTGTTTTCACTACTGTATCCTGTATCTTGAAAGGGCTGTAGCATATAATGCATAATGAGTTATATTTGCTGGATGAATAAATTATCGTAAAAGTATCAAGCTAGCTTGATACGACAAGCATTCTATTCCATTAAAAGGTCATGGACTGGACTAAGTTATACACCCGACCCATTCCTCAATTACTGGAACATTCTCCACTGATCAGCAACTGAGCGGTATGTTGGGCCCCGTTGTACAAGCAGTGAGCTATCAGGCAATCCAGAAATGTCTCATTCCCGTGCCCTTCCTATTCTGCCTTCATAACAAGGAAGGGATTACATGGGAATTTGGTATTCCTTTCACAACTTTCCCAATTTAACCCCTTCTGCGGGTTTAATAAGCAACACACCACCTCTGTTACCTCTCCAACTCTCTGGTTCTCTCTACACTCTCCCTCTCCCCAGTTACTTCCTGCCACACCAGCGGCTTTGAAATTAAACTCCAAATCTCAAACAAATGAAGCAAAGGCAGGAAGGGGGGAAGTGAATCACGAACATATGGGAACTGTTTTGTTGGAAAGCACCGTCAGCATTCTTTGCAAACAAGCTCTGGCCATATGTGGTAGGGTGGGCGTAGATGGAGTCTTTGAAATGAGAGTGATAAACTGTGATAAATGTCCAAGGTATGAAGACTACATTCACTAGTGGCTGATTTGACAGTAAGCACGATGTCTAAGGAAACAGGTTTCAAAAATACATATTTATTTATTTACTTGAGTGAGGAAGAGAGAGAGAGAGAGAGAGGAAGAGGAGGAGGAGAGAGAGAGAATGGGTGCACCAGGGCCTCAAGCCACTGTAAACAAACTCTAGATGCATGTGCCCCCTTGTGTATCTGGATTATGTGGGTCCTGGGGAATTGAACCTAGATCCTTTGGCTTTGTAAGCAAGTGCCTTAGCTGCTAAGCCATTCCTCCAGTTATTTTGGACTGTTTGGATATTTGTTTTTAAGACCAGGTGTTGCTATGTAGCCCTGATTGACCTTAAACAAGTGGCATTCTTCTTGCTTCAGCCTCCCAAATGCTCAGGTTATCGCCACCTTGCCTAGCCTGACCTTATTTTTTAACTTGGGGGAGGGGTATGAAAAAGTGATGGGATTATGATCAAAATACATCATGTACATATATAAAAGTTGTCAATAGGAAAGTTGTATAGAAAAAGATCTTTGCCAGGTATGGTGGCACACGTCTTTAATCCCAGTATTTGGGAGACAGAGGTAGGAGGATCGCTGTGAGTTCAAGGTCAACCTAAGACTACATAGTGAATTCCAGGTCAGCCTGAGCTAGAGTGAGGTCTTACCTTGAAAAACAAAAAACAAAAACAAGGGATGGAGAAATGGCTTAGTGGTTAAGGTATTTGCCTATGAAGCCAAAGGACCCTGGTTTGATTCCCTAGGACCCACATAAGACAGATGCACAAGGGGCACATGCATCTGGAGTTCATTTGCAGTGGCTACAGGCCCTGGCATGCCCATTCTCTCTCTGTCTCTCTTCTCTCTCTCTCTCTCTCTCCTTGCAAATAACTAAATAAAAATTAAAAACAACAACAAAAAAAGATCTTTGCCAGGTGTGGTGGCACATAGCTTTGATCCCAGTACTTGGGAGGCAGAGGTAGGAGGATCTCTGTGAGTTCAAGGCCAGCCTGAGACTACATAGTGGATTCCAGGTCAGCCTGAGTTAGAGATCCTACCTTGAAAAACAAAATAAAACAAAAAGATCTTTATGGGGTAACCTACAGTGAGTGAAAATTCTTGCTGTGCACAATGAGGTGAGTCTTGTGTCCTGGTTAAAATCTTGCTCATTTGAATTCAAATGTCTTAACATACGGTGGTTTGAACGCAAAATGTCTTTCAGAGCCTCAAGTGTTTGTGACTAAGCCTCCTACTCGGTCATTAGCTGGAGCCTTTGGGAGGTGGAGCCTTGCCAGAAGAGGTGTGTCACTGAAGTGGGCCTTGGGATTTTCTAGTCCAGCCCACCTGCCAGTGCTTGCTTCTCCCACCCTGCTGCTGGATGAAGATGTGAAGCAGCTGTCTGCTCTGCCGTGCTTTGTGCACCATGATGAAACGTCCCCTCCAAACTATTGTCTGATATAAACCCTTTCCTTGCATAAGCTGCTTTTGGGTGATGCTTTTATTTTAGCAATGAAAAGGTAACTGCTACATAACACAACAGAAAGTGAGTTGCAACCTACATCTATTACCTGTGGGTACTCCTTGCTACTGGCATTTATTGGAGGAGATGTAAGAAATGTGTGTGTGTGTGTGTTTCACTTATTAATTGGTCCATTCATCCAATAAGTATTTATTGACGAAATGCCGAGCTGACTGTTAAAAGGTATACATTCATGGATATTAGATAATATGCCAAACTGGTTCCTATGTCCCAGGACAAAGGATTGCACCAGCAACACATGGCTAGTGACAGAAATAGGAACAGTTTATTTAAGAAAAGAAAGGCACTCCTGAGAATAGGAGTGTCCCAGTGAGCTGGGAAAAGACACACTCAAAATGGCTGGACCACAAGTCTCGTGACCCTTTCTGGGTAATTTTACACAGTGCCTGCATTCGTTGTACATCACAGGCTTTTCTCCTGCAAGCTCTGTTTGTTGCAGGTAGCCAGGTGGGGAAGTGCTTCCAGTCTTTCTCGGGCATCGGCTTCTTTCCTATATCGATCCAGTGCCCCTCTCCCATGATCCTGCTCTCCTGCTGTGGAGCAAGAAGAACAAAGCATCTGGCTTTCAGAGGACAAGAAAGAGTGGAAAGGTTCATCTTCCTTCCAAGGAGAAGCCTTTAGAAGTGTGGCGGGGCTGCTATCCAAGAGCGCGCCTTCTGTTGTACTCACGCCTGAACCCGTCTCTATTCTGGGCCCCAGAGAATGCAGTACAGAGAGGACGAAGTAGTAAACACCGGCTACCCTGCGTCATTCTTCTGTCTGACAAAGGGGGCGAGCAGTGTTCTAGATCCTAGGATAGAAGGCTTACATCTGACATGCATTCATCTCCCTGTAGAAGGCTGGGCAGCAGGTGGCATGGTGGTCACACAAACAAATAACATATGGCAAACGACGGGCAAAGGATGTGCAGGATGCTCTGTGATCTTATGATGGGGTCCTGACATCATGAGATTGGAGGGAGAGATGAGGGTCTTCAGGAAGATTTCCACTGAACTTTGGTTTGCCCTCAAATATTATCTCACAGGGTGACCTTGGCTTCTAAGCTTTCTCCCTCTGTGTATAGGTGACAGTGGATAGTAGGGAACCAATGTTTCTGGCAGGAAGGCAAAATCTCGTGTGTCCTGCATGTCTTGTCTGTGCACCATACATCATGGCAAAGAAACAATACCCCATCAGAACATTGGGGAGCTCCAGTTTTGTTCTCTCTTTCTGTTAATCCACCAGGCAGGTAGCAGTATTGATATTTCTAAATTAACAACCTTTTCCTTACTAAACCAATTACTTCCAACACGTTACAGGTCATCACCTTAAACTAGTCTTTTTTTTTTTTTTTTCCAGTCAGTTGGAGACAGAAAATCCATGAGCAGTTTTTTGGTGTGCAATGGTACCACGTTTAGATTTTCATCATTCTTGCTGTGCTCAGCGCAGTCATTTTGCAGATTAATGTGTTGAGCTGAAAACAGGCAACCACTTGTGTTTATGTCTGTAGCCTAGCAACCAGCCACAGCCAATGCTCTGGACACTTGGGACATAGTGAGTTATTCCTGAAGTCCAATATCAGGAGTTGTTCAGAAGTGGCCCAGCTTGTTTCTGAAGACACACAAATGCTATGCCTCTACTTGGACAGTCCAGGGTGATCCTTGGAGAGCTGTTGTAGTGTGGTTTGAATCTCCGGTGCTCACCTCAACTACTTAAAGTATCTGTCTTGGGCAGGTTTCTTAAATTCTCCATTTCCTTTTTCTTCTTCCTTAGTAAAATAGGAATAATTATATCTGCTGTGTTCTGTTCAGCTGCTTGTGAAAATCAGATGAGAAAAATACTTTTTTGGAATATACTCCATCGACCTTAAATCAATATTTATGTATGGGACGTCACTACCAGCGTCAATGGCAGAATTGCATCACTGACTCTGGCCCTTCACTCTTCTCTGGGACTGTGCCTTTTGCCTAGTGACTTTGCAACTTTTCCATGGCACATGCAAGGAACATTTCCCCACGCTGATCTGTGTGCTCTCCTCACCCAGCAGGATGTGGCAGGAATAGCTTTGGCCTTAAGCAGACTGGTGTGTTTCTGCTAGCTCGTATATTCTCTGCCAGTAGCCATGAGAAAGACATGTCCAGGCTAGGTCTCTGGTCCCAGGAAGGGGATGTAAGGTTTATGGAGTGCAGGAGATCCAGTCTAGCTGCCACAGTAGTGAGCCTAGCCAAGATCAGCTGACCTGCATATATGTGAACAGCCCAGATCAGCAGAGCAGCTGGCTAAACCATGTGACGTAAATAACTGAACTGTTGTATGGTATAGAGTGATCCTCTTTGTTTTGCAACATTACTATACAAGTCACCCATGCATCCACCCCCCACCCAGGCCCCTAGTCATGTATCCATTGGTTACTGGAAACTATTGTATCTTTCGGGGAAAAGACAATAGGTTTGGCATTGTGTTGTTAATGCTGTTTTTTTTTGTTGTTGTTGTTGTTTTGTTTGCTTTTTGAAGAAGGGTCTCACTCTAACCCAGGCTGACCTGGAATTCATTAGGTAGTCTCAGGTTGGCCTCGAACTCATGGAGATCCTCCTACCTCTGCTGAGGGATTAAAGGCATCAACATGTCCAGCTAAGGTATGTGCCACCATGCCCAGCGGTGCTTTTAAAAATTATTTTTTTTATTTATCTGAGAGAGAGAGAGGAAGAGAGAGAGAGAGAGAGAGACAGAGAATGGGTGTGACAGGGCCTCCAGCCACTGCAAATGAACTCCAGATGCACGTGGCACACTGTGCATCTGGCTTATGTGGGTCCTGGGGAATCCAACCTGGGTCTTTTAACAGGTCTTTCTCAGGCAAGCACCTTAACCACTAAGCCATCTCTCCAGCCCATTCATGCTGGTTTTGAGACATTCTCACATAGCCTTGGCTGGCCTCGAATTTGCTATATAGCCGAGTGTGGTGGTTTGACTCAGCTGTCTCCTGTAAACTCGTGTGTTCTGAATGCTTGGTTCCCCAACTAGTGGCAGATTGGGAGGTGGCGCCTTGCTGAGGGAGGTGTGTTACTGGAAGCAGACTCTGAGGTGTATCAGTCCCCCCGCCTGCCAGTGTTAGTGGGCTCTCCCTCTGCTGCTGCTGTTGTCCACCCGCTGTGGCAGAGGTGATGCCCAGCCTCTGCTCATGCCATGTTCTCCCCTGCCATCGTGAAGCTTCCCCTCGAGACTGTGAGCCAAAATAAAAACTTTCTTCCTATCAGCTGCTGTTGGTCGGGGGTTTCGTACCAGCCATGAGAGGACAACTACAACACTGAGAATGTCTTTGGACTCCTAACTCTCCAGGCTTCACGTCCTGAGAAGTGGATTACAGGCATGGGCCACCACTCCCAGTTAATGCAGTGTAGGGTAGGACCCAGGGCTTCATGCATGCCACACAAGCACGCTGTCAGCTGAGATGCATCCTTAACCCCTTTATAGTGCTTTGTTGTTTGTTTCTAAATTCCAGCTTTTGAATTGGCCTGTTTCTCTCCCTATGCTCCCATATGCTCTGTGTCTCTTCCTGTGCTCCTATAGGCTCTTCTCGGTTCAGTTTTCGCAAGTAAATCATTCACGGGTTGCAAAAAGGAACTTCTTTGTACAGCACTAGATGCCACCTGAATAAAGGGGGCACATAGAAATATAACAAGTTATTTTTAAAACGATATTTTTAATTTTTATTTATTTTTTTATTTTAGAAAGAGAGAGAGAATTGGTGCACCAGAGCCTCAGCCAGTGCAATTTGAACTTTTCACTTTGTAAAACCTAGTTTGCATTTTTGGAATAGTGGAAAGTGTAACCTCACCTTTTGTGCATTGGTTTACTTAGGGATCTGGAAAAACCTGAGTCCTTAGGCTTTGCAGGCAATTGTTTTAACCCCTAAGCCATCTCTTACCCCTAAAACGATACCAATTTATTTTATGATTATGTGTGTGTGTGTTCCATGGTGTGATATGGAAAACAGTGGACAAATTTCCCCAGTTGATCCTCACGTTCCACCTTATTTGAGGCCAGGTCTCTGGTTATTCGCTGCTCTATTTGCAAACTGTGGGGAAGTTCTCCTGTCTCCACCTCCCTTCTCCATTGACAAACATGCACGGGGCTTTAAGATGCCAATCACACAGGGTTCAGCTTTTTCTTGGGGTCTGAAGACCCCAAATTGGGTACTCAGAGTTGTTCAGAAAGCACTTAATCTGGGCTGCAGAGATTGCTCAGTGGTTAAGGTGCTTGGTTGCAAAGCCTAACCTGGATTTGATTTCCCAATTCCCATGTCAAACCAGTTGAACTGAAAGACCCAGGCCAGAGTAGCACCATGACAGGCCTCAGTCACTCTGTAGGCCACAAGGGCGAGTTCCCAAAATCAAGGGAAAAACAAGCAGTACCGGGAAAAACCATAAACTTGCCGTGTGAGCATGACTCAACATTCTTACCATCCTGGGCTGGAGGGCCCAATAAGATCCACCGTCTCAGAGTTTTGTAAATGTCAACCAATCAAATGAATGTAACCATGCGCCAACCTGTTCAAATGTAACGGCCGTTTGCTAAGCCAATTAAGTTTGAAATTCCCCTAGACCTAGCCCGCCAAAATCCTAAGACCAATCAAGAACCCCCAAGTACAGTTAATGTTCAAATTAGCCAATCATGTAGTTGCATAGGTGATGGTCCCCTCTCCCTTGCTCAAACCTCAATAAAAAGCCCGCCATTCTGATTTTCTGGGCTCTTGCACGGATCCATTGCATTGGTGAAGGCAAGAGACCGAGCTTAAGCCCGAGTAAAAAGCTCTTTGCGTTTGCATACGTGTTTGGTCTTCCTTGGTGGTCACTGGGGGCACCGTGAACTGGGCATTACAGAACAAAGTGGCATGTGCATGTGGAGTTTGTTTGCAGCACCAAGAGTCCCTTGCATGTCCTTTCTCTCTTTCTCTCTCCTTGAAAATAAACAAATAATTTTAAAAGAAGAAAGCATGCTAACCACTGAGCAATCTCCCCAGACCCATAACAATAACAATAACTACTTCTTCTTCTTCTTCTTTTTTTTTTTTTTTTTTGCGAGGTAGGGTCTCACTCTGGTCCAGGCTGACCTGGAATTAACTATGTAGTCTCATGGTGACCTCGAACTCTCGGCGATCCTCCTACCTCTGCCTCCCGAGTGCTGGGATTAAAGGTGTGCGCCACCACGCCCGGCTTCTTTTTAAAAATTTTAATTAATTAATTAATTTACTTATTGCAAGCAGCATAGAGAGAAAAGAGAGAGAGAGAATGGGTACACCTGGGCTTCCAAGCCAAATGAACTCCAGATGTATGCACCACTGTGCATCTGGCTTACGTGGGTCCTGGAGAATTGAACTCGGGTCATGAGGCTTTGAAGGCAAGTGCCCTGAGCCCTTATGTGTTTCCTTCTAATAGTAAATGGGCAGTCTGTTAAGATCACATGCTTTCCTCTTCATTGTCCAATTTACAGATGGAATTTACCTGTAAGCATATGGAAAGAAACAGATTAAGGGCACCGGGTTTGGAGAGTTGAGATAGTTCTAAGCCGACAATTCAGTATCACACACATATTGAATAGTTGAACAGGCATTTATAAAAGCTCTGAGAAAACAGAAATAAGCAAGACAAATTGCTCCCTCTTAAATTTATATTAAGGGAAACGAAGTGCAAACTATTCATGATATTGTATTTAAAGTTTTTCAATACAAAGTTTTGGGGAGAAGTTCACAATTTGAAATCAAAAGATGGCAGGTGGAGATGCAGTTTAGGGGTATAATAATACTTAGAATATGTGAAACCCTGTGTATAGTTCTGAGAGAGAGAGAGAAGGAGAGAGAGAGAGAGGAAGGAGGAGGGGAACAGAAAGAGAAGATGAGGAGGAGAATGGGATAGAGAGAGGAAGAGAGAATAGAAGACAAGAACAGAAAGAAAAGATGAAGATGCAGGAGGGAGAAGGGAGAGATAAAGAAAGAGAGGAAAGAAGAAGGAAGAGGAGAGAGGGAGAAGGGAGGGAGAGAGAGGGAATAAGAAAGAGAAGATGAGAAGAGAGGGAGAAGGGAAGGAGAGAAAAGAAGGAAGAGGAGAAGAGAAAGAGAAGACAAGGAGTAGAGAGGGATGGAGTGAGGGAGGGGATGCCACACGCAATTTAACTGGGAGGGTTTTTGTTTTGTTTCTTTGCTGCTTACAAAGTAGAAAAATACAGATGGTAACTAATAGCGTCTTAGAACTGACAAAATAAGGAAGACCCTCCTATGAGAACAGTATGCATTTCATGTCCTAGGTTCGAAAAGCAAAGAGCTGGGCTGGAGGGATGGCTTATGGGTTAAGGCATTCTCCTGCAAAGCCAAAGGACCCAGGTTTGATTCTCCAGGACCCACATTAGCCAGAGGCACAAGGGGGCGCACATGTCTGGAGTTCATTTGCAGTGGCTGGAGGCCCTGGTGTGCCCATTATCTCTCTCTCTCTCATTCTTTCTGCCTCTTTCTCTCTCTCTCTTTCTCGGTCTCCCTGTTTGTCAAATAAATAAATAAATAAAATATTTAAAAAAACAAAGAGCCATTGCTCCTTTCTGACAGTTCAGAGGAAGACTTCATGGAGGAAGAATATGTGTGAAATGCCAAAACGTGAAGAATTTCATTAAGAAAGAATGAGATTAGAATAATGATCACTTCAGGCCAACTGGTTCTGAACGTCTCTATCACCAATGAATGTTACTATCTTTCCTCTCACCCAACATATGTTATTGTTTGAAAAATCTTGTTACTCTATGGGCTAGGAAGGTAGGTCTGTAGTAGACTCTTGCTTAAAATGTACAAGATTTGGGCTGGAGAGATGGCTCAGCAGTGAAAGATGCTTGCTTGAAAGCCTGACAGTGTGGGTTCCCTCTCCCAGTTCCCATGTGAGGCCAGATGCACAAAGTAGCCCTTGTATCTTGAATTTAATTGCAGCACTAAGAGGTCCTGTTGCACCCATACTCATTCTCTCTCTCTCCTCTCTCCTCTCTCTCTCTTTCTCCTATCTCTTCCTCTCTCAAATAAAATAAGTATAAATAAATTTTACAAAATGTACAAGGCCCTGGGTTTGATCCCAAACACCACATAAAGGAAGAAAACAGACTTTGTCACTATAAAATACTCCACAGCAATTATCAAGAAGAACTTTTTTTCTTAATTTGGTAACAAAGCCATGCATCACTGTTAATCAGATTTTTTAATCAGATGAAGTAATCAGTATTTTATACAAAGTTAGCATTTTGGGCTAAAAGCCAAGAAGCTTCATATTTATTCAGTCTATGAAGTTATTCTAGGAAACAGTTTACTTCCTATTAGGGTTGTTAAATTGTGGACCAGAATTAATCCTGTATGAAAGCTGCCATTCTAGGTGACAAGTGCATCATAAGAAAATACCTGCACAGGGAACCTGTAGGTTGGATTCTTTTTTATTTCCATTTATTTATTTATTTATGTATTTATTTATTTATTTTTATTTATTTATTTTTAACATTAGAGAAAGAGAGAGAGAGAGAGGAAGAGTCAGAGAGAAAATAGGCATGCCAGGGCCTCTCAGCCGCTGTGAATGAACTCCAGACGCGTGTGCCCCCTTGTGAGCATGTGCGACATTGTGGGCTTGCCTCACTTGCGTCTGACTAAATGTGGGACCTGGAGATTCACACGGGTGTTCTTAGGTCTCACAGGCAGGCTCCTTAACCGCTCTGCCATCTCTCCAGCACCTCTCGCCACTGCAGATGAACCCAGACATGTGTGCCACCTTGTGCGCATGCATCACCTTGTGCATCTGGCTTACATGGGTTCTGGAGAGTCAAACCTGGGTCTGCTAAGCCCTAAGAACGCTGGTTCCAATCTCCAGCGGTTCCAATCTCAGGTCCCACGTTTAGCCAGATGCAAAGTGACACAAGGGCGCAATGCCACACTTGACCACAAGGGGGCGCACGCATCTGGATTTCGTTCACAGCAGCTGAGAGGCTGCTGGCGCGCCCATCTCTATCTGTGTTCCTCTCCCTCTCTCTCTGTCTCTCTCCAAAAAACCAAAAAAAAACCCAAAAAAAACAACAACAACAAAAAAACCTTGGGTCCTTAGGCTTTGCAGCAAGTGCCTTGACTTCTAAGACATCTCTCCAGCCTGTAGATTGAATTTTTTTCTTTAAAATATATATTTAATTTATTTATTTGAGAGAGAAAGAGAGAGAGAAACAGGAAAGGAGGAAGAGAGAGAATGGATGCACTAGGGCCCCCAACCAGTGTAAATTAACTCCAGATGCATGTGCCACCTTGTACATGTGGCCTATGTGGGTCCTGGGGAATTGAACATGGGTCCTTTGGCTTTGCAGGCAAGTGCCTTAACTGTTAAGCCATCTCTCCAGCCCTCAGTTGAATTCTTAATAAATTCACCCAGTACACTGTGCAAATGAGGACCAAGGAGGGAGATGAGTTAGAAAAGTATGTGGGGGGTGTATGAGGAGAGTCCTGGATGTCATTCTTAAGAAAATAGGTTTTCTTTGTAATGTTCACTGAAGAAATCATTATAGAATGGAATCGGGTCAGTAGTATGAATTAGGTTATTAAAAATCTAAAGAGGTTGGGGCTGGAGAGGTGATTCGGCAGGTAAGAGTGCTTCCTATACAAGCACAGGGTCTTGAGGATTGCGACCACCTCAGTTTGACTCCCCAGTATGCGTGTTAACAGCTGGGTGTGGCCAAGCACATCTGTAACTCCAGTCCTGTAGGGAGCAGAGACTGGAGGCTTGTTGAGGCTTGGGAAAACAGCAAGCTAACCAGTAAGGGATTTTTTTTTTTTTTTTTGGTTTTTCGAGGTGGGGTCTCCCTCTGGCCCAGGCTGACCTGGAATTAGTCTCAGGGTGGTCTTGAACTCATGGCGATCCTCCTACCTCTGCCTCCCGAGTGCTGGGATTAAAGGCGTGCGCCACCACGCCCAGCTATGGATTTTATCTCTAGGAAACATGTGGGTGCATTGGAGCAATGGAGGGAGACAACTGACCTTCTCCTCTGGTCTCTGCTCACATGTACATGGGGAGCATGCATCTATCTGCGTACACATGTGTATTTGCCACACACACGCACACACACACACACACACACACACATCATATGCACACACACACAAAAGACACAACACACAACACACATGCCCTTAAGAAAACAAGTCATGCCCAAGAAGAAAAAGTGGATGACTAAATTTCCACAAAAGAACATAGACGTGCCACAGCTTGTACACTCGCCTCCAGAGAACAGTTCAGTTCTGGGAGGAAGGTACCTTCCCCATCAGGCCTATGATTCTAACAGGAGGGTTCCAGGGAAGGTCTTGTGAAACAGCAGAGTTTGAACTCTGGAGTAACGCCACCTGGGTTCATGTTCTGACTCCAAAGCACTTGGTTCCATGCCCTTAGACAAGTAACCGAAGACCTTTAACCTCCAGTTTTCCCCGCAATTATGAGGGAAGATAGTACTAGAAGATGACCATCAGGATGACATAAACCAGGTTTTGTAAGTGGTCTTGCACGCAGTTAGCAAGTCTTAATCAGTTTCTATTTGGTGTGTTGGAAACACGCGTTAAGAGACTTTAGGTGGTGTCGACAATGAATCTAGTCTTTTTCTTTCCGTCATCTCCTAAGATGCCAAACTGGCTGCTCTTCAGGACCCTGAGGAGAAAACATATGCTCAGACACCAGCTTTGTCTTGGCAATGACCTGAGTTTAACTTGACAGTAAATCTGAGGTGACAGTTGAATCTGGCGTGGAGATTCAAGGAGGGTGGTTTTCCCGGGATGGAAGCTTGCCTATTGCAAGTCATTATCACAGCTATGAATCCATGCGAGCTGGGGCAGGGCAGGTAGAGGAAGCATGTTGTGAGAGAAGATCCGGAGTCCCGGGAGCAGGCTGAAACTGGGAACTCGATGTCTAGTAAGGAGACAGCAGCTGCCACACTCTCTTCCTGCAAGTTCCTTTTAATCAGAACTGCAGGAAACATGTCCCAAAGGACATAAACTCCGCGAACAGCACGTGACTTTCTATTTCTTAGCATATCCATTCACCAGCTTTCTGTATCTTCTGTGGACATGTGGTATTCATGCGATGAGCAGCCTGCAGAGGCAACAATGACTTCATGAATGTGGCAGCTTGTGGATTCACAATTATGTGTAACAATTTTAATTACAATTACATGTAACAGTTAATTACATGTAACAATTTTACTCGTTTTGTAAAAAATATTTTAGTTATTTCTATGAGAGGGAGAGATTGAGAGAGAGAGAGAGAAGAGGCAGAGAGAAAGAGAGAGAGAGAGAAAGAGAGTGGGTACGTCAGGGCCTCCAGCTATTGCAAACAAACTCCAGGCACATGCCCCACCTTGTACATCTGGCTTACATGGGTCCTGGAGAATCATACCTGGTCCTCAGGCTTCACAGGCATGCACATTAACTGCTAAGCCATCGCTCCAGCCAACAATTTTTTTTTCTTAAAATCATATGTGGACACTGGGAGCCCAGGGTGCTTTCAAAACCACTTTCTCCTCCTGCTAATTTCGTTGGACCTGTGGTTTCTGGAAATGTGCACAGCCTTTGTCCTTTGGGGCAGGAAATGTGGCAGCTGTGGTGTTGTGCCCACTGACATCTGTCTCCCATGGACACCAAGTACAGAAGAGCGGCTTCCTGGAAGTGTAGAACCTCAGAGGTGATGATCTCACATGGGGGCAGGCCGGTTATCAGATTACTTAGAGGCAAAGCATGACAATGACATTATGACCTCTATCACTAGACAAAATACATTTGTCCCACCTGGACAAATTTTAATTTCATTTCTCTTATACCATGGTGACATTAGACACGCATAGTCTTTTTTTTGGTGTTGTTGGTATGTAGATTGCATAAGGGAGTGGCTGTACTTCCATTCCCTCCCCAGTCCAAGTTCCCAGCATCCACCACAGTCAACAACTCTTTTAAAAAAATATAAAATAGGGCTGGCTGGGTGGCTCAGCAGTTAAAGGCACTTGCTTGCAAAGCCTCCTGGCCTGGGTTCAATTCCCCAGTAATTCCCCTCCTACCATCCTTCTTTGTCCTTCATTCCCTCTCCCCCTTCAATGACCCCCCTACTTTTTTCCTATTAGTCCCTCTTCTATATTGATGTCGTCTTTTTCCCTCCCTCCCTCCCTCCCTCCCTCCCTCCCTCCCTCCCTCCTTTCTCTCTTTCTTTCTTTCTTTCTTTCTTTCTTTCTTTCTTTCTTTCTTTCTTTCTTTCTTTCTTTCTTTCTTTCCCTCCTACATCATCCACAACCAGTGGTGGGTTATGCAGGTCTTGTTCAGATAACGTAATGGCAGCTGCTGTGAGGTCATGACTACAATGACCTCTTTGTGTCTGGGAGACAGTGTCCAAAGCACTTCTCTTCATGGTTTAGCTCTTACATTCTTTCTGCCTCCTCTTCTGCTATAGTCCCTGAGTATGGTGGTTTGAATGTATGTCCCCCATAGCTTCAGGGACTTTTGATTAAGGTTAAGCTTCCTACTTAAGTCTCTGGCAGGCAGAGCCCTGCTGGGGAAGAGGTATGTGCTGGAGGAAGATCTTGAGTCCAGACCTAAGACGTGCTGAGAACCAGTTTGAGCTGTGACTATTCCTGTTTCATAGATGTTGGATTTTTCTCCCTCTGCTATGGTTCTATGGAAGTGAGCCAGCTTCTTATAACCTGAGAGAACTTCCCCTGGAGTCTGTAAGCCTGAAATAAACCCCTTCCTCCCACAAGCTGCTTCTGGTTGGATGTTTGTTCAGCCATGAAAACGTGACTGCATCACTGTTTGGAGGGGGTGATTGAGATGGCTCATCAAATGTGGAACACTCCACTGTCACTTGTTCTCAGTGCCCCGAGGATCCTTGAGTGTTCCAGCAGTTACTGCCATCTGAAAGAGAGAGACTTCTCTAACCAAAAGCGAGAGGACTACTGATATATACACATGGAGGTAAGTATTTAGAGAACAATTTTGTGGGTATAATATATCCATTTAGCCCAAAGACAGTAGAAACTTCCCCACTAGGGTTTATGACACAGCAGCTCTTATTTTCACTTCTTGTGACTTGACTGTCTTTAAATGACAGGCTACTTCATTATTTTTTTTTGGAGAGAGTCAGAGAGAGAGAGAGAGAGAGAGAGAGAGAGAGAGAATGGGCACGCCAGCAGCCTCTCAGCGGCTGTGAATGAATTCCAGACACATGCACCCCCTTGTGGGCAAGCACGGCATTGCGCCCTTGTGTCACTGCGTCTGGCTTAACATGACCTGGAGAATCGAATGGGTGTTCTTAGGCTTAGCAGGCAGGTGCCTTAACCACTAAGCCATCTCTCTAGGCCAGGCTACTTCATTTTTAAATGTTTTTATTTATTTTTGCAAGCAGAGAAAGATAGAAGACAGACAGAGAAAACAGGCACTCCAGGGCCTCCAGCTGCTACAGACAAACTCGGGATACATGCACCACTTTGCACATCTGGCTTTATATGGGGACTGGGGAATTGAACCAGGGTTGTTAGGCTTTGCAGGCAAGCACCTTAACTCTCCAGCTCAATAGGATACTTCTTGATTTATCAGTAATGTTCATCTACCATCCCTCTCCAATTCTGATGTAATGTTAGTGTCTTGGATGCAGTGGCATGTTAGGAAACTGATGCATGATTCATTGCTATTTCCTTCTGCTTTGAACCTCTGAGGCTTGGCATGGCCAAGGGCACACATCTTGGGTCTTTTCTGTCTGGGTCTTGACTTACTGAATATATGCACTCCTTCAGCCCCACTGCTTTAATGGCACCTGTGGGCAAATGATTGCCAAATTACTATCCCTTCCCCTTAATTCCAGATTCAATTACCCTATTACTCATACAGCCTCTCCACTTGGATATGTAATACACACCTCAGCATCACACATCTCAGTCTAAGATCTGGACCTCATCCCAAATCTCTCCCCTTCCTAACTCTATTCAGCCTACCTGGCGGCAGTCATGTCCTTAGTTTTCTAGGTTGCCGGGCATTGCTAAACACGGGCTGGGACTGTGAGGAAGCTGGCCTGGGCTGTTGGACATGGCTGGGGACCTTGGGCTGTGGGGGTTGCAGCCGGCCTTATTGTTGGAAATCCACTCTGGCGCTGGAGCTGACCCTCCCTGCTCTCAAGGTTGTAGTGTGCCCTATCTTTGCCCAGAGTGGGCGGAACCAGCAGGCCCTACTCCCTATTCCAAAAGCACCAGAACATTCCATAGTCAGGTTTTGCACACCCCCCCCCCACAGTTCCTGTCCTTGTGGCCAGCTGCCCAAGAGACCCTTATATGGTAGTAAACAGTTTCCCTGCACCTGTAGCCATCCAATATGTGGCTGAAGTCACGTAGCTTTTCCCGACACTTCTGTTATCTCCCTTGAGCTTCTCCCTCATGACTTCTGCCTTCCAACACCAGCCAATTAGGTAGCAACCCATAAACCTGTGTATCCAATCACCTTATAGTCTGTATGTGTCTTCTCAACCTTTCCCAAGTGTTTATAAACCCACTCCCCTTTGGAATAAATGAGAGAGTGCTATCTATCCATCAGACTGTCTCCCAGGTGGTTCATTGCCCATCGCACTCACCCATTCCAGGACCCTGCTTCCCCCAACTCCTCCTGCACCAGGGATGTCTGTGGCCAATGACCCCCAGGAACAGCAAGGACCCACATTAGGTCAGAATTTTCACCAGCATTCTTGATCCCATATCTAAAAGCAAAGCCATGTATGCCTAATTTTACACCCATCATCTGACTTCTCACCATTCCTCACTTCTTGCAGGTTTCAGCTACCAGGCTTTCTCCCAATTGCTTCCTGTTTCTGTCAACTTCAGCCACCACTTGATTACTCTTTTTATTTTATTTTTTAGAGAGAGAGAGAGAGCAAGAGAGACAATTGGGCTGGGGCCTCAGCCACTGAAATTGAACTCCAGACGCTTGCACCACCTAGTGGGCACATAGGACCTTGCGCTTGCCTCACCTTTGTGCATCTGGCTTTTGTGAGATCTGGAGAGAGATCAAACATGGGTCCTTAGGCTTTGCCATCAAGTGCCTTCAACCGCTGAGCACAGCAGCCAGACCTGTTACCACATGTGTTACCCCAAGTCCTTCCTTTGTATGAATCCCTCTAGCGGCTTACTTTGCAGAGTGATAGCTCAACCCGTTGCCATGCTCGATAAGGATCTTCATGACCTGGGTCACTATCTACACACAGATAAAGGAAACCATTTCTTTAAGATCACTCTCACCTTGACATCTCTTCCAAAGTCACATAGTTCCCCAAGCCACCCTCAGCTTTGAAAATCAGCTAGTAGGACTCACTGAACTTCACCCAAAGACCTACTCCCAGTTACAGATTAATTACAGGGAAAGATACAGATTAAAACCAGCCAAAGAGACAAATTAGGCAGAATCCAGGAGTGTACTGAACGTGGGGCCACCAGCTGTCCTCTTCTAATGGAGGCAAGGGAATGTTTCCCTGGTGATGTGGGACAATACACATGGAGTTCTGCCAACCAAGGAGCTCGCCTGAAATTCCGTCCCACGGTCATTACTGAAGTTCCACTATGTAGGCCAAGTGTACTGCCCAGGTAGCAGTTGTTCTCTTTCAGCTCTTCAAGAAGTTCTGCATAACACTGCAGCATCCACTGTTCCTCCCCATCACACTGTCAGCATCTGCTTGATCCACCCGGCTCTAGGCAAACAGAGGCAGTACCATCAGGCATGGCAGTTTGAGGGTTTTGAGGTCATAAGACATGAGCAAAGCCCAGGCCTCTTTTGGTGGTAGGTTCTTTTCCACATGCACGCATGCATGCATGTGTGCATGCGTGCTTGTGTGTATATGTGTGTACATTTTAAAAGGGATGAAATAGTATATACCTATGCCCTTCCAAACTCAAATATTTCTTGAGGTTGCCATAAGAAATGTGTAGAGCTGGAGAGATGGCTTGCAAAGCTAAAGGAGCCTGGTTCGATTCTCCAGGACCCACGTAAGCCAGATGCACAAGGTGGAGCATGCATCTGTAGCGCGTTTGCAGTGGCTGGAGGCCCTGGCACACCCATTCTCTCACTCGCTCTTTCTCTTTCAAATAAATAAATAAAATATATACTTTAAAAAAGAAATGAGGGCTGGAGAGATGGCTTAGTGGTTAAGGCGCCTGCCTGCTAAGCCTAAGAACCCGGTTCCAATCTCCAGGTCCCACGTTTAGCCAGATGCAGCGATGCAAGGGCATAAAAATGCTGCACTTGACCACAAGGGGGCACACACATCTGGATTTCGTTCACAGCAGCTGAGAGTGCTGGCGCGCCCATCTCTATCTGTCTCCCTCTCCCTCTCTGTCGGTCTCTCTCTGTGTCTCTCTCCAAAAATAAATAAAATAATTTTAAAAAATAAAAAAATGATTAGTGTCTATCTCTAAAAGAAACTATACGCTAACTACTGAAGGTCACATGGCTTACAGTTCACGGGGAAAGGCTGTCATTCAACCCAACAACAAACAACAACAACAAAAAATAGAAAAGTCAGGAAATACTTGAACATAAGGCCACCCTCTGCCATTCCTAAAGGCGCTCTGGAAGTTTCTGAAGGTAGCTGCGTGGAAGCTGTGGTACATGAGGGAATGGTTTTCAAACTGCCTGACTCATCTTTTAACAGTAGTGCCAAGCTGGGAACGGTCTGGCCTAAGGCACAGCTGGAACTTCAGGAAGGGAAAGAGACACCTTTGCAAAAACCCTCCAGGCTCTGTAGAGTGATCTCTCCTAGCAGACACATTCAAGTAGCTTCCAGTCCTTGCTCTAGGGGGAAAATGAGTTACCTCGGCATTGTCTTGAGAAATTAAAGTTAAGTCTGTTTTTCGAGGAGGGAAAAGAAGTTGATGAATGTTAAGGATGACTGCGTCCCAATAAGCATGATTCCCAAGCAGACATGTGGACTGGAATGACTTGAGCTTTTCCGTGTCGGGTCTAAATGAAATCCTCACATAAAAAGTTCCTGATTTAGAACGGGCAGGCTCCAGTTTACAGATACAATGAGTTCTCCAAATTGGATTCTAACCCAGTTGTTTAGAAATAGGAATACATTTTCCCAAGGAAATAATGTTATAAATAATGACTAGAACCCTCAGGCTAGGACACACACTCTGCTTAAGTCCTAACACTCTAAAAATATTAAGAAAAAAGAATATCAAGGCTAGGGAAATGGTACAGTAGTTAAAAGTGCTTACTTGCAAAGTCTGCTGGCCTGGCTTCAATTCTCCAGCGACCATTTAAGATGAATGCAAAGTGGCACATGCATCTGGGATCCCAATGTGCCTGTGACAGTGGGAGGTGGAGCCAGGAGAATCCAAAGCTCATGGGCCAGCTAGTCTGATGATCCTTTGCAGTTTGGCAGTTCATTTGCAGTAGCAAGAGACCCCATCTCAAAAAAGGTGGGGTAAGCCGGGTGTGGTGGCACACGCCTTTAATCCCAGCACTGGGAGGCAGAGGTAGGAGGATCGTCATGAGTTCGAGGCCACCCTAAGATGACATAGTGAATTCCAGGTCAGCCTGGGCTAGAGTGAGACCCTACCTAGAACAACCAAAAACAAACAAAACAACAACAACAAAAAGCAACAAAAAAGGGTGGAGCACTGAGAGAAACTGAAGCTATCCTCTAATGTGTGTGTACTGTGGAACCTGTGCACACATGTGCATACATGTGCAGGCATGCACGCATGCACACACATAGTAAATTTTAAAGAGTGTCATAAATAGTGTTTTCCACATTGAAGGCCACAGCCAAATAGTAGGCCACTGCTATAGGACTGAGTGTTTGTATTTCCCCCCAATTCCATATGTTGCAACCACATCTCCAATGTGATGGTGTTTGGAAAGAGTCTTTGGGGACCAGCCAGGTCAGGACACATCAGGACTAGGGAGAGAGCCCACTTAGTAAAGTGCTCTCCTTGAAGACATGAAGTCCTGCGTTCGGTCCCCAGAACCCATGTTAAAAACAAAAACAAAAACAAAACAAAACAGGCAAAACCAGCTGGGTTTGGTGTGCACATTTATAATCCATGTGTTGGGGAGGTGGAGATAAGGGAGTCCCTGGAGCTTGCTGGTCAGCCAGTGTAGCTTAACTGTGAAGTTCAAGGCTGGTGAGAAACCCTGTCTCAAAAAAGGTGGGCATAGGGTTGGAGAGATGGCTTAGCGATTAAGGCATTTTCCTACAAAGCCAAAGGACCTCAGTTCATTCCCCAGGACCCACATAAGCCAGATGTACAAGGTGGTGCAAGTGTCTGGAGTTTGCAGTGGCTGGAGGCCCTGACATGCCCACTCTCTCTCTCTCTCTCTCTCTCTGCCCTTTCTCTCTCTCACTCTCATAAATAAATAAATAATTTTAATTTTAAAAATGGTGAGCATAGATGTATAAGGTGGTGCATGTGTCTGGAGTTCATTTGCAGTGGCTAGAGGCCCTGGCACACCCATTGTCTCTTTCTGTCTCTGTCTCTCTCTGCATTTTTCTCTTTCAAATAAATAACTGTATATATTATTTAAAAAGGTGGGCACACCAGGCATGGTGGCACACACCTTTAATTCTAGCACTTGGGAGGCAGAGGTAGGAGTATCACCATGAGTTTAGAGTGAAACCCTACCTCAAAAAAAAAAAAAAAAAAGGTGGGCAGATAATGAAAATAGGATAGTGATTAAATGGGAAGAAGAGTTTTTTAAAAAAATAATTTATTTATTTGAGAATGAGAGAGGCAGACAGAGAGGACAGAGAGAGAGAGAGAGAGAGAGAGAGAGAGAATGAGAAGGCATGCCAAAGCCTCTAGCCACTGCAAGCAAACTCCAGATGCAATTACCACCTTGTGCATCCAGCTTTATGTGAGTAATGGGACATTGAACCTGAGTCCTTTGGCTTTACCAGCAAGTGCCTTAACCACTAAGCCATCTCTCCAGCCCAAGAAGGGTTTTAATGAGAGGGACAGGGGATGTATGAAATGTATGAAAATGTCAAGCAAAATAAAGTGAACAGAGCCTGAGAAATGATGCTTGAAGTTGTCCTCTTGCTTTCACATGTACACTCATGCGTGTGCCTCTACCCCCACATAGACATGTACACTCATGTGTGTGCCCATACCCCCCACAGACATGTACACTCATGCATGTGCCCCTACCCACACATAGACACGTACACTCATGTGTGTGCCCCTACCCCCCACAGACATGTACACTCATGTGTGTGCCCCTACCCACACACAGACACATACAC